>OX419176.1:12400000-13000000 GCA_948465475.1 Thalpophila matura | reverse complement strand
TTTCAACCCTGATAGTAACCTAACAAAAAGGTAAAACCGCTTTCAGAAAATGTATCAAAATAATGTGTCAAAAAAGTTTTGGAAGTCGATGTCTTCGATTTTTGCTTAGTTGGATTTGGCACCGACTTCCGGAACTGTTTTGACACAACATTATTTTGATCTTTTTGACGGCGGTTTTAATTTTTTTTTTTATTTTGAGTAACATAAACACTGTAGGTATCTACGCTTTAATTTTGATCAATGTGATCAAACTAAAGCGTCAAGCTTTATAGCGCCTTGGCACATCTCCGTTGTTTCTATGATCAGAGATAACGACGTATGAAGTTCTCAGTTCTCGTAGTGGGCTACATTAGTTCTAGTTTCTAATAAACATTAAATTAGGTACATAACTAAATAAAATCGTATTATTCTAACAACCCTGCTCAATCACAACAATCTAAGTCTAAGCAGCCGTTGGTTTTCCCGCTCCAATACATTTAATAGCAAATGCTTTTATCATTACCGTTTACAATAGTTATGTTACGATAAAGCAGCAAATGTAAGTAGGCGGTACCTAGCCAATGCAAGCGAGGCATGCGCTGCTGCGGCACAGAGTCAGTGTGCCACTAGGTCACATTATGTAAGCCCACCGCTTACTTCGCTTTGCGTAAGAATCGTTGTAGGCAATACTAGGTATACCGCAGACGATGATTAATTTATGTCATTATGGTGTCTACTGATAAGCCGTAACTAGCTTAGATCAACTAATCGATTCGATACGAAATTATGATTCATTCAAAACCTTAGGGCCAATCAACATGACCTTAATAAATAATTTTACGTTTATGACGAAAAGTTCGAGATTACGACGTTTACGGGTAATAAAGTGTAATTAAGTTTTCCCAACGAGCAGTGATAGCCTAGTGGTTTAACCATGTGCCTCCCACTGCAAATAGTTCGAGTTCGATCCCGAGGCACGCACCACTGGTGCGTATTAGAAATTAATTATCACTTGCTTTAACGGTGAAGGAAAACATCGTGAGGAAACCGGCATGTCCTAGAACCAAACATTTGAAGACATGTGACGTCCACCAACCCGCACTGGACCCGCGGGGTGGACCACGGCCGACTCCCTCTCACAGAGGAGGCCTGTGTCCCAGCAGTGGGAACATTATAGGCCGATTATGCTATGCTTATGCTAAGTTTTCCCAAGACGCGTCGTTATCGGTCAATGACCTTGTTACTCGTTAAAGTCATTAGGTACTGCATTTAGCATTCTTTATACCTACCTACTGTGTCATTAGTCTGCTTGTGGTTTCTTTCGATGATTGGTATTACGGTCAATATTGTCGGCTTTGTTATTTATACTTATAGGTAGGCACATTACATTTAATTTCATTTATTTGTAATATATAAAATTATAAATTTGTAAGCAGTTACAGTTTACCCGCGATCATGGCGCTTGCAACAGCGTCGAAATATCGGGAACTCAATCCAAACAAAAATCACGGAAGTTATCCCGTAAGTAAATTGTTTAGTGAAGTAAAAAACCGTGAAAGTTTAAAACAATCTTAAATAAAATTTTAAAAGAACATTTAGCAGTATTAAATATACTAAAACGCCCTCTATTGTTCAATAGCTATACCACTGCTTTAGTTTACTCAATAATATTAAGAGTCTAGCGTGCGATAGCGGAAATGTGTTTCATGTAGGTATTTGAATATTTGTTCTTGCTAGATTCAAAGCTAGATAGCGTTACTGACGCTATAGAAAGAAATGAATAAAATATTTTTTCATTTCTCATACTCGGAAAGTAGTGTTTGTTTGATCAGAGCAGCGGGTCGAAAACGATGCTTCCCTCCCTTGGGCGGGAAAGACTCATAGTAATTGCTTCCCTCCCTAGGGCGGGAATGAATTTTAAAAATAGAACTAAAATTGGTTATTTAGTCGGCTATAATTTTTTTTACATAATTAAGAAAAATATCGATTAAAAAAAAATGCTGCGGTCTTGTGAGTGTATACGGCCAATGTGAATTAAAAAAAAATACCTATTAAAGTGGGATGGCCCGCGGCGGTGTGTTCCATATTTGAAATTTAAATTAAAAATAGTATATTATGCAATTAGTGAATAAAGGACGGATTTAAAGCGAGGGCCATAGATGAATCACGAGCTAGTGAAGGATTCTAAGGGAGTGATTCATGATGATTGAATCACGAGCGTAGCGAGTGATTCAAGTGTTAGAATCCTGAGCGACGCGAGCGACTCATGGCCCTCGATATAAATCCGTTTTATTCAAGAGTTGCATACTATACTTTATACCATGACTACGAGAAAAAGAAAGATTTAAGTGAAAATATACATATAATGAAGAAAAAGTAAATTTAAATTGGCTTTGATGTAAACCAGCCGTGATTTTTTGGGTAGCAAGCTTTCCACCTTTCCACTATATCGGCCGCCCTCTCTTTCACAAACTCAGGTGTTAACACATCTTCATCACTAGAATGCATTTTTAATCGATTAGAACAACACTAAACAAACACAAAATTAAAGATTAAAGTAACACTAAACTTTGTGTTCGTACAACTTACAGTATTCAAAATAGCGCCAATTTACTAAGGACAGCAAAGAACACAAAACAGTTTTTATTCTTATGCTAAACTCCTTGTCGAAAATGTCGACCAATCAAATTGAATTTAGAACACATCAATATAGGTCGAATACACAGATTACACTTACACTAGATACGGCAAGCCACGACCAAGCGTGTCCTG
Source organism: Thalpophila matura (assembly GCA_948465475.1). Lineage (NCBI taxonomy): Eukaryota > Metazoa > Arthropoda > Insecta > Lepidoptera > Noctuidae > Thalpophila > Thalpophila matura. Next base: position 12,997,249 of record OX419176.1, on the reverse strand, counting down.
CATGTTCGACTGTTCGTACTAAAAAAAGTCTGTTAGCTCAGTGACGCTTAGTGATTGAAACAATTCTGTTTACTCTGAGCACATCACTAAATGGCTGGGGTGAAGTTATCGTAGGTATAAAAAAGATGACACGTTCGGTTTTCATACAATCTAATAACGTGCCGCATCTAGCATAGGTTCTTTAAATCTGTGGTCGAATACATTGGTGTGTTCCATTTTCAAACATCAAAACAGTGAGTAAAAGTGCTTTTTATTCACTGTTTTCAGTGAATAAAATAAGCTTTTTAGAGGGGGAATGGTATAAAGACTATGTATGTATAATTTGGCGGGATACTAACTCTGTACCGAAATTATTTGATTAAAAATGAGTTCAAGCGATTCTGAAATGTCGACCCCCAATTCCGTTAAAGAAAACTACTATTTTTTACTTTCCTTATATTTGAAATGAAAAGTAGAGTGTTTAACACGGGTGAAAGTCATCAATTCCCACTCGGACTATAGCCGCCCTCGCTTCGCTCGTGCGTCTAAATACCTCGTATGGGAATTGATTTCTTTCCACCCTTGTATAACAATCTACTATTTATTTACAGTAAGCATTGTAGGTAGGTCGCGGGCAAAATGCTAATATTATATATTTAGTAGATATATATTAAAGTACCTTTTCAGTATTCAGAAGCTACAAAGAATTTGTTATAGTTTAAAACGTGTTACAACGTATATTATAGTTATTTTTGATTATGACGATTTATCTAGGTTTTCGATAGATGGCGTTGTGCAGATAACGTCTTTTTCTGAATCGCGGTGTTAAGATTTTTCTCGCAATAATGACCCTCGCTGAATTATTACCAATTAATTTGCGTCGATCTCGTTAGTCAGTAGCACCGTGTCGCGGGTTCGATTCCGGCACGGAATACGTAATTTGTTTCAGGTTTGAGAGTGTTTGTATATGTATTAAACGCTCCGTCGCTAAATATCATATTCTCAAAAGAGCACATTCGTAAAACATCACATTCGCAAAACACGATATTCGCAAAACATCATATTCTCATAACATCATTTTCTCAAGTCGCTAAATATCATATTCTCAAAAGAGCACATTCGTAAAACATCACATTCGCAAAACACGATATTCGCAAAACATCATATTCTCATAACATCATTTTCTCAAAATATCATAATCTCAAAAGATCACATTCGCAAAATACAACATTCTTGAAAAACCACATTCAAAGTACAGTCTCTGACAATATGTCACATGTTTTCATGTTTTAATTTTTTTTAATTAAAAACGGAATAACAAAACAAAAGATAAATTCTATCCTGATACATTATTCGGTTTTAGTAGTTTAGTCAGTATATTATCGTCACAGTTTTTAAAACTCCATACATTGAATGTAAAATGGTCACAGGTACCTACTTTTATTTAATAATAGTTTTGTGATGATGAGATTATGAATAGAATGGCAAAAGTACTAGGACAACATAATCATGAAGAAGATAATAACTATGTATAATAGAAGAATGTCTCATGAAATATTATCTTGAAAGAATATTGCAATAAATGACTAAACGATGACATTGTCATTATCTATACAAATATTATAAAGCTGAACATTTTGTTTGTTTGAACGCGCTAATCTCAAGAACTACCAGTTGGATTCGAAAAATTCTTTTTGTATATGATAGCCAGATTCATGAGGAATAGTATAGACTATTTAACATCACGCTATGACCCTTAGGAGCCGAGCAACGTGGGTGAAATAGCGGGAAACAGCTAGTTAGTCATAAGAGGAAATAATTCGCCGACCAGTATGAGTCTAAGAAGTTTCGTATGTAGATTTTACCCTTAGATTTTACCAATTGCACTGGTGCATAACGCCGCCGTCGGCATTATTTTTTGGAGCCCAGTGTACTTTTTCACCTTTTTTGAAAATATGATGTTTAGAGAATGTTGTATTTTGCGAATTTGGTCTTATAAGATTATGATATTTTGAGAAAATGATGTTATGAGAATATGATGTTTTGCGAATATCGTGTTTTGCGAATGTGATGTTTTACGAATGTGCTTTTTTGAGAATATGATATTTAGCGACGGAGCGGTATTAAAGTGTTACGATGAAATCAGAAGAAAATAGAAATCCCATTGTCCGCTTAAACTAAAAATCCCAAACAAAATGGGCAAAAATCTTCAAGACTCAATTCCCATGATGGATGAACTATCTACATACAAGTTTGTACGGAACCCTCAGTGCGCGAGTCAGACTCGCACTTGGCCGGTTTTTTTTTGTTTAGGTGCATAGTTTAGTGAACTAGAAGCTCCGAAAGTCGATAACAACACTATGTGTCCCCCCCCCCTGTAGCTTTCCAATCGCGTTATCAAAAAATCGGATAAAAATCAAGCTTGTAGCATTCAATAAATAGATACCCACTTTCGTATTACATTGGTTTGAATAAGATACCAATGAGCTTTTAAAATATTCACTGAGTAGGTTATTCACTCAGCGAATATTTAAAAAAAATAGTATTATCAATTTTAAGTTTGCCAACCGCAAAAATAGCTTTGTATTGTATATATTCATAATATTCTTTATTAATTCAAGTTTTTTTTTTGGATATTTTATGTACACTACATAAGCAAACTTGACTCAAAATTGAGTTTTCTTACAGCAAACCTTAGAGTGATAGAGAGACATAAGATCCGAGAATAGAGTTAAGTGCACAACAGGCTGCAATATACCTTACATCGCTCCGTCGCTAAATACCATATTCTCAAATCAAAAGACCACATTCGTATGAGCGCGACGCACACATTTGTCACCATTTGCATATAAATATTATTCCGGAAAAAAAAGCCGATGATTGTTTGTTTACCTATTGACAGATCGCAAACAGAAATAAGTGAATTTTGATTATTATAAAACTAGGTCTCAAAGCTAGAGTATTACCTAACACAATTCATATGTAGATAAGGAATAGGATATGTATTATCAACTCGTGACGGTAAACTAAACTTTACCTGTGCGAAGCCGGGGTGAGTGGGCTAGTAGGTATCGTATAATTATAAAGCCAACGTATAATACACTAGCACCTCGCCCGCGATTTCGTCCGCGTGTCCCACAGGAACTATGCATTTTTTCGGGATAAAAAGTAGCCTATGTTACTCGGTGATAATGTAGCTTTCTATTAGTGAAAGAATTTTTATAATCGGCCCAGTAGTTTCGGAGTCTATTCGGTACAAACAAACAAAAAAATCTTTCCTCTTTATAATATTAGTATAGAAAGTATAGATTTATTTGTTCCCATAACAGGTGAGACCATCGAACCAGCCAACACCGGCAAGTACCCCACAGCGCGCACTTAACGATTACAGAGACTTCAGTGATGAAGAAAATGTAAGTTATAACAATTTCTATTCTCTTAATTAAATTAGGGACAATCTCTTTTCTTCTGAGAATTGTCAACAATTATCATTTATAACGATTATTTTTGATATTCTAGCAGAAAAGGAGATGGCTAAAAATAAAAATCCATACACTGAAAACCCAGAATCGACAGCAATGAAATGTTTACCAACAGATTAGCTTTAATAGACATTTGATGGTACCAAAGTGCAAACCTTGAAATCCGTGGGGTATGGAAGTTACAGCTTGACCTCTTGGTAGTTCTAGCCACCCTACACTACGAAGGTCATTTAAACTGGTTTATTTATTGTAGTCCACGCGGATGGAGTCGCGGGCAGAAGTTTAGTCTGTATTTAAGCTTATAAATTGTTAAGACACCATTCTGACACAATTTATGAAACAATTGCTCTCACATTGAAAATATCATAGTATTATTAATTACTAGCTTCCGCCCGCGGCTTCGCCCGCGTTTTGGGATAAAATGTAGCCTGTGTTATTCTGATATATTTAGCTATACTACTGTAAAGTTTCATCAAAATCCGTACTGTAGTTTTTGCGTGAAAGAGTAACAAACATCCATACATCCATCTATACATACATCCTCACAAACTTTCGCATTTATAATACTAGCTTCTGCCCGCGGCTTCGCCCGCGTCTATGGGATAAAAAGTAGCCTATGTATTATTCTGATGTATAAGCTATATTACTGTAAAGTTTCATCAAAATCCGTTCAGTAGTTTTTGCGTGAAAGAGTAACAAACATCCATACATCCATCCATACATACATACATCCTCACAAACTTTCACATTTATAATATTAGTAGGATTAGTAAGGATTTGTAGACAAAAGTCAAAGTCAATCCCACAGTTTTTCTAATAAATGAAAACATTTTTTTAATGTACAAAATAAGCCTACTCACACCGCACATAAGAAGTTTGTGTCGACTCTAGATCTTTTTTTAGCCATCACCAAAGTTTGTATAATTTGTTACAGATGTCAGACGATGAAGCCTTCCAGGGTGGGAACGCGCCCGTCGACTTATTGTTGTTTACATCACTCGAAACCTACGTAAGTATTTTTCAGTCAGTATACACCCCGCAGTCGACTAAACAACATTAAATGTGTCTTTGGAGGAGATTTGAATTCACAATACAGTTCAAAGTTTTATTTATACGATGTATGTAAAGAAGTGCTTTCTGTATACATCATAGTAATGTATGATGTTTATGCAGGCGCATCAGCCCTGTCCGTGCTCTAGGGTACCTAATAATCATGCGACAGCAATTTTCAGTGTTGTTGAATTCAAACAGCTCAGTGTTCTTCTTGATTGAGAAGCGTGGTAGTGGAGCGTATTGTGTGTCCGATTATCCGAACTAATTTTAAATGTAACCAAATGTCTCATGGTCTGTGAAATCAAAACTTCTAGGCCACCGTCCAGAGAACGTCTACGATGCGTCCGTTGCCATGTGATTGTACAGAGGTGAGCGGTGGGAAGCAGCATGGCTTCGAACCTTTATTATTCATTACAGCACTGCTTTACTTGGGTGTACCTACTTAGTATACTGCAGTAGAGCACCTGCCAAGCCTCATCCTTCATTCACACTGTTTGTACATATAATGCTTTTGTTTTGACCTTCGCTTACAGCAGTGACACGCTTGTTGCATTATCTAGCTTCACTAATTTCCCAGTGGTTAACACCGTTAATACTACTTGAGCGACCTGAAGAGCTGTTTTTAAGACCGACTCATGGCATGCGGATTTTATGCCAAGTAAGTTGTTGTTTTATCTAGCAAGCAGCGGCCGCAGGATGTCAGACTGTCTTTACTTATTTTTGTCAGGACAAACTCTTTAGCAAAAGTAAAATATTTAGGTAGGTACCTACCTACTGATCTACATTTAGTGCGCTACTATAAAATAAAATTAAAATTTATAAAATCGCTCAAGTCATCGGTCGTACCCCACATAAGAGATAATTATATAACATATATAAACTACCTATTTTCTAAAACCATCTTCCTGACAGAAATGAGCAATGATTCGATCCTGCAATTGGCTGCTGGTTCATAGTTACAAACTCAGATCATAGAAACAAGGGAGATGTGCCAAGGCGCTATCGAGCTTGATGCCTGATTTTGAGCAAATTGCTCATATTAAAAACGTACGCGCTGGCGACGAACCGAACCCGATTGATGGTATAAATACAGTATTTTAGTTTAGTGCTAGTGTTGAGTGACGATTAACAGTGTTAGATTGAGGGTGTGCGGAATGTTTAATGCGTGGGAGATCTTTGTATTCATAAGGAGCGCTTAATTATGCGCGTAATTGTGTCGAAAAATGTACTAAAAGTGGCATCAGTTGTTCCGGTACTAATTTGCTATGATGGCATATCTCCTTGTTTCTATGATCTGAGGTTACAAACAAAGAAATTGTGTTTAGCCTTTTTTAACCGACTTCAAAGAGAAAGAGGACGAATCTTTTTTATGTGCCTAGTACTATGTTTAGCGATAATTCCTTACCACGTGGACTGATTTCGATGATTCTCTTTGTATTGAAAAATAGGTACTTCAGATGTAGTCTCATGTAAATCTGATGATAGAATCCATGACAAATCCACGGAACTCTTCAATTCTCATGAGCACAGAAACAATACTCGGGCAAATCTCTTAGGATATCGGGATATCTGAGTAACCGTGATGTCGTTACGGTGGAGTAGACGTACCTACTTAGTAGTGAAACTTGACGTAGGTTCCCGTGGTATAATTTCCGACGTCCACGCGGGCGAAGCCGCGGGCGAAAGCTAGTAATATATTATTTCGAGTTATTTAATAGTGTTGTGATCTCCACGAAGTGAAACGATATGACATATCCATAAATAAGGCATACCGCATATGTAGGCTGCCTCGCATCTATTCTAGGGTATATCATACTTAAGAATTCGTTGATGGCTAAGTTCATGGACTTATTTTTTCGGGCACCTTGTTTTTCGTTATAAAAGATGTTGTTTTTTAGGGTTCCGTACCTCAAAATGAAAAACGGAGCCCTTATAGGATCACTTCGTTGTCCGTTTGTCATCGGACCATAAGTGGATCCATCTGCTACTAGATGGCGCCATTAGAAGTATGCAGTAGCACCATCTATGACCAAGATATGATACTTATATCTACTATGATTAGTGATGCAACGGAAGTGTCTTAGCGGAAGCAGAAACGGAAACAGATGTTAAAAGTATTTTTTAGAGGAACAGAAACGGATGCGGAAAGGGAAATGTGAAAAAAAATATGAATCGTCAATTTCAACGAAATAGTTGGAACTATTTCGTTGAAATTGACGACTTTTTTTTCACACTTCCTTATAAGGACTTGTCTTAGGTTTCATAATAGCACTTAATTTACACACACGACACAAAAGTACTAAACAAACAACAACAGAAATATTACGCGCGTAACCTTGCCTACTATTTACCTTACTTCAATTTAGTTAGCAAATCAAAATGAATTTAACAGTTTGCGAAAATTTTATTAAATCCAAATTACGATTTGCTGCACTATTACTAGAGAATACAATCCCGGGATCCCGAATCTCGGGATCCCGGGATCCCGACCGTTTTCTGGCCCCGAAAATCCCGGGACTGCACTTGGCTAATCTCGGGATTTTCGAGATTGCCACATACAAGTTTAGTTTATATGCCGTAGTCCGTTGCGCCTTGACGATAACCTTGCCTAGGTTATTTAATAGCATTTAATACATAACGACAAAAAACACTTTTAGATACGCCGTCAATGCCGTCATACGATACGTACTATTCACTACACAGGTACAGTCTTAATATGTTTGTTGTAAACTTAGAAGGGACTTCCCCACTCTGAGTACTTCAATACAATACTCTTAAGGTAATTCCCCAATGAATGAACTAACGGGGGAATCACCCGATCATCTCTTATTATCATAATATTTTTGCGGGTATTTCCCGTCGGGGTTTCCCTGTACGAAAGTATTAAATATGCTACTTTTAAGGTGATTCCCCAAGTCCCCAACGAACCAACAGGGAAATCACCCGATCATCTCATATCATAGTATTGTTGCGGGTATTTTCCCGTCGGGGATTCCCTGTATGAAAGTATAAATATGCTAATCAGATTTTATTTTTTTCATTTATTATTCTGTCAGTGACGGGTTACGAAGGTTTCGTCATTTAAATTTAAAGTAAATTACCTGAAATTAAGTATTTCAAATGGCGGCAGACTTTGTTAAACATAAAAAAGACAGTGATGCGACGTCAGTGTGGAGTTATTTTTTAGTTGCGAAGGATGGGAATAGTGCTAAATGTAAGCGGTGCCCAGCCATTCTCAAGACTTTGGGTGGATCGACTAAGGGATTACATACACATTTGTTATCAAAACATAACATCAAGGTTATATCAGCTTCAACAAGTCAAGATTCTGAAAATATGAACACAGCTCCGCCGCCAACCAAGCGAAAGTTAGATGATTATTTTACTAAAAGTGCCGACGATAGCCTGGATGATGTTTTGGCAAGAATGGTTGCATTAGATGGATTTCCATTCAGTGTATTCATAGCTTCAGATGATTTGAGAAAATTGCTCTTAGCAAAATACCCGGATTTACCAAAGTCAGCCGTCACTGTTCGAAAACGTGTTATGAATTACAGTGAAAAAATCAAAAAGCAAGTAATTGCAGAATTGAAACAATTGAAAAGTGCAGGTGAAAGATTTAGTCTTTCTTTCGACGAGTGGACTTCAACTTCCAATAAACGATACATGGCTGTCAACGTTCATTCATATAAAAAATTTTGGAACTTAGGACTTGTTCCTATTTACGGAAGTATGACAGCTGAAAATTGTCTTCGTATATTGAAAGAGCGTCTCAGTGAATTTGATATTTCCCTGGAAACTGACATCGTGGCTATTGTAACCGATGGACCGAATGTTATGATAAAGGTGGGGCGGCTTGTTTGCACCGAACATCAACTGTGTCTCGCACATGGTATCAATTTGGCGGTCTGTGATGTGCTTTATGAAAAACATAATTATTTGCAACATAGCCCTACCTCAGATGATACTCTGAATGAACCAGCTGTTACTGTTGATTATATGGACGACAGCGATGATGAACACGATTTAGAAGACTTAGACTGTCCAGAATCAGGTTTAATCGTAATGTCACAAAATGATCTTGCGCCAGAACACGTACCAGAGTTAACACAATATGAAAATATTAATGAGCTGATAAAGAAAATCCGCAAAGTTGTAGTGTATTTCAAAAGATCACCATTAAAAAATGAAACAGTACTTCAAAAATATGTGAAAATTGAACATGGAAAAGAGCTGTCACTTCTTTTGGACTGTAAAACCAGATGGAATAGTCTTTTAACAATGCTGGAGCGATTTTATCTTTTAAAAGCATGCATTCAAAAAGCTCTTATAGATCTCAATCATCCAATTCGTTTAGAAGATGTTGATTTTGAATTGGTAAATAAAATTGTTGATGTGCTGACCCCAATTAAATTGACAGTAGAAGCAATCTGTAGGCGAGATGCTAATTTATGCACAGCTGATGCCGCTTTGAAATTTCTTATAAAACAACTGTCTAGCAAAAACTCAGCACTTGCCAAAAAAATGAAAACATCCTTAGTGGAACGTATAAAGCAACGACGAAGTGATAATTTAACTGGTGTATTGAATTATTTACAAAATCCACGAATGAATGATGAAAATCAGTTGTTATCGGATTTGGAATGGCATGACTTATTTCCAGTTCCGACACAGGCTATAGTGAGGAAGCAAATAAAGAGTATTGTTAAAAGACTTAATAGTCGAGATGACACAGAAGAAGAAGAAAGGTCAGGATCACAAATAGATGATGAGCTAAGGCCAGAAACCTCCCAACCCCAATTGACATTAAAGGAAAAGTTACAGCTGGAAATTAACAAGAGTATGAAATCCCCAGATCCTGATGTACAAGTACAAAATGAATTGGGGTTGGCAAATAGTATTAGACGTGAAATGAGTCTGTTCGAAAATGGAGGAGTTCGTGGATATCACTTAGAAACAGCATACAAGTATCTATTGTCTATTCCTCCAACCAGCGTTGAACCTGAGCGAGCGTTTTCAGCTGCCGCTTATGTTGGCAATAAACTACGAAGCAGGCTTGGAAGTCAAACATTGGATGCTTTGATATTTCTGCGATTATATTTTCGAAATACTAAATAGTATATTTATGTTGTCTTTTTAATTTCTTGCAAAAGTATAATTTTTTTGTTTTGTCTTTTTTATTTTCTTATTATTATTGTGATTTGTGTTGACTGTTGTGCAAAGACATTATAAAGTTTTTTAATTACTCAAGTTTTTTTTTAATTTGAGCCCAATTAGAAACCACATAGTCTAATCCCGGGATAGGCCCGGGATCCCGGGATTACGCTTCAAAAATCCCGTAATCCCGGGATTGAAAAACATGCTCGGGATTGTATTCTCTAACTATTACATACTGCAGATGTATTTTTAATTTCTTATGACATCAATTTTATGGCTGTCGAATATCACGTTAAATACTAAAAGTAGCTCAGTTCACTTTGTTTGCTGACAAAATACGCTTCTTTAACAAGCTGACCGTTTAAATGATCGTCAAAAAAAGTATGTTTGTAAACAAACGCGTTGCATTGTGACAAGTGCCGAAAGTCCACGCCAGGCTTGCTAGCTGGAACAACGCTCCCGCGCGCGTCTCGTCCGCCACACGCGCGCTCCCACCCAACTGTCAAGCATAAACTTCCGTTCAGGTTTCCGTTAAAAAAGTTGCGGAAACAGAAACGGAAACGGATGTCAAAAAGCATGCGGAACTTCCGCAGTTGCGAAAACGGAAACAGAGGTCTGTTGCATCTGTAACTATGATGTAATAACGGTATAGATGCCGCTATTGCATATTTCGGAAAAGTAATTATACAGATTCGTAATAAAATAAAAATTAAAATAGTAGCCTTTTCAAATATTTTGGAAAATGTGGGAGTTAGGGTTATTGGTCTATTATTTTTGTTGAAAAATTTTGCGTTTTTTTATAAAGGGGTTTGATTATGTTGTCTTCAATACTGACGGAAAATTGCCCTGTTTAAAACATATTATGTTAATAATGCAGCTAAGTACACGTGCAATAGTATGGCAAAAACATTTTTTTACTAATATACTTACTTATCTACTAATGTTATCAAACCAGTACTTTTAGTCTTTTTCAAAGGACATTGCCAGGATTCAGTTTAAATGCTGCCCAGAAATAGGAGTGCCCATATTGTTTTCCTAGTGTTATTTTATGTCTTAAAACCAAATATTATCAAAATCCGTCCAGCACGCTTAGCATGACCAATTCTATCTCTATTCTACCAAGAATAGATAAAGTTCTTTCTATCAAATCGTTATCTCTTCTGCCCGAGCAAGCGGCGACGCGTGTTTGGTTTATCAGAATTTTATCTACTGAAGAATAGAGACATTTCTTCTCTAATAGTAGTAGTTCTAATAGTAGTAGTACCTAGTTCTTGTCTACATTGTATGCATAAAACGGTAGAAATCTTTCTACAATCTGTCACTTTGTCTATTCTTCTGTAGACAAAACCCGTTTCTATCGTGGTCATGCTGTTCTCGAAATATACCTACAGGTAGTAGTTTGAGATGGAACAGCACGGTTAGCTACCTTCCGTTGTAGCTACAACAAAACGTTTTTAGGAGACCCTACTAACTTTAAGAGTAAATTCCAAATGCATTTGCAGGTTTTGAAAAAATATTACAGTCAGCGAGAAAAACGAGAATTCTCACGTTTAATTTTTATGATCGCCATCGATCCTGTTTTGTATATGTAAAGATCGAGAGACTACTGAACTAACTGATATACTGATATAAGTACCTACCTACTGCGACTCGTCGGTCGCCTTGTTCATGGACAGAGAAGACGAAAGGCTAGGCATAAGTTTCTGCGTCAGCTCAAGCCGTACTGGAGCCCGTATACACATCTCCCCAGGCCTCGCCGCCTTGATCAATGGAAGCACCACCAAAGCGAGCATGTAAAGCAGCAAGTATGCTGCACTCACTCAAGTGGAAGTAGCCACTCACCGACGCCGTCTAGTGCGATCCAAAGAGAAGACAATCGCGCTACTCGAGTGGGCAGAGGACACTCCTTTGCTCAAGCATGCTCATTGCTTCAAAAGATCAGGGAGGCAGGAGAAACCACGACGATCACAGCCCGTACCATCAGCGTCGACGCGATGGTAGTCGGATGGGAGAAAGGAGACGTCGCAAATCGCTTCGGATGCTTAAAAGCCTCAAAACATCACGAGGTAGTCGTCTATGAGGACAGAGGGGAAACTCTGAGCTTCCTCAAAGCCCCCAAACGACCAACAGCCAGCGCGACGAGCCCCACAACAAACTCGACTACTCAAAGTGGATCAGAGAGGGCCCAGCAAAAGGCAGCCGCCGAAAAAGCTGCTAGAGAGCAGAGCGAAACCGTCAGCCCGGAGGACCGGGCCCGGTCGAGGAGTCGCTTGAAAGCCTTCGGCACTTTCCTTAACGCACTGCTCCCAAGCACCAGCCGTGCATCACTATCCCAAAAACAAGCATCAGCAGTGGAGAGGTTCTTCACCAAAAAACAAAAAGAACCAGCACCACAAAAGCCTACACCAACCAGAGCCGACAAAGGGCAAGTCAGCCCGCCCACCCCCGCAGTGAACTCGGGCACCACAGACCACGTGAAGAGCGCCTTCCTCGAGTACGTAGCGATCGTGATTAATAGATACATAATAAATAAAACTATATTACATAAATAAATACATAAATAAATAAAATGATTAACTCGAATAGGTTCTCTCTGTCCAAAAATGGTAGCTGATTCTCGTCCCCGACGAGAACTACCTCGCTTGCACCGAACAGCCTTACTGCCATGACTATGGCCCCAAAGTGGTTCATAAGAGCCTCGTCTACCGTGAGACGGTAGCATTTCTCTTCTTTCTTGAACCCGTTGGCTAGAATTGAGGCCATAGTGCGCACCCTTGTCTTTACTCGGTCTCCTAAGCGGTACGCCAGCTTCTCTCGGAGATCTTTGACAGCTTCGGTTGTCGTGGTGGCTACGACGTCCCTCTCATCGTCGAAGTGTTTCACCAGCCAGGTTGTCTTGCCACAACCCGGTACTCCATTGACCCACCTGATTTTGGGTACCGCCCAACGCTCTTGTGATGCTTGGGAGTCTGGGGTTCCCAAAACGGATTGTGCCGTTTCGAGGATCTTATCGTCAAGCATGATCTTGGTACATTCGGCGGTAACTACTATCGGGTCGTCATTTGGTGCATTGAATTTCATGTGTCCTGAGCGCTCCGTTTCTGCCTCGTCGAGGGCCACAAAACCGCGCTTTGCGCTGTAAGCTGCCATGTACGACCACGTCACCACGTCATTTCCCCTTTAATAAGTTGAGATCTGACGTTAAAATAAATATTTTAAATCAAATAAATTACAGTGTATTTGGGACATAATAAGGTAAGTTTTCACCAAATTTCGTAGAAAAAAAAAATTTTTTGAAAAAGATATAAATAAAAAACCAAAAACTTGGTTTTTTGAATTTTTCACCAAAATTTTGAGGTTATGTGAAAAAATTGCAAACACAAAAGTTGTAGATCTTTTTATTACCTACAACTTTGCGATTTAACTTTTTTCCATAGGACTTGTAGTTTTGCCGGAAATCAAGGAAAACCATTTTTTACCCTTAAAAACTCACCCCCTCCCACTTCCCGAACTCGGATCGACCGTAATTTATTTTTCCTTTCATTTTGATCATATTCCCCTCCTTTTCTAATGGGTTTCATCCTACTGTAATTTTTTTTGGTTTCAAAAATTATCGACCCTGGTCTATTATCCGGGTATAAATCCAGACTGCGGGCTGCTACGTAGACAAGGTTTCATGCAATCAAATCCCTAGCAGATTCAATTAATTATATTACCTGCCGGCGGCCACTGAAGTTACCTGCGATTCATGTGTAGGGTTGCCATTCGTCCCGATATATCGGGACTGTCACCGTTATTGGACTGTCTGTCCCGACGTCTCGACAAAGCATATTTTTACATGCATATTATTACGTCCCGATTTTTCTTAGAAAGAAAGTAAAGTCTTCAGCAAAATATGATAAAGCCACGTGTAGCACTGTTTCTATACTTATGAATGGATTTTATGGATTGTAAAATAAGTAAAAATAAAATAAAAAATGAATAGAAAAAAGAAAAAAATAGTGTAACATTAACACAGAATTAATGAACCTTTTGATAAGAGTTGGTAAATAATAGGTAAGTAATTTTAGTAAACAGTAATAGCGCCTTGCTCATCTCAACGAAAACGCTCCGGAGCGTTTTCGTGTTTTCGTTTCTGTACCGAATCTATACAGACTCTTTACCGAGAGCCACTTCTTGACCGGCTCGGTTTCGGAACAGTACCCCGATCATGAGATTTTTTGACGTAATCGTTAATCCTTCTAATATTATAAACGTGAAAGTTTGTGAGGATGTAAAGATGTATGGATGTTAGTTACTCTTTCACGCAAAAACTACTGAACGGATTTTGATGAAACTTTACAGTAAAATAGCTTATACATCAGAATAACACATAGGCTACTTTTTATCCCAAAAAACGCGGGCGAAGCCGCGGGTAGAAGCTAGTGTAAGCATTATTTGAATCTAAAATACAACAGTCCTAGAACATTTTGATTAAATTTTATTTAAAAAAATTAAATTTTATTTTAGTTTATACAGGGTGGCAGGTTAGACAGTGGAAATATTATAAGCGCTCATTCTACTCATCATTATGAACAACTTTTACTATGGGACCAACCCTGAAATCGCGAAATAAAATCAGCTTTCCATACATTTATACTCACATAACTCAACAAAATGTTTGGAACAGCTGATTTTTGTGAGTCCATCACTTTTTTTAGGGTTCCGTACCAAAATGGTAAAAAAGGAACCCTTATGGTGCGACTTAGTCTGTCTGTCTGCCACGGCTGCTTATTTCAGCAACTACTAATGCTATCGACTTGAAATTTGGAACAGTTATAAAAAATACTTGGCCAACTTTATTGCATATAAAATAAGTCAAAAAATATTTTTATTTTCATTGCAAAAGGTGCCTTGAGTGGGGTTACTAGGTCAAGTGACATATATGAAAGGGCTTGATCTGAACATTTCAAAATATTGACATTTTTTTATTTTATTTTATGTCTCACCGTTTTCGACATAATTATGATGAAAAGTGTCTGAAAAAATACCATCCCCCCCCCCCCCCCCCTTATCTCCGAAGTTTGCGGAGCAAAAAATCTAAAATAATTAGAGTTGATAGGAATTGACCCAAATATTGCACCAATAATAAAACGATGTTCCTAACTAGTACAGTTTTTTTCAAAATCATCAATACTCCTTCACAAACAGAGTTTTGCGGTCCGGTTTTTTTCACTTTATACATCCAAAAATGATGCGGAACCCTCGGTGCGCGAGTACGACTCACACTTGGCCGGTTTTTATTAATGAAATCGTTGTTATGCGTGGTGTGCTAATTTACAAGTGAACAAATCTAAGTACCGTTTGACGTTTCATATTTGTCATCCCGCAGTAACTTTGTACAAGCGTACCTACTTACACGATTCAAATTCGAAATTCAAATTTGAATCTGACAAACAAAAGCGAAAAACAATCAAATTGACCTGATTCTCATTTGTTTTTGATATTGTTTTAATGTTATGTCGTTAGGTCCTTTACCATAGTGTTGCGATGATTTAAAGATTTAAATTCATGCTTATACGAATAATCGGTTAAAATATTTAAATAATCGAAACTTTAAATTTTATGAATTATAAAATATTTAAATAGATATTGTTTATTTACAGTATTAGACATAGGTTTTTTGGACTGGATTTTGCTCGCTCACTGAAGTCCATGAATCAAAACTAGTAGAATAAATAAAAAGCAAACCTTGTTTTTTCTGGTTGTTATTTTTGAACCGTTAAAGTTATAATTGCCAGGATTTCGTTATGCCAATAGAAAACTAAAGTAATATTGCATTGATACCTAGTGACCTAAATATTGAAGTAACGGACGGAACCTATGGCCGCAGTGCAGTCAGTAATCAGCGCTGCGAGCAGCGGTCGCGTCGCACGTCGGTTGCATAAATCTATTAGGTGAGGTGCAATCGGCTCGCGTTGCGTCCGAGCCGCAGAGGCTCGCTGCCACCGCACAACCGGTTCTACCGTTCTAGGCCAAGTTCACTATTTTACATCGTTCTACTCGTGTATATTCAAATTTTTCACTCGTTTATATTCAACGCGTATATGAATGACATTTAGTTTCCGAAATTATATTTATAATAAATCTACTAAGTATTTATAGTAACCTTACTAACCGATTTCAGATTACCAAGTGGTATGCCTGTTACAGTCAATACACTAACCCAAGCTTCCATTCAAAATCAAATACTTTTGTCTAATTAGTACCTAATTGTTAAAAAGCCAGAACTAGTTTAAACAGTGGTATTTTGTTTCGAACACCTGACTGTCTTGCAATTATCAAAATGCTCATAATGTGTGCAACAAATACAGTAACGAAAAAGTATTGATAATACAAATATATTGTATGTAGCAATATTGTATTAGCGCCTCATGTTCCGATACAAACGATATTTTGTCAGCAGGTGTTGTCGGTGCGATCGACGGAAATGGCATCCACAAGTTGCATAGGACCCACAAGTCCATTCCCTCATATGCTGTATTATCCCGGGAGAGAGAGAAGCATTGTTGATAATCCACCTAATCGGCACCACGTTGATGAAGATAGGAATGACGTATCAAACGACTCATTAGAAGATAACGTGTCTGTGAACGCCACGCTGAACACTGTTTCTCGAGGATCGGTTGGGACTGGGTCGCTTCCTGATGCTGAGTTCTCCTCTATACCTAGGCAACGCTCCTCAAGGCTTAATAAGACACTCACGCGCAGAAAAGACTTGCCAACACCTGAGCCAACACTGGCCAGACGGCGCCTCCGTGCTGTTCACAGAATGGCTCCGCCGAGCAACCTAGCTAGCCAGGTTGCTAGTAGAATTATCAAATATGCTCGTTGCATTAGAAATATGCACGAAAGAGAAATGTGTTGTCTCAACTGTGGTCTACTCCCTATATGTCCTGTAACGGGGCAATGTGGTCATACACGATGCTCTAAGTATGTTTTATTATTTGCATTTTGTGACGTGGTTCTTATATTATTAGCGAAAACTGCAGCCATTTTGTTGATTTTTATACTGGTGTTTTCATAACAGGTGTATACAAGATACGAGCACATGTCCGTGTGGGGACGATTCTGCGGACTCGTTATACGTTAATATTTTGATACGGGATCTAGTTGGAAAGACGACATCCGATGGACAATCTTGCAGGTACAGTTGTTTACTTTGAAATAGTTATTTGTGCAACAAGAGAGCAGTCGTTTTTTGCTGCGAGTGCTGATTTTGAATCCTGAGCAAGCGAAGGATTCAATGATTGAATCACAAGCGTAGCGAGTGATTCTAAAGTTGAATCCTGAGTCTGGCGAGGGATTCAAAGGCACGAGATGCAAACAACTTTGCTCTCGTGTAACACACATAACTTTTCACTTCAGCAGCGAGAACACTTTAGGAGATAAAATAATAAATAGTTATTTCAATCTATTCAGATTGAAATAACTATTTATTGTGAATCAAAATAATTAACATTGTAGGTAGAGGTACCAATTCAATAAAATGGAACATATTTTTTATCTTATTCAACTCTTTACGCCAGCCACGAAATTTTTCGTGGCTGCCGTAAAGCTGCCCGCTCTTTTATTTAAATTAAGGCATGTTCGGAAATTTTATAACACCTATGATATTTTATTATTCAAAATATATTACGTAACATTATTGAAACTAGAAATAAATATTTACTGGTTATCAGTTTTATTTGCAGTAAATACTTATTTTCGTTTTAATACAACAATAAGTAAAAAAATCAATAAATTACATTAGAAGACATAATTATCATTTTGCATTTTTTTTTTATTTAGTACGAAATCCCGAACGTGTTTGTCTTTGAGGTCGAATTCAAAATCGGAACTTCGAAAGGGCTGGTCTTTGTCTCTTTCTAATGGCGGGAAAGAGAGTGTGAATGTTTTGAATTGTATGATTAACCCAAGGCTGGATAAGATATTCGCGGCTTTCTGAAAAAAAATAAATTAAAAAGTTACTTTGTCTCACTCAGTGAGCAAAACCGCATTTTGCTTACTGATTTCAGGCAGCAAAACCTACATGTTTGAGCTACTGAAGTGAAATAGTATATTATGCAATTAGTGAATAAAGGACGGATTTAAAGCGAGGGCCATAGATGAATCACGAGCTAGTGAAGGATTCTAACGATTGAATCACGACCGAAGGGAGTGATTCATGATGATTGAATCACGAGCGTAGCGAGTGATTCAAGTGTTAGAATCCTGAGCGACGCGAGCGATTCATGGCCCTCGATATAAATCTGTTTTATTCAAGAGTTGCATACTATACTTTATACCATGACTACGAGAAAAAGAAAGATTTAAGTGAAAATATACATATAATGAAGAAAAAGTAAAGTTAAATTGGCTTTGATGTAAACCAGCCGTGATTTTTTGGGTAGCAAGCTTTCCACCTTTCCACTATATCGGCCGCCCTCTCTTTCACAAACTCAGGTGTTAACACATCTTCATCACTAGAATGCATTTTTAATCGATTAGAACAACACTAAACAAACACAAAATTAAAGATTAA
Organism: Thalpophila matura; assembly: GCA_948465475.1. NCBI lineage: Eukaryota > Metazoa > Arthropoda > Insecta > Lepidoptera > Noctuidae > Thalpophila > Thalpophila matura. Next base: position 12,979,015 of record OX419176.1, on the reverse strand, counting down.
AGTAACACTAAACTTTGTGTTCGTACAACTTACAGTATTCAAAATAGCGCCAATTTACTAAGGACAGCAAAGAACACAAAACAGTTTTTATTCTAATGCTAAACTCCTTGTCGAAAATGTCGACCAATCAAATTGAATTTAGAACACATCAATATAGGTCGAATACACAGATTACACTTACACTAGATACGGCAAGCCACGACCAAGCGTGCCCTGCATGTTCGACTGTTCGTACTAAAAAAAGTCTGTTAGCTCAGTGACGCTTAGTGATTGAAACAATTCTGTTTACTCTGAGCACATCACTAAATGGCTGGGGTGAAGTTATCGTAGGTATAAAAAAGATGACACGTTCGGTTTTCATACAATCTAATAACGTGCCGCATCTAGCATAGGTTCTTTAAATCTGTGGTCGAATACATTGGTGTGTTCCATTTTCAAACATCAAAACAGTGAGTAAAAGTGCTTTTTATTCACTGTTTTCAGTGAATAAAATAAGCTTTTTAGAGGGGGAATGGTATAAATAAATATAATGCTTATGAAGTTTCTTAAAGTGATGACGTATTGTAATTTTACTAATTCTTTTTTGCTAGAATTGTGCCGGTGCCGACTAGTGTTACCTGCGACGATAATCCTGCAGAAGTGTCGTCAGATACTACAGGAATCCAAATACAATCGGGTAAGTAATGTTTTGTTATACTTTCACAATTATTTTTGCGAATGTTTATTACCTTTAAGTAGGTCCTACCTACCTTCTTGTGTTGTTCTATAACTTCTGTAATTATGCTTACTATCCTGCCAACTATCTGTATCATGTTATTCTTATATAAGCGCATATCTAGTTATTAATTTATCAACTTGGTTTATTTTTAGACTAACTTGCCTATTTTTTATTATTTATGCTTTTGCGAAGGTTTTTTATATTATTTTGTGTAGCGTAACTTAAATTATAATAATAGCAAAACGTAATTGTATTTTTAATGTCTATGAATTTATGTTTGAGTGCTTATTTACGGTTGTTTTGTCATTTTATTTACCTAGGTATTACTTTTGCTGGGCAATTTATTTATCGCTTTTTTACCCGATATAAAATTCTTGGTTACATAACTATACCCAAGGGATTACTCAAACAATGTACCTATTTGTGTCCGATATAGTTTGGATGCTACCTACGGCTTCCAATTTCGTAGTTGACAAGTTGTGGAGAAACTGTTTAGGTAAACTTCGAGACCATAACAATTTTGTTTTAAACTAAAATATTAATGTACCTACGTGTTATGTATTACAAAATTGTAATGACGTTTGCGTTTTATTCCTGAAATAAATTGAAAGTTTTATTTTGAAGTTAGCTTGGTCAATTCGAACTGAAATTACTACCAACAATAGCACTATACAATATCAGGTGTAAAAAGACCCTTAACGAAAACTGAAACCACATATTCTACCCATCAATACGATGATTTTCTTGTATCGGACCATACCTGGGAACCGACTGGTTATGGAGATATTGAATTGATTTTTTTTTTCGTTTTTCACGAAAACGGCAGCGCAGCGGGGTTTGGGGGCCAATGTACGCCTATACTCCATCTCCCCCGTACAAATCATCACACCCATAGGCACAGTCGTTAGCACGTAATTACAAAAAACAGCTGTTTTTATTACCTAAAAATAAAAGTCGTTTCCCAGCAAATTTTTTTGCTCAATGTTACTTAGTTACACGTACAGAATGCGTAAGTGTCGTCTTGGTGATGCACTTACACACATTACACCCTGTATATATCCAATTATACCATTTGCGTTAGTAAACTATTTATTTTCTCAACAAATTCAATCTTCGAACAGAAAAGTAAAAACTTATAGGTCTATACCTCAGATCATAGAAATAAGGGAGATGTGCCAAGGACCTATCAAGCTTGATACCTGATTTTGAGCAAATTGCTCATATTAAAAACGTACGCGCTGGCGACGAACCGTACACGATCGATGGTATAAATACAGTGTTTTAGTTTAGTGCTAGTGTTAAGTGACGATTAACAGTGTTAGATTGAGGGTGTGCGGAATGTTTAATGCGTGGGAGATCTTTTTATTTACAAGGAGCGCTTAAATATGCGCGTAATTGTGTCGAAAAATGTACTAAAAGTGTTATCAGTTGTTCCGGTAGGTACTAATTTGCTATGATGGCATATCTCCTTGTTTCTATGATCTGAGGTCTATACCTATCAACCGCTTATCGTTTCGCACGGGTCATGAAAGTCACTCGAGGGAAGCAGTTTATGCAATGGTAGTTGAATGGTTTTGAAGCCCGCAAAAATGTTATGTTAATATTCTCTTTGAATTTCTATTAACATCATAGGTCAGGCAAATCTAATTAGGTACTTAGACAGACGGCAGCATTGATTGGTTACCCATTTTCTTATTTTTCTAATTTTAATTTTCTTTTTACCCTTTAAATATTTCCACTGTCTAACCTGCCACCCTGTATATAAATAAATTTTATAACACATTTGCTCGTAAAGGGTCTCTTATTTCACCAATTTCAATATCGTAATGTATCTCATTACGCACTTGTGCGGTAATGTAATGTAAAACCCACGGTTTATCAAGATGCTCCGTCTAAAACGAACGGTACCTACGTTTTTAAATCTTAGCAAAGAGTTTTTATGTCAGAAACGTGATCAACATTAATTTTATGAGTAATATTAACTTTGGGAGATAATAGTATATTATGCAATTAGTGAATAAAGGACGGATTTAAAGCGAGGGCCATAGATGAATCACGAGCTAGTGAAGGATTCTAACGATTGAATCACGACCGTAGGGAGTGATTCATGATGATTGAATCACGAGCGTAGCGAGTGATTCAAGTGTTAGAATCCTGAGCGACGCGAGCGATTCATGGCCCTCGATATAAATCCGTTTTATTCAAGAGTTGCATACTATACTTTATACCATGACTACGAGAAATAGAAAGATTTAAGTGAAAATATACATATAATGAAGAAAAAGTAAAGTTAAATTGGCTTTGATGTAAACCAGCCGTGATTTTTTGGGTAGCAAGCTTTCCACCTTTCCACTATATCGGCCGCCCTCTCTTTCACAAACTCAGGTGTTAACACATCTTCATCACTAGAATGCATTTTTAATCGATTAGAACAACACTAAACAAACACAAATTTAAAGTAACACTAAACTTTGTGTTCGTACAACTTACAGTATTCAAAATAGCGCCAATTTACTAAGGACAGCAAAGAACACAAAACAGTTTTTATTCTAATGCTAAACTCCTTGTCGAAAATGTCGACCAACCAAATTGAATTTAGAACACATCAATATAGGTCGAATACACAGATTACACTTACACTAGATACGGCAAGCCACGACCAAGCGTGCCCTGCATGTTCGACTGTTCGTACTAAAAAAAGTCTGTTAGCTCAGTGACGCTTAGTGATTGAAACAATTCTGTTTACTCTGAGCATATCACTAAATGGCTGGGGTGAAGTTATCGTAGGTATAAAAAAGATGACACGTTCGGTTTTCATACAATCTAATAACGTGCCGCATCTAGCATAGGTTCTTTAAATCTGTGTCGACCACAGATTTAAAGAACCTATATACATTGGTGTGTTCCATTTTCAAACATCAAAACAGTGAGTAAAAGTGCTTTTTATTCACTGTTTTCAGTGAATAAAATAAGCTTTTTAGAGGGGGAATGGTATAATAGTTATTTGTGCAACAAGAGAGCAAAGTCGTTTTTTGCTGCGAGTGCTGATTTTGAATCCTGAGTTGCTCTCGTGTAACACACATAACTTTTCACTTCAGCAACGAAAACACTTTAGGAGACAAAATAATTAACATTGTAGGTAGAGGTACCAATTCAATAAAATGGAACATAATATTTTTTAACTTATTCAACTCTTTACGCCAGCCACGAAATTTTATTCCCGCTCTTTTATTTTAATTAAGACGTGTTCGGAAGTTTTATAGCACCCATGATATTTTATTATTCAAAATATATTACGTAACATTATTACTATTATTATATATATATTACTAGAAATAAATATGTACGGGTCAAATATCGTTTTATTTGCAGTAAATAGGTACTTATTTTCGTTAAAATATAACAATAAGTAAAAAATTCTATAAATTAATATGTCTTTTAATGCAAAAGACATAATTACCTTTTGCAAAATTTCTTTAGTTAACAGTACGAAATTCCGAACGTGTTTGTCTTTGAGGTCGAATTCAAAATCGGAACTTCGTAAGGGCTGGCCTTTGTCTATCTCTGTTTCTAATGGCGGGAAAGAGATAGAGTGTGAATGTTTCGAATCGTATGATTAACCTGGCTGAATAAGATATTTGGGGATTTCTGAAAAAAAATAATTAAAAAGTTACTTTGTCTCACTCAGTGAGCAAAATCACATTTTACTCACTGATTTTAGGCAGCAATACCTACATGTTTGCGCTACTAAAGTGAACAATATAATAAACAATTAATTCTTTTTCTTTCAACTATGCAGTAATGTCACTACAAAACTGATCACAAAGGACGTCATTTCTGCTTCGAACCAAAACAGTGCAGTAATGTTATATGAAATCTCATTATTGCACTGTTTTCCCATTAATGCACTATTTTTTATTAGAAATAGATCTAGGTTTTGGAACTGTCAACTAACGGACAAACTGACTGACGACTATTGACTAGTGACTATTGACTATCGACTATCGACTATCGACCATCGATTACACAGGCCTGCGAAATTACTTTTTCGAAAAGTTTTTTTCAAAAACTGTTAATATTTATTGTAATTGGCTTAAAAGTAATCTAAAACGGTTTTCAAAAGATATATACCACGTCACATTTACCAGATACAGATGATATAGTGTTTAAAGATACAACTTGGCACGAAACAAAAAAAAAATACTTAAATGAATGAGAATCATTTGAGAATATTTTCAAAGTTTTATTGGGTGTGTAGCTGTTATAACAAAACATAATAGTAAACACATAGAAACCAAATAATAATAGTGCTCTATTTAAAAAAAAAACCGGCCAAGTGCGAGTCGTACTCGCGCACTGAGGGTTCCGTATCATTTTTGGACGTATAAAGTGAAAAAAACCGGACCGGACTAAGTTTGTTTGTGAAGGAATTTCGATGATTTTGAAAAAACTGTACCAGCTAGGAATATCGTTTTATTTTTGGTGCAATATTTGGGTCAGTTCCTATCAACCCTAATTATTTCAGATTTTTCGCTCCATAAACTTCGGAGATAAGAGGGGGGAATGGTATTTTTTCAGACATTTTTCATCATAATGTCGAAAACTGTGAGACATAAAATAAAATATAAATATATTTTGAAATGTGCAAATCAAGTCCTTTCATATGATATGCCACTTGACCTAGTAACCCCACTTTAAAATTTCGGACCCCCACTCCGGCCCCTTTTGCAATGAAAATAAAAATATGTTTTTACTTTTTTCATTTGCAATAAAGTTGGGCAAGCATTCTTTATAATTGTTCCAAATTTCAAGTCGATAGCATTAGTAGTTGCTGAAATAAGCAGGTGTGACAGACAGACAAACAGACAGACAAAGTCGGCATAAGGGTTCCTTTTTTACCATTTTGGTACGGAACCCTAAAAAGAGTGAATATGAATTTTTACTTCATATCTAAGTATCATCCAGCAATAGTCCACCATGATATAACGTCCCAACGGCCTTGATACCTTCTTCCCATCTCTTTTACATCTTGATAGAACCATTTACCTTGATCCTCACTGTAGTCGCTAAGATTTTTTTGGAAACAATCAATGTGAGGTTTTAAAAAATGAATTTTAAGACTCATAATATTACAGTCTAAGTTTTTATAGTCGTTTAACATTTTATAGTAGACTAGCTTTTGCCCGCGACTTCGTCCGCGTTTCCGTCGTTTTTCGTAAAAAAGTAGCGTATGTCCTTCCTCACGGTTCAATGGTTTTGATGTAACAGACAGATTAACTTTCGTATTTTAGTAGGGAAATATAATAATATGTCAATCCACAATACTGTTGAAAAATATCGCAATAAGGAACGCAGAATATTATTATTAATAGCTGTGCCCGCTGCTCCATTCAGCGTGTAACTCCTTGTGTGTTTTTAATACAATCAGAAAGCTCCGAACTGCTAAGCTATCGGGAGTTACACGTTTTATTGTGAGTCAACCATAAAAATATAGACATATGCTGTTGTGGGATATTTTTTAGATAATTTTATGTAGAATATTTTCATCATATATGATTTCTATGTAGCTTTAACCATTAAGGCTGCACACGCGACGGAAGCTTAAAAAATGGAGTAACTTCTCCCGTTTTCCCAACATTTCCCTTCACTGCTCTGTTCCTATTGATTGTAGCGTGATAAAAAGTATACTATAACCTGCCCAGGAGTATGAAGAATAATTGTAGGTACTAAGTTTCGTTAAAATCCGTCGAGTTTTTGTTTCTATAAGGAACATACAGACAGACAGACAGACAAACATTTTACTGATTGCATTTTTGGCATCAGTATCGATCATTAATCACCCCATGATAGTAATTTTGAAAATATATTTCATGTACAGAATTGACCTCTCTACAGATTTATTATAAGTATAGATTGTAGCACCGAGCGCAAAGTGAGTTATTAATGCACGAGTGCTAAATTAACTTAAATAGCTTTTAAGTTAATTGCCATCTCTATTCATTGGTATAGAATGACAAGGATAGTTGTACCTATATTTAATCAGTGGTTAAAAGTGGTAAGTTTTTATTAGTAAGGCAGTAATAATGCTAGCGAACCAGGACATGTGCCTATGTGTTTATTATCATTTGGGAATAGTTTGCTGTTATATTCTTTTTAATATTATTCTTATCACAAAATAAAAAAAAATCTTAAAACAATAACAATAATTTATTATTAAAAAAAAAAAAAAAACTAGGTCTAGTTTCGTTTAAATATTAAAACTGACAAAACATCTATACAGTTTCCCTGGCAACAAACTTGCTACCTATAAATTTTACTACAGTGACAGTTAGTATATTGTATGCTACCTCCTTTCGTGTTTGTTGGACACATTTGACACCTTGACATGTGAAGTGATTTTCTGACGTTTTTAGGGTTCCGTACCAAAATGGTAAAAAAGGAACCCTTATGGTGCGACTTCGTCTGTCTGTCTGTCTGTCTGTCTGTCCGTCTGTCACACCTGCTTATTTCAGCAACTACTTATGCTATTGACTTGAAATTTGGAACAGTTATAAAAAATGCTTATTCAACTTTATTGCAAATGAAAAAAATCCTAAAATATTTTTATTTTCATTGCAAAAGGGGCCGGAGTGGGGGTCCAAAATTTTAAATTGGGGTTACTAGGTCAAGTGACATATCATATGAAAGGGCTTGATCTGCACATTTCAAAATATATTTTCATTTTATTTTATGTCTCACAGTTTTCGACATATGATGAAAAATGACCAAGTAAATACCATTCGCCTTATCTCCGAAGTTTGCAGAGCAAAAAATCTGAAATAATTAGGGTTGATAGAAATTGACCCAAATATGGCACCAAAAATAAAACAATGTTCCTAACTAGTACAGTTTTTTCAAAATCATCAAAATTCTTTCACAAACAAACTTAGTCATGCGGTCAGAATTTTTTCACTTTATACGTCCAAATATGATACGGAACCCTCAGTGCGCGAGTCCGACTCGCACTTGGCTGGTTTTTTTATTTGGCATTTTTCTTTTAATTTTAATAATAGTCTTCTTCGAAAGAGTTAGTAAAGGTTTTTGAAAAAAAATACTTTAGGCAAGCCATGCGGAATGACAATTCAGTATGCACGGTATTATGTAGAAAACTTTACTGTTTTGACGATTTCAGACAAATTATTGGCAAAATGTACTGTACTGTACATACTTACCTATCAAGTATAATAAGAACTTTAGGTTCTTTAAAACTGTACCTACTCAAGATTTCCACACCAAATGCTGGTAGAATATGTGTGACAAAATATGTAATTTTAAGATCTATGTAAGTATGTAGGTACCTACCATGTCCTTGGAAATAAATAAATTTTAATAAAAATAAAAAAAAATTAGGTACCTACCTACCTATGTTGCTGTAAAGGTTACGCAGTAGAATCGCTTGTAACTTCGAAACTGTTATGTAATCCAATCAAATGGCGAACAACCTTGAAACATTCGCTTATTGTGTTTACATGAAAAACTTCCAGTAAAATACTTAGTTCTTATACCTACCTACTTATTTTAACTTGCAGGTCTTCAGAATATATTGCCACTGTGTGTTGGTCTGAATAACAGGGATCAGTGGGCCGATCACAAATTAATTATTTTGACGTTCACGTATGGTAGCTATAGGTAAGTAGGTAAATGACTGGACTACTAGGACGTATTAAGATATGCTTACACTTAAGCATATTTTAATACGTCCTAGTCTCAGATCATAGAAACAAGGAGATATGCCATCATGGCAAATTAGTACGGGAACAACTGTCGCCACTTTTAGTACATTTTTCGACACGATTACAAGCGCTCCTTGCGAATAAAAAGATTTCCCACACATTAAAAATTCCGCACATCCTCAATCTAACACTGTTAATCGTCACTCAACACTTGCACTAAACTAAAACACTGTACCTACCTATTTTATATCATCGATCGTGTTCGGTTCGTCGCCAGCGTGTAGGTACTTTTGTACTAAGCCCAAAATGCTCAATCAAGCTCAATAGCGCCTTGGCACATCTCCCATGTTTCTATACTTTCTATAGAACATGTTGATAAAATTTTATACAATTTGACAGGACATGAACAAGTTTAATAGGTAAGCACCTACCTACCTATTAGGTATATTTCGACTTAAACAAATAAATTAAATAAAAGTGGTTTTATGAATCTGTACTGATGATCTAATGATGAACCTATTTTGATAATATCCTTAACGAGTTGCTTAAAATCTGATGGCCCTTCCTTAAATTCCTTAATATAAGATTGATCTTGTCAGTAATTAGGATAAAATTAATCTGAGCAAACGCGTCCCGTTAGATTAAGATTGGTACCTATGTAGGTAGTTTATTTAAATATAACGGGATACATGATAGGTACAACTTATTAATATTATTTATAAATAATAATAAAGGCACGTTACAGCAGCGCCACGTCTGTATCGCGTGGGCGTTTACGACGATAATCGCGCACCGACAAGGCTATTATGTAAATCGGCCATTTGTTTGTTACATTGCGGTTACGTAACAACATTGTCGACGACGCAATGGAGAACGCTGGGTCGCAGGTTACGTTACGCCCGTTATATAGGTCTCAAGTATTCGCTAGACGGCCGCGATTACTCACGATTTAGTAGGTAGCTAGGTACGAATGCTTACGTGAAACACGATCTTAAAACTATTCCCTAGCAACCGCTTATCTTCTACAGATAAACAACGCTGCATCAATGTGGTGAATATATTATTAAAAGTATTAAAACACAAAAATTAAAAATAGTGACGATTTATGTTCCTTATTTATTGAATCGTGTTTTTTAATATTTTCATAAAATTCTATCTTAGTTTTATTGACATTATTATATTTCTTCTCTTGTTTTTATCGACAAATAATAGTTTTTAACCGACTTCCAAAAAGGAGGAGGTTCTATGTTCGGCTGTATGTATGTTTTTTCTAACAAGCGATTTTTTATTGTATTTTTTACACGACTTAGGAACCTAGTGATAGTGATATGACACGTAGCACTATTATACAACTCATCCCAAGTGGTTAAAATTACTGCTTATCATAATATTATTGCGTTGTGTGTGATTAATTGGTTTTTATTCTAAAAGTAGGACAGTAATCCAACTACATACCTACCTAGTTCCCCATGAAATTAATAGGCTAAAAGAGAAATTATTAGAACCCGAATAAATACAGGCTATTTATATTTACCTAGGTATTGATTTAGTCACTTGCATGCGTTATAAGGAAGGGGTGATTCGACCCGTCACGTCATCATTCTACATATACTACCTACTTAATATTAAAAGGAGACAGTGCGAATTGTGTGAGTAGGTATGTGTATTGTGGAAAGTAATCTCCGGAACCACTACACCAATTTGAATATTTTTTTCATCATTTGAAAGGCACATTATTCTAGATGGGCATAGCTTAATATGTACATACCTACGCGAGCGAAGTCGCGGGGGAGGGCGGAAAGCTATAATTTTCCCTAATTGTGCCTAGGTATAACCAATTTGTGAAAACAATACAACAACTTTCCATACATTTGGCTACTTTTGTAGTTTTTTTTGACGATGCAGCCGCAGGTGATTGAATACTTAAGGCATTAAAGACCGCCTTTGTACCGTTTTATGTTGCATAAAGTTTAATTAGATAAATCAACATTAAGTATTTCTTACCTACAATACCTACTACCATACCTTAGAATATTGTAGTAATATGGAAAAAAATCTTAAAAACTGGTAGGTACGTGACTAGTTGTGCTTTGATCTACCTAAGCTGGCGCCAGTTTCATATTTATATGGCCCACACTTATTATAATACGTACTAAGTATGCTTTCGCAATTTCAGTCTTTTACTTATACTTAGTTTATTACCACTCAACTCAAAAAAGTCATCTTCATTATACATTCCAACTACTTACTAAGTATGCGAAAGTAATTATTCCCCCTTACTATCCCCCTTTTTTATAACGCCTCTTAATTTAACCACTGATTAATTAAAGGTATTAGGGCCGATTTCACCAACGTCAGATAACATTTATCCAAGGAATAAAGTTGAGATTTGACAGATTTTGTATAGAACATCTGTCAAATCTCAACTTTATTCCTTGGATAAATGTTATCTGACGTTGGTGAAATCGGCCCTAACTAACCTTGTCATTAATTTGTATGACAAATGAATAGAGATAACAATTGACGTAATAGCTGTTTAAGGAGATGGCTAAAAATCCATACACTGAACAACCAAAATCGACAGCAATGAAATGTTTACTAACGGGTTAGCTTTAATAGACATTTGATGGTACCAAAATGCAAACCTTGAAATCCGTGAGGTATGGAAGTTACATCATATCATAAAAAAAAATAAGTTGCCAATATTTTGAATAAATTGATGTTGTAATTGTTGGTTATTCTCTTGTTTCGTTGTGTAGTATGTAAAAAAAATATTTGGGGAGTGGAGGAATAAGGTGAAATGTACCTCCATTGAAAAGGGCGGATTCTCCGACCAGGTGGTATTGTCTGGTGGGCCACAGGCCACAGCGCCAATAGTTTATGTTGGGTATCTATATTCTATAAACTGTTATAAAATTGTTAAAAACAAAAAGCCGTATCTGTACATTGAAGACATTCCAGAAAAACAGTTGGGGTACAATACTGGGACGTAAGCATACCCCAAAAATGTTTTTTTTTTAATTTTTGCCTGTCTGTTTGTGCGCGCATCACGTAAAAAGTACTAAACGGATTTTGATGTGATTTTCACAATCCGATAGCTTGGGGTCCTAACTTACAATGTAAGCCACGTTTCATTTAATTCCAGTGGGATAAACCAGAAATACAGCTTATTGTAGTCCACGCGGACAGAGTCGCGGGCAAAATTCTAATCGTTTATAAGTAAGATTGTCTATTTTGTTTTCATGGTTAAACCGGTTAATCGATTTTGATGAAATTATGAAACGGGTTAAATGATTTTGATGGTATTAATGAAGGTAGCTTGAACTCTAGGAAAGAAAAAGATTAATATTTTTAGGGTTTCGTACCTACCTCAGAAGGTAAAAAACAGAACCCTAGTAGAATCACTTTGCTGTCCGTCTGTCCGTTTGTCAAAACCCTTTATTCTCAGGAACTGGTAGAGGTATCAAATCGAAATGAATATCAAATAATAAAATTTACGGTCTACACCATAGGTTCCCAACGGTGGAGCTTTTCGTGGGGCGGTAGCGGGTCTAAAGGCAAATGGGGGGCGTCATGACAGTCATGGGGGCAGTCACAGCGTACGTTAACTAAATTGAAACCCGACATTAACAAATTGTTTAAAGTCCACCAGACTCAACCATCTCATTGATATTTATGTTTCCTATTGAATTGTTTTTTTATTATATTTATTTTACTAATTTTGATTAATCGTCTTGTCTTTGCCTTTGTGCAGTGCCCCAATGCGGGTGCTCCAGCTTTGTCCTGCATTTGTTGGTCAAGTTATAATTTTGTCAATAATACTTTTTTGTATTTTTAAATACCTAATTAATAATCACGACCCTCAGCCACGACCACGAGTAGCACGATTACAAAGACAGAGAGAGAATTGATTTTTAGTTTGTGATTATTATAATAGACAGACATATACAATTGGTTTAATTAACTATTATGGTAACCAACGCCCCCTTTGCGTTGGATTTTTTAAAAGGTTGGGAACTTATGGTTTACACATTCAAGCGTCTAAGTCAACGCGATCAAACGGCTATTTATATTTATGTTACATAATAAATATAATAAATGGGAATTGGTAATAGCGCCAACTATGAGAAAATAGTTGAACCATTGTCTTGCCATTGATCAAGCAGCTTGTCAAACTTACTTTAGATTTATTCTAAAGTAAGCTTGTCAAACTTACTTTGGAATAAATCTAAAGTAAGTTTGACAAGCTGCTTGATCAATTAGTACCAGGGTCCGCCGCTTCGGGGCGCTGACCTAAGGTCATAAATTACTCGACTTCCCCGACGCGAGCGACGCCTCGAAAACGATCGACCTCTACAAACCTATTAATATTCTTTAAAATGTATAATCATGAATCATATTTTTTTGGAATCTTCGAATCTTTCAATCTGCTCCCTTGTGCGCGAGTTTACAACATACATAATTAAGTTTGTACGGAACTCTCAGGGCGCGAGTCTTACTCGCACTTGTCCGGTTCTTTTAAGCCTGCTTCTAGGAATTTATCTTGTATCGTGGGTGCGTTTAAAACGCATATCATATTTGCACAATCACCCAGACTTGAAACAAATATTTGCTCCGTCGAGAATTGAATCCGCGACCCGTTGCGTGGTAGCCAATTCCTCAGCCATTATGTTAACCGTGCTATTATTTTTATCCGGGTACTAAAACAATCCTCTATGTTGCGAAACAAAGTTTTTTACCTAAAGTTAAAACTGTTTACATCACGCCGAAATTTGGTCACGTTACCGAGCGCCCAGTGGGCACGTGAATACGTTTCGGCGTGTTGCAATAATATAAGATTCGCAGGCACCCGTGTCATTTCACAATTCACTTTTCCCCTTGTTTACAATACGCGCAATATGACATGACTGGTCTGAAGTTCGAGCTGGTCTGAATCATCCTATAAGGGTTCCGTTTTTCCTTTTGAGATATGGAACCCTAAAAAACAACTGAAAGGTGAAAATTAAAAATTAAAAATTTCAAAAACCCGACTGCGGTTTGCTCTTCGTCTTGTTCGGTGCTAGTAGTATAATAGGTACTAAACAAATTTTAAATAAAAAAGATAGTTAAAAACCGGCCAACTGCGAATCGTACTCGCGCACTGAGGGTTCCGTACCATTCTTGGACGTATAAACGTAAAAAACCGGACCGCATAACTAAAGTTTGTGAAGGAATTTTGATGATTTTGAAAAAACTGTACTAGTTAGGAACATCGTTTTATTTTTAGTGCAATATACCGACGTCGCACCATTTTGGTACAGAACCCTAAAAACTAAAACTCGACTACAACAAAAATCAAACTTAAAAGCATGAAAAAATAAAATTTACTATGCGATCAAAATAAGAATGGTACTGACCTTGCGCCATATTGTGACGTTTTGTATTGAAAATTGAGCGTTTTGTATTAAAAAATCTATTACAATAGATTTGGTAAATTAAAGACTCAGTTAAATAAAGTGAAAAAAAATAGGGAGCGCCTCCGCAGCCGGTGGCGGCTCCCAAAAATAACGCCGTTGGGAACCGGAGTAGCCTTGGAGTAGCAGTGATACCAGACGAAAATAATTGCCAAACTACCGTAGCAGCAGATTAATGTTGCCGTGTTTTAAGTTGAATTATCTACCTTAGATTGATTTTTAAATTACAGTGTCAATGTAAAACAAAATACAACTTTTTTGGACTTACAAGGGGGAGGGAGGTGTTCGACGTAGCCCCGCTACGCGGGGCTCCTATTTCTGTCTGCAAGGTTACAAGTAACCTAACACGAAGGGGTTGACGGGGGCTTCGCTCGCTCGCTTGGTCGCTCACTAAAGCCCCCGTCAACCCCTTCGAACCTAACCTTTCCGTGTCGGGGTGTCCAAGTTCCCGAGAATTAGCCATTATGAGAATTAGGTATTTTGAGAGTTGGGCATTAATAGAATTAGCCATTATGAGAATTAGGCGTTTATAGAATTAGGCATTTCGAGAATTGGTCCATTTAAGACTCACTTGCCATTTTGAGAATTAGGCATTCTGCGCCTAAACCCTCATGAGTATGATTGTTCCTGTAGCCATTTCTGATAATGTAATTCTAAGTTCCTATTATATAATTAGTAAAATAAATAAAATACGTCACAATCGGCTGCGTAATAAGGATTGATCATGAAAGGCTTAGGTCGTTGTCAATTGTGGCAGCGGCGAACTTGAATGATTTCATTGTGAACACCAAGATTTCTTCTGCAATGCATGCGCCGTCAGCGATTTATATTTTGGTATAAATTTGATGGGTAAATTGTACTTAAATGATTAATATTATTCATGTTGCTCGCGTTAAGTAAAATATTATAAAAAATGTCCTAACATCTTTTTGCGTGACGTAGGTAGGTATATGTTACTTAAACGGTATGTGTTCTCGAAATATACTCGTAATTAGCGTTCCCTGAGAGCATATATTTTAGCGCTCCCGATGTATTAGGTGAAAAATCTAAAATATCGTCATGGTTAAAATCATTTAAAAATGCAGCATAATAGGTACATTAAGTAATTATCATAATAAGACTGTTAAAATCCTACTAGTTACTTCGAACCCAAAATTGTAAAATAAACATGTTTGAAACCTATTTACTAAAATCGCAATAACGGGTTTAGCAATAAAGCGTAGTTACTATTTCACATAACTGTCACCGATTGCATTGATCGCGACCTTGGCTTGCTTCAGATCTCGAGTCGTAGCAACACGCTGTGCGCTCGTAACTCACACCGGCGGCGTTACGTAATGTAACACAAACTCCGACTCCATTGCTGGTTATATAACAACGTACTAAGTAGCAGTGTGGACAAAATGTCACAAGACGTATGGGGCTTCTTTGTTAAGTTCGGTTCGAAAGATTTCAAGAGAACTTTTTTGTAGCTGGTATACCTACCAGCTACAAAAAAGTTCTCTTGAAATCTTTCTGAGGCTTCGTGAATTGAATAGGTACTGTTTATATGTGCGTTGTAGTTCGACTCACGCTGAAACTTGAAATATGTGTTATACAATATAGTCCTTCGTAGAATAATCGTCGTTGATGTTTACGCATTTTGCTTATATAATTTCGAATTTGAATGTGTTTCGCAGTGAGCGGTGCAAGCGGCTCCTGCTGCGGCCCAGTCCGCCTGAAGCGCAAGGCGCGGGATATCATAACCTACTCCGGCTGTCGGGGAACTCCCATGTCGCCTCGGGTAAACAATATGACTGTATTATTAAGCTTAAATACTTATAAATGTATAGTGATGGTAATATCGTATCAATGTCCTTCTAGCTGCAAAGATAGAAACATTGAGTTGGAGTCTGTAATTAGTCTCTGATAGACGTCACCAACGCTCATAAGGGGGGTAGAAAGAGGTTTCCATTTACAACTTATTCAGAAATGACACTGTGGCTCAGTTGGTAGAAGCGCTGCCCCAGTATAGGCAGAGGTCGCAGGTTCGAATCCTACCTATGTCAGTTGTTTTTGGAATCTCTTATATATTTAATAACATAAGTACTTAATTATATAACTAGTTTATTGATACATGCACTTACCTTACCAACTGATAAGTGCCTCGCGTTTCGTCATCCATATCAAACCAAATAGGTATCATAATGCTACTTAATACAATGAGATTTTAGAGAACATTCGAATGACTTCGGAGCATTGAACTGTACCGCCAGTTTATAAATAAAAGATACTGTGGGCTTAGTAAAATAACATCATGAGACGAGTGTTCTCAAACTAAGCATAGCGATTGTTGACATTGGTACCTAAAATACATACTTGAATAGTAGGTATATTGTGTTTTTTGTATATTGTTGTTATTATGTGGATACTATGTTATCCAGGCGCGATACAACCATGCGTTGGAGCTGGTCCGGCTGGGGCGATACCTGGAGGCCGCGCCACACCTCGCCCTCGCCGCCGCCTCTGCTCAGCCTGACCTGCGACTAGCGCGCACATTACTCGCTCAGGTTTGTTTTTTTTTTATATTATTGAGTATCAAACAAGCAGGCGACCCACCTAATGGTAAGTGGTACCTACCTACTTCCTGGAAGAGCTCTTTCACAAAGAGCTCTTTTCGCTAACCTTAGTTTTCCATGGCGTACGTAGGTATATAATCTAAACTAAGCAATCTGACTAATGTGAGTAGACACTGTTAGTACGTATTTTCGTTTTTGAAGGAATAATAATTCGATAAGTCAAGTTCTCTGAAATTTAAAGGAGCTGCGTCAGTTATTTATTTTCCTGATCCTAAAAAAAATCACTAACAGATAGTTTAACAAAGCGAAAATACACAAGACTCCTCATTAACAGTCAAAACTAAATAGTATCCAGCTGTGCTTTGGCCTTATCTTTGCTGACTTAAGACATATTACGAGAGCCAAAACTATTGCAATTTTGAGTCTTGCAATATCTGTTGAATTACTCAACTTAGAACGGTTCAACGTAAATTGACTATGGTGAAACTATCGGCCTCGTCATAGAGTCCACGTCGAGGTTTAATTAAACCCACTCTAGTATGTAATCAACTATTGACAGTCCCCAAGCTCAGAACATCCTGTTTACAACAACAAATAATGTGCGAAGGTTAAAGTACCTCTTGAGATTTTTATCGGTTCGTGCAAAATGGATGATATTGATCTTTTTAGGGTTCCGTAGTAAAACTAGGAACCCTTATAGTTTCGTCATGTCCGTCTGTCCGTCTGTCTGTCTATCTGTCTGTCTGTCCGTCTGTCACACCCTCGTAAAATCTACAGTTCATAACCAATGTGTATGAAACTTCACAGGTAGATGTCTTCTGTGAGCCGCCATAAAGACCTGTAGCGAAATTATAAAAAAAAATAATTAGAGGGGGGGAAATGAAACTGAAGGATGAAAAAAAAAATTTTCGCGCACCCCTTCATGTGGGGTATCGTTGGATAGGTCTTTGAAAATAACATAAAGCTTCCTAAATGACTTTTTTATTTAAGTGCATACTTAGTGAACTAGAAGCTCCGAAAGTCGTGAATAATGTGTCCCGCCCCCTGTAATTTTCTAACCACGTTACAAAAAAAAACTGAAAAAATTAAAGCTTGTAGCATCTAATAAATACTTTCGATTAAACTTGGTTTTAACAAGATGCGGAAATAACTTTTTGAAATATTTACTATTTTCAGTTTTGAGTTTTGACAACCGCAAAAATACCTTTGTATTTAATAATAATAATACTATGAAATACTTAAAACTTATATTTGCGGTCGGAAGACTGAAATACTTCTTACTACGGAACCCTAGACTGCGTGGTCCGACACGCTCTTGCCTTGCCCGGTTTTTTAATTTTAACACCTTTATGACGCTATATTCGCTGATGACGTGACTTCAAGACGATTGACCGCTGATAAGGTGTAATAACCTTTCTTCAATACGCCTTCTTTGCTTCACACATTGTTTGTTCTATTCATTTTACCCCTTATAGGCGCCTATTAACTTTAACCACTGATTAAATATATGTATAGGTAACTATCCTTGTCATTTGTATAACAATGAATAGAGATAACTTAAGAGCTGTTTAATATAATCGTCGTCTATAAGTAAGGGGGTTTTATGTTTAATTGCAGGTGATAACTGTGTTGACCAACAGTCGTGACCCTCGAGGTCTGACGGCGCAGCTGAACCGTTCGGTGCGTCGCTTGTCTTCCACGTCTTGGATCAGGCCAGCAGATATGGAGTGCATACTATGCTGCGACACCTTCACCAACCCCGTGACCACCCCCTGCGGCCACATGTTCTGTCGGACGTGTCTCGAACGCACGCTAGACTACAGAAAAAGATGTCCCCTGTGTCTCCGCCCTCTAATTAACTTCAACCTTTCAGAGGTGAGTATTTAAACTGTTATTTCTCATCGTAGTTAAATATCATTGAAAAAGGACAGAAAATATTTAGAACTGTCAAATTAGTCTACGCCTTTGTAATTTACGGGAAAATAGTAGTGACTTTTGCGATTACGACTAAATTGACATTCAAACTATTCATGTGGACTAATCTGACAGGATTAAATATATCTGCTATCTCTCTCTCATGTTTTGTATCCGAAAGAGACTTATTGAGACTAAATTAGTTTAGTTCGTAAACAACCGAATCGGCACCATTGTATAAAATGTATTGTAATAATTATGTAGCACAATAAAAATAATAATTAGTATGCCCGCAGGGCACCTTAAGGCGAGGTGACGGGGAGTAGCGACCCCGCGGTACCCGAGTGCTCCAGGGAGAAGTCACCGTTCCTCATCTTCGGCTTGCCTTAATTGGCTGGTCGGAGTGAACACTGACGAGGAACAGGTCTCCCGCCTCTGGCTTGCCTTAATTGGCCGTCCAGAGTGGAGTCGCTAGAGCAGAACCCCACTGCTCGAAGGGTGGATGCTGAGCGTAAGTGGTGAGTGGGCCAGTGATGCCGGACCCTCAGGGAGCAAATGATCTGAGTTTAAAGTCCAGCAAAGCCTCTCCACCCTTCAGCCGCTCACGTTCCTGTTGCCCCCTTGTTGCGACTTGAGCAACCATTTTCGGGGGGCCCAGTTAGTGAGTTGGCAAGTCTCCGTCTGCCATTATTACGTGTCAATATACATTGTTCCGGCAGGCGCCATAGGTTCCCAATAGTTCTGCACAGCTGGGGTTTGTCCTTGGGTGCATTTATATAGTGCATACAGGGATAATCGCCAGCTGTGTCACCATTACATTTTATATATTTTAAGTTTGTTGTAAAGGGCCTCTACGTGTTGGCTTCGGCCCCACGCACGCCTTCGAAAGGTCCGGGACTTTCGTGCAACAAAAATATAAAAAAGAAAAATAATTAGTATTAAGTATTTGAGATCGACGGCGACTTGTCGGAGGCTTAACGAATTGTGAACCTACATTATAGATAAATTAATCAATTTGATTTGATAGCACCCGCCACTGGGCTGTTGCTAAAGCGATTGTGTCGGTTTTAAACGAACCGTACGCATGTTTCAACATGTAATTAGCAGTCCGTGGCTAAGGTACGATTGTTTTAAACGTGGGTTTCATAGTTTCTAAATATTGTATCGGCTGGTTGTGTTAAAAGTCACACTTTGTGTGTCACTCACGCGCATTAAAGAATACTTTTGCTTATGTAGGACGTAACAGGCAGGCTAGCCGCTAAGAGCCAAGTTCCCCGACAAGATAACAGTCCGTTATATTGAAAACTGCCGTTTAACTGTTTAACATGACTTTTCATGTATAAAAAGTCATGTTTAACAGCCGTTTTCATTTTATCGGACTGAAAACTTGTCGGTGAACTTGGCCCTAAGTGCACAAACATAATTATAATAGGTACCATAAGTAAAATAATCAGTGTTCACGTGTGTGAATGACCTAATGTTGTATCAAGAAACACATCAGAATTCTTTTAGGTGCTGATTTTTCAACCGCCGGATATCTTTTATCTATAGGTACCTACTAATATTATAAAGCTGGAGAGTGTTTGTTTGTTTAAACGCGCTAATCTCTAGAACTACCAGTCTGATTCGGAAAATTCGTTTGTGTATGATAGCCACAGCCAGATTCATGAGGAATAGTAGGTATTATAGGCTATATTTTTAAGTCTAAATCAAAAACCAAGATGGCGTGTGCATATTTTGTTGTATGCAGGGTAAAATTAAAACCAGTGCGGATATTTTAGGAGGTGAAAGTACTCATGAATATGATCAACTTTTATTATGGGACCGACACTGAAATATGAAAAAAAAAACAGTTGTTCCATACATTTTGATCGTGTTATAGTGCATTTTTGTAGGGAACAGCTGATTTATTTTTTCATATTTCAGTGTCGGTCTTACGGTTACCCTGTATAGGTACAATCAGTATTTTTGATAGGAAACTCCTATTATTTTATTGATTAAAAAACAGGGCTATTCTGATGTTCTGTTGAGTGTCAGTGCTACTAATACGTTGTTACAATTTGCCTATTTGTTCCTCAGACGACAAACACAATGTTCGTGCAAGCAGCGCTCCAAAGTATTAACGCCATCGTCACGCCGCCTCCATTGGAGCCAGACCTCATTCCGATATTCGTGTGCACTGTCGCGTACCCCTCGTAAGTTTACATATCAACCCATAAATGAGACTATTCAAAGGACACGGCAGACGCCCATAGAACGCTGGGCTTCAGATTGTGTATGTCGGTACAGATATGAAATTAGTTTGGTGTGATTGAGTATTTCAAGAGTATTTAAATTTATTTTTTATTTGTTTTTGTACGTAATTGGGTTAAAGAGAAATCTTCGTATTTGTGACAGTGAGGTTAAGTATGGTGTGAATGATCCAATGAAGTACAGCCCGACTAATGAGTTCTCAATTGAAAGGTTTTAGTTGCTGACGACATGATATTCTGTGGAGGTCCAATGAAGTACAGCCCGACTAATGAGTTCTCAATTCAAAGGTTTTAGTTGCTGTCGACATGATATTCTGTGGAGGCACGCGCCAGCCAGCATGCACCCGTTTTTGTTTTATTGGTTTTTTCAAAATGTCAACGGCATAATCATTTTATTTCTTAATTATTTCGATTTTTGATTCCAATTCTTAATCTCTAAGATAAATTAGGCAAAGAACAATTAAAATACATTATTATTTTTGGTTAAGCTTTTATTACTGTACCAAAACAAGCCCAAAACTACCAACGTCCTCTTTGACATAGTTATGTATAAATTACCTCATCCCGTTAGTTCAATACAGTAAATAAGAAACTAATATAATATAAGGAATATATTTCATTGCAATAATAATTGTAGCTGAAGTGCTGCTTTCTGATAAATTCAAGAGAACATTTAGCAAATCATTCTGAACTTCAATAAAAAAGTGGATTTTGGATTTTTCTGCAATAAATACTAGGCCATGTTCTCATTGAAATATTTTTAGTGGCCTGTATTATTATCCTATGATCGCCCTAAATCAGTCCGGATGTCCTAGGCTAGTATTTAACAGATGTTCTCGTGTCTGTTCAGAGTTCCGTGTCCGCTGTTTATCTTCGACCCCCGCTATTGGCTGATGATCCGGCGCGTCCTCGAGTCAGGTTCTCGAAGGTTCGGCATGGTTGCTTGCGACAGGGGCCAAGACTATGTTGACTACGGCACGGTCAGTTTTCACTGCATACATTTATTTATTTAACACAGCACACTACCATTACAGGATACCTATCCCAAGGCGATAGGGTGGTTCTTAATCCAAATATTATCTACTTATCACAAATGATTATTTTAAAGTATAACATAGTAAATTAAGAGTTATTCTTGCGAATTCGTTCACGGAACATGAAAAAATTTCAATTTTTTCAGCGACCCCATTACATGTTTAATTTAGTTAACTATTATACCAATCACTGATTATGTAATTAGTTATTTAATTTATAATGGTAGTCTTCAATTAATAGAAATTGTATACCAAGCACTCAATAACTTTTAATTTAGTTAGATAATATTTTTGTAGCAGTAACACATTAAATTTTGAAATATGTACATAATATTATGTTTAAAGTAATAATAGTGTACCTATGTAAGATGCTGTCACCCAAACTAAGAATCGGCTATTTTACTTGTCATTTTATATAAGTCATTCAAAGTGATCTTTATTACAATCGTAATAAGGATGCCTTTAGAGTAAAATAACTGGACGGGCTATAGGGCACAAATAATCTACCCTCATCTACAAAAATACACATAGTCACGAGACAACCATGCTATCTCGAATTGTATTATAATACCTACCAACATTATCGATTTATTCCTCGTTGGTCCTAACGTTTTGTCCTACATTCCAAAAAATTCTTCGTTTGTCCCATATTGAAGTCCTGCTTCGTCCCAAATTAAAAGTAGGTAGGTTCTTAAAAAGGTACAGTCAACAAAAACAAAAATTACCCTACGATAAAACATCGACAATCAATAAATTTTCTAGTTTTGGATAGAGTACCTACTGGGAAAGCATATTGATAGTAGTCTATACTCACCCACACACTGTACTCTGACGGCATGGTCTTGCGCAAAATGATAGTTATGAGCGGAATGGTAAAAGTACTAGGAGAACAAAACCATGTAGAAGACGGGAGTGCAAAATGTCGTAGTATATTTTTAGTCCCGCGCAGAATGATGAGATTATAAGATTGATATAAGTACTAGGAGAACAGAACCATGCAGAATATGCGAAGAACCGCGTGCGAAATGTTGTAGAATATCCAACTAATATTAGTCTAGGACCAGCCAGCCATTAGAACTTTTTTTATCTCATATAATTATATTCATAAATAATACGAAACTATAAAATAAATATACCTATAGGTACAATTAATAATTTTCAATACCTACTCTGTGATTGTTAAAACAATATCTCAAACGTGCTATAAAGCCAAATCCAGCTCTACATAAAAGTACATAAATCGTACCTTAAATCTGCATTCCCAGTACATCAAGACATTGCATTCATAGTAAGTAGGTACTACAACATTTGACGCTTCCGGTATCTTCTGCATGGTTCTGTTCTCCTAGTACTTTAGTCTCTTGCGGCGACGACAGAGAGGAGCGATAATGTAGTTGATTGATGCTAAATATTTAATAATACGTAAGCTTTTTTTGCTGATTGTACAAACAACTAAGACAAAAATAAATATGGGCTGTATAAGGAATATAAAATAGGACGAAGCGGGAATAAAACAATTAAATAATTTAAAAATATGTTTTGGGACAAAGGAAGCATATTGTTTAGAACGAACCAGGATTTTTTTATGTAGGACAAAACTCAGTGGGAGTAAACGAAGAATAAATCACATTATCATTATCAAACTGATGTTATTATAAACAGATATTAATATGAAAAATTAAAAATAATAATATTAACATGGAACAAGAATAGAGTGTAGGTATATAGATCAAGTCATATCATCATAAGTGTCAAAGTATTTTTATAAACATCCGAAACTTGTAAATAACATGAGTTATTTAATGTTTTGCAGATACTGGAGGTTCGTGACTGCGTACACTTGGAGGATGGCAGGTCCATCCTATCCACGAT
The DNA here is from genome assembly GCA_948465475.1 of Thalpophila matura. NCBI lineage: Eukaryota > Metazoa > Arthropoda > Insecta > Lepidoptera > Noctuidae > Thalpophila > Thalpophila matura. Next base: position 12,955,502 of record OX419176.1, on the reverse strand, counting down.
AGGCATATCTCGTTTCAAAGTGATAGAGAGAGGAGTCAGAGATGGGTGAGCCTTATTGCAAGCTTTTATTTAACTTCACGTGTGTATGTTTGTACGTAAAGTTAAAATTTTGCAAGTTCCTCTAATCTTACGACTTTGAAATTTTGCGACGTGTTCATTCTAAAGACAATACGTTAAAATGATAGAAGTTGCCTGATGAATGATGAATGATTAGTAGCACGGACACGAAACTTTGTAATAGGTTGAATTTTGGTAGTTACTTAAACATGATTTTCACCATGAACTGATGTTGCAGCCAGGATTTTCTCCTCAAGCAAGCACTCCTCAACAATTAGGAACAAAGATACGAGACAAGCTTTTAATGAACCAAAAAGTATTAAATAAAACTTACAATACACTTATACAAAGAAATTTAGTAATATTGTTTTCTTAAAAGCTTAAGGTGTGAAACGTCCTTCGCTTTATGAAAATATTTAAGTTCATTTTTTATGTGTATTGTAAGTTGTTTTAGTTAACTTTTTGGTTCATTAAAAGCTTGTCTTTGAAAAGTTTTTTCATTACTTACTTATTTTATATTAAACATATATTTTTTTATAGTCTTTGTTGTCACACGAATAGCTTTATTACATAACTAGCTTTTGCCCGCGGCTTCGCTCGCGCCATCCCTTTTCACCCTCTTGGGTGTGGAATTATCAAAAATCCTTTCTTGGCTGATACCTACATCATTTAAGGAATACTTACGTCCTCCAAATTTCATGTTTCTACCACCGGCGTTTGATCCATCAATCAGGAAGGACAAAGCCTTTTATGTATTCGTACCTATATAGATTTCGAGATGTGAAGATAAGAATAGTATTGACAATAACATTTTAACGTCAAATTCGTTAAAATTTTTAACGTCAATTAACTTTAATTATGTCGCATTAGCTAAAATTTTATAACACGTGACGTATTCAAACTATGTTTGGCAAATAGGTCAGCCGTTCTAATTTTCTTCGCATAGTAATTCGTTTATTCTTATATTGTTTACAGATGTGAAGTAGCCCGTATCTTGCCAATTACCGACGCGTCGCCTGCTGGAGTTATGGAGGTGTGGGACGTTAAAATCTTAGCGAGACAGATCATGTTTAAAGCCTTGCTTTGGTTGAGTCGTTTGAACAACAAGGTACTCGCTGATATCGAAAGCGCCTTTGGGAGTCTGCCAGCGCCCGGGGGCAACGACGATGTGTGGTGGGAGAGCACTGACGGCCCCTCGTGGCTTTGGTGGCTTGTAGCCGTCTTACCGTTGCGATCGGAAATAAAGGTTTGCTGCCTATCAATCATACATAAAAATATTTAATTTGCCGAATGAAAAGTAAATCTAATTTACATACATTTAGCCTTTACCACCGGATGTAACGCTTCAGCATTACTAAAATAAAATTCTTATATCGTACAGGTACTCATCTTGTCTACCGACTGTCTGGTTAAGAGAATGATGGCGGTAGCGCGAACACTAGAGGCAGTCGACCAAGTCACCCTGACTACTTCGTCTCCTTCACAATGCGAACTTCAAAACTCGGTCTCCTCCGATGATAACTAGGCGCTGAAAGAATGAAAAGTACATTCGAAAAACTTCGTCCACCGACACTGCCGTGTAGTTTGTATTATAATGTATTATTCACGTGTAGGTATTACATCATTTCGTAACATTTTAATGACAGAATAACAATATTTTTTTAAATATTTCTACCCAACAACAATTTACTATTTAGTGCTAGATTTAAACGATAAAAGAACCGCCATATTGCATAGTTATATTGTAATAGCAGTTTTTGATAACATTTTACTGGTTCACATCCTTAAATTACTAACAACAGGGTATGTCGTAGTTCCCTATTGTCCGGTTCCTGCGTTCACCAATCGCATCAATTTGGTAAACGGTCTCGAGTCATTTTAAAATGATTGGATTTTTTTAAAGATCGGTCTCATTTTTATATTGGTGATAATGCAAGACTATTTGCTACACCCAGTAACGGTCGGTACGTAAACGGAATCGGGCATGTAAGACCAGTCTCAAACCATAGTAGGTGACTGAACCTCAAATCTAATTAATTGCAGGGTCCTTAATGTGATTTAATCAACTAGCGTAGCCCTTCTCTGATATCTATCTAGTTATACCTATCTACTTAGAATTTACTATTACTCTTATTAAATTACTCAACTAAAAGTGGACCTTTACATTAGAAAATTTCTACATTTGTCAAGTTAAGATCTAGATTTTACATAGTTAAAGATGTGTGTCGTGAGTTCGTGACGTTAGATTATAATACATTCCATGTTTCAGTTTATTTGCTCCATATTGTATAATAATTGTATAAGCAATGAGCACTTTTGTGAATGGGGACGATGAAATTAATTCATTTGTCAGTAAAACTTTGCAGTACTGTCGCATAATTGCTGATGCAAAATAAATCATTTCTTTTTATACCAAAAAGTGAAAATTGTTTATAAATCTCTGTGGAAAATTTCAAGCAAAACTTCAGCGCACTTACGTACGTAGGTACGTTAGGTACCCAGACAATAACAACAAAAAAAGAAACTTAAGAAAAGAACTTTGGATGAAGGAATTTTCCACTGATAGTTATAAATAATTTTTAATAGATCTAGTCTCTAAATTCTCTAATAAAAAGTAAATTGTTTGTTACGTGTAATCCTGTAATCTATAGAATATACTACTTTATCGTACTGCAAACTTTTATTAACGAAGTAATTATTGCTTGCTTGCCCCTCAGTTGCATATTATGTTGTCTAATAATTATGTCCAGTTATCCGCTCTATCTCGCATTTTAGTTTAGCAAGAGATTGGATTATGAAGCATATTTGCTATTTATCATGGACTCGATGCGACTCTGCATTGTATTCCAAAAGTACCTATTTATGAATTTATCGTTCATTGTTTTTTTTTGTTTATGCATAGCGCATTCCAAAGGAACTTGCATTCCTTATTCCAGTCTGTGCTGTTCTAATTTATTATTTGCTGATTTTATGTTTTTTCTAGCAAAACATTTCATAAGCACGCTTTTTTTTCGAATAACAGTATCAGTTGCGAGATATTCTTAGGTAATTAAACTGTTAGTAATCGTGTTAGATGTCTTATAATGTTAAATTAGTAATATAGCCATAAGTACGTTACTGTAAAAGCGTTATGTGGATTAACATCTTAAGATTTACTGGATGTTATATATTGTTTATATGATAGCGTATATCTTGTTTATTTTTTTAATTTTATAAAATCAAGTAACTAAGCATAGAAGATCAGAGGTACACGGTAAGTTTATGAGATGGTACTACAGGACGTAGTAACTGATTGACAGTAACTGACTGCCTAACTAACTGACAGTAAAATAAAACTTAATTTTTTAGTAGGTATTTTTAGGGTTCCGTACCTAGTAAAGGTGCGGTTAAACGGGCTAGTATTTTGACAATTTCTTGCTGCAATTGTATAGCCGTGAGTTGAGATCTATATCGTACAGCAGTTATTGTGATGTACCATCATTTAATTTTATTGCAATATCGCTGAGCTATACTGCAAGATTGCGGCAATCGTTCCATTGAGTTGCACGATATAGATGTCAACTCACGGCTATACAATTTCAGCAAGAAATTTACAAAAAACTAGCCCGTTTAACAGCACCTTTAGGGAAACGGAACCATTATAACATCTGCTTCGTCCTCTCTTGCTTCCGTATGTTTGTCACAGACCTATATTTGTAAATATTTTTATTGGAGCCAAATCATCTTTTCGGAGTCAAATGTCGATCGGTCAGTCTACGGTCCATTGTCGTCTCGTTGTACGCCTTCATGTCTCATCTCAAAAACTCAATCTATAAGTACTTGCATATGTCTTGATAAATTAGACAAAAAAGTAAAACTGGTTCAATCGCTTATTTAATCGTCTTGGTCTAATATCACTTTGCGAGTTATTTGGGTATTATTTGAAATATTATTATTCTATTTTAGGAGAATAAATGCACCAACAAAGGTATCGCGACTTTAAAATAAGGTTTATAAGCAAACCTACACGGGACATTGCTAACAGATATTTACAACAGCTTAATCTTATAAAAAATAACAATATGTTGTAGATGTAGATGAAATTAGTGGGTATTTGAAGGTGTACTAAGTAATGTTAAAAAGATACGTGATCGTATGTACTGTTTTAGAACATGAATCTAAGCATCTGCTAACTCAGCTAAGTCTAAGATTATATTTTCGTTTATAAATTATCATAGAAAAGTGAAAACGCAAAGTTAAGATCTCATCGAAATATTTATAGATTTATAAGCATTATGTTAACAATGAGGTTTAAAAATAACTATGTAATTTTATAATATTTTGTACTTATTTATAGTTCAGCCATTATATTGTAATGGAGACTGAGCGACGTACTGCAGAGATGATTATTTGGATAATATGGTAAACATTTATGATTGTATAAAGTAAATGTAAACGATATGTTTTATTATGACGTCATCAAAAGCGGCAGTTATGAGCAATTGATGCATTATTTTCGTCAGATTTGATGCTCCTTTGCACAGAGTATTGTTTGAGTTTATGTCACTACAGGAATACCATCGTCGTATCACTGTTTATTCATAGACCAGTTCCAATACAAAGCCTAGTCTCCATTGGTACGCTTCCACGTCATTCCTTTGTTTAATTTAAAAAAATGATCTCATTAACGGTAGATCATTGTATGGCTATTCTCTTATGTTTGTAGTTCATAATATAGTTACATAAAGTAGTGAACAAAACATTACGTTCAACAAAGCTGAAGTGGTTGCTGTGATTGAATTTAAATTAAAAACATTGTACAGAAAAATAGTCATATAAACGGTTTTGTAAAGCTTTCGTGTCTTAGGGACTAGTTATAGTAAGGTACGGCGCGCTCGCCCGAAGCACCAAGTTTCGGTTTCCTGCAAACTGCAGCGCTTTATGATGTGTTGCATAAAAATTCATTCAATTGCACGCCACATCATGTGAATAGGGGCGCCCTATTATCGCTACAATATTTTTATTCAATTCATTCACATAGAATCTCTGTTACATTCTCATCAGAGTGCTGATTCCGAGTTGCAAATCACTGCGTTAGTCGAGTAAACTGCTCTCGAAGTGAATGGAGTAACCAATCACGTGCGTTAGCGTCACGGAGCTAATGTGGTTAGCGTCATCTTCGATAAGGTTCACGCGATCGAATGTGTTAGGAATAGGAAAACTCCCACTGGACACTCAAGACATACAATTATGAGTCATCCTACTAATATTATAAATGCCAAAGTTTGTGCGTGTGTGTGTATGTTTGTTACTTCTTCACGCTGAAACGGCAGAACGGATTTGGATGTAATTTGGCACACAGATAGATTACAAGTCTGGAAAAATGAAAAAATACATAGGCTACCTTTTATCCCGCAAAACGCGCGCGATGCGGCGGGCGGAAGCTAGTATCATAATGTAAATAATTTATTAAACTTTAATTCTGATGTAGGTAGTTATTATATTGTTTATTCATCGATAAATTTTATTTATCCTACTATCCTACTAATATTATAAATGTGAATGTTTGTGAGGATGGATGTATGTATGTATGGATGTTTGTTACTCTTTCACGCAAAAACTACTGAACGGATTTTGAAGAAACTTTACAGTAATATTTTTTTTTTATACATCAGAATAACACATAGGCTACTTTTTATCCCAAAAATGCGGGCGAAGCCGCGGGCGGAAGCTAGTTTAAAAATAAATTTATGTTGCATAAAACTTGAAACGATATCTTTTGAAAAACACCATTATATAAAACAATTTTTATTTATGTACCTAATACATATAGCTTCATTTTTATTAAGATCCTATTGAAATCGTGTGCGTACGCGCAGCGGAATGTTGTTGAATTTAAAGATTTTAATTATGCAGATATTTAGTGTATGACGTCGTATAATTGTGTATGGTAAATAAAAATTTGTGCACGCAACCATTGTGGAGAAATTCACCAAAAACTGATTCCGCTGGGCGAACGTTGTCCTGGCGGAACTTTTTTTAATCCATAGACTTTAGAAGAAAAGAGATGTGTCCAAAAATTAGTGTGTATTTGTGTGTAATTGTGTATGTATGAATAAAACTAGTGCATGCATAAACTTCGGAGAAATTCAAGTTTCCGCTACGCGAACGTTTGGCCATTAGCTAGTTTTCATATAAAGCGCTTACATAGAGAGCTGTAGATTTTTACATACGTTGTTTTGAATTTGTTTATATTTGTTTAAAAAACAGATTTAGAAAAAATCGTAGGGCTTAAAAGATAAAAATATAAACGTAAAATACGCTTATTAGGTCTTAGTTCTTAAAGTATGCACTTTGGGGTCTAGATTTTCACGTTTATACAAACCTTGTAAGTGTCTGCAACATGTTGCCAAGTATCAATGATGTTCCGTTAGTAACTAATGAGTTATAGGACAAATTTACCATGAACAGATCACTGTTTACAAAGCAGTCAAATATCACGACGTTCTGAAGGAATTGCATGGTAATATGTATGTCAATAATATTAGTGAATTCATTCAACTATTCTTATGCAAAATTTCATGTCATTAAATTCAGTAATTAAAGAAAAACAATTATAATACTGACGAAGCATCGAAAACCTACATAACCCGACCAAGTTCGGATGGCTACAAAAAAGCGGCCGTGCAATATATTTAGGTAACATCCCAAAATTTACAGTATAATACCGGTATTGAATTGGTATAGGTGATAACACAATTGTTGTTTCGATATAATTTATAGGTCATTTATTTTTGTACACCTACTTTTTTAAATGTATTTGACTATGACAGAAAGTAGGTACTATTTATATATTTATTTATTTATATAGACAAATAAAATTCAAAAAAACTGATTCCGCTGGGCGAACGTTGTCCTGGCGGAACTTTTTTTAATCCATAGACTTTAGAAGAAAAGAGATGTGTCCAAAAATTAGTGTGTATTTGTGTGTAATTGTGTATGTATGAATAAAACTAGTGCATGCATAAACTTCGGAGAAATTCAAGTTTCCGCTACGCGAACGTTTGGCCATTAGCTAGTTTTCATATAAAGCGCTTACATAGAGAGCTGTAGATTTTTACATACGTTGTTTTGAATTTGTTTATATTTGTTTAAAAAACAGATTTAGAAAAAATCGTAGGGCTTAAAAGATAAAAATATAAACGTAAAATACGCTTATTAGGTCTTAGTTCTTAAAGTATGCACTTTGGGGTCTAGATTTTCACGTTTATACAAACCTTGTAAGTGTCTGCAACATGTTGCCAAGTATCAATGATGTTCCGTTAGTAACTAATGAGTTATAGGACAAATTTACCATGAACAGATCACTGTTTACAAAGCAGTCAAATATCACGACGTTCTGAAGGAATTGCATGGTAATATGTATGTCAATAATTAGTGTATTCATTCAACTATTCTTATGCAAAATTTCATGTCATTAAATTCAGTAATTAAAGAAAAACAATTATAATACTGACGAAGCATCGAAAACCTACATAACCCGACCAAGTTCGGATGGCTACAAAAAAGCGGCCGTGCAATATATTTAGGTAACATCCCAAAATTTACAGTATAATACCGGTATTGAATTGGTATAGGTGATAACACAATTGTTGTTTCGATATAATTTATAGGTCATTTATTTTTGTACACCTACTTTTTTAAATGTATTTGACTATGACAGAAAGTAGGTACTATTTACGTAGGTACTTTATTTAAGTATGCGCTTGAGACTTGAGATATAATCTAAATATATTATTTAAGACAAATAAAATTCATACAGCTAATTTCTATTGAAGAAATTAGCTGTATGAATTTTATTTGTCTATATAAATAAATAAATATATAAATAGTACCTACTTTCTGTCATAAGTCAAATACATTTAAAAAAGTAGGTGTACAAAAATAAATGACCTATAAATTATATCGAAACAACAATTGTGTTATCACCTATACCAATTCAATACCGGTATTATACTGTAATTTTGGGATGTTACCTAAATATATTGCACGGCCGCTTTTTTGTAGCCATCCGAACTTGGTCGGGTTATGTAGGTTTTCGATGCTTCGTCAGTATTATAATTGTTTTTCTTTAATTACTGAATTTAATGACATGAAATTTTGCATAAGAATAGTTGAATGAATTCACTAATATTATTGACATACATATTACCATGCAATTCCTTCAGAACGTCGTGATATTTGACTGCTTTGTAAACAGTGATCTGTTCATGGTAAATTTGTCCTATAACTCTTTAGTTACTAACGGAACATCATTGATACTTGGCAACATGTTGCAGACACTTACAAGGTTTGTATAAACGTGAAAATCTAGACCCCAAAGTGCATACTTTAAGAACTAAGACCTAATAAGCGTATTTTACGTTTATATTTTTATCTTTTAAGCCCTACGATTTTTTCTAAATCTGTTTTTTAAACAAATATAAACAAATTCAAAACAACGTATGTAAAAATCTACAGCTCTCTATGTAAGCGCTTTATATGAAAACTAGCTAATGGCCAAACGTTCGCGTAGCGGAAACTTGAATTACTCCGAAGTTTATGCATGCACTAGTTTTATTCATACATACACAATTACACACAAATACACACTAATTTTTGGACACATCTCTTTTCTTCTAAAGTCTATGGATTAAAAAAAGTTCCGCCAGGACAACGTTCGCCCAGCGGAATCAGTTTTTGGTGAATTTCTCCACAATGGTTGCGTGCACAAATTTTTATTTACCATACACAATTATACGACGTCATACACTAAATATCTGCATAATTAAAATCTTTAAATTCAACAACATTCCGCTGCGCGTACGCACACATTGAAATCCACTGTCATAAACTTTTGCCGTTTAATATAATTAGCGTTATGAGGAGGCACATTTCGATTTTCCATTTTTAGGGTTCCGTACCTCAAAAGGAAAAACGGAACCCTTATAGGATCACTTTGTTGTCCGCCGTCAGTCACCGGACCTAAGTGGAGCCTTCTGCTCATAGATGACACCACTAGAAGTATGCAGTAGCGCCATCTATGATCATATATCGGAAATGTGCCTGAAATCGTACGCACGCCGCATCGTACTGGGCGCACGCACCGTACGCCGCGCCGTTTATAATTAGTCCCTAAACTTTGTGATGTGATACTTTTTTTCCTAATAAAGTCTTTTGAATTACCATTTGAACTTTTATTTTCAACTTATTTAAACTTCCTACTGATTTGAGCTCATGCTCATCCTACACTTAGGAGTTAGATCCTACTCTGGCTCAAATTATAAGGTAAAGGAAGTTAAACTTCGTTTACCGTAGAGGCCGTTTACGACGTAAAGCGACAGTGGGGCTCCCAAACCATGGTTGCGCATACTGGCTGCCGTTTAAAGCGCCTAATAATTATATAGGTAGTCCCACGGCTTTGCCACATGGAAGGAAAGTACTTCAAATAGGTATTTGAGATAGGAAGTTTTGCTTCATAAAGACTGCGCGAAAAAAAAATCAGCTGTTCCATAGGTACCTATGTACTTTTTGTTGAGTGTGAATGTGAACATAAAATGTATGGAACAGCAGATTTTTTTTAGCGATTTCAGTGTTGGGGCGATTGTGCACTACTCCATTTCCAGCACGTTTTTTCACGGACCGTTTTTTTTTTCATACGTTTTAAAAGTGATGGGGATCGTTCTGCAGGCATTGGCTAAAAAAAACGGTCCGTGAAAAAACGTGCTGGAAACGAAGTAGTGCACAAAAGCCCTTGGTCCCATAGTAAAAGTTGTTCATAATGATGAGTACAATGACCCCTTTAAATATTACTACTGTCTAACCTGCCACCCTGTATAAAGTCCTATTTTGGTATAGTTTGAAACATAAAGTAAAACTATACCGGTGCCATTTCTGAAACCTAAGAAAAGGACATTACATCTTGAACTCTGCCATTCAACTTGTCCAAAATTCCAAACATGAGAATATTGGACACTAGCTGTTGCCCGCGACTTCGTTTGCGGAAAATGGATGAAAAGTAGCCTATGTGTTTTTCCAGGTCTCAGGGTCAGAACAGACGCCCGGAACGGCCCTCCGGAATTAAGAAGGTGTATTTTACGTCAAATTGAACGATTGCGGCTGGAATCGTTTAATTTATGAACGATATCATTCAATTTTACGAAAAATCACTCATTCATTCTCTTAATAAATTCCAGAGGGCCGTTCCGGGTGTCTGTTTTAACCCTTATAATATTTATTAGTGGGAGGCCTAAAGACTTGGATCCGAAGCCAGAATTAATAAAAAAAAACACCATAAATAAATAAATAATATTTCTAACCTCAAGTTTCTGACAAACTGAAACAAGAAGAAATATTACATTACATTCGAAAATATTTGAAAAGTTTTGGCTCAAAGGAACGTTACAAACTCTGGTCTAGGCTACTTTGGCTTCACCATAAATCAAATGTACCTCTTCACAATAATCTTTCGTGTAAATTCGTAATGGTGGTTATAAGATGGAGATTTCGAGGACTGTTTCAGAGATTAAAGTGAGCATTGAAATGGGTAAAAATTTAGATTATTACATATGGGAAATACAACGATGTGCTTGTATATTTCAGGGGCTATATAATTTGGAAAACATGTCAAGCGTCACTGAGTTTTCGCTCTCTTACCTACAATGAGCACATGAGCCAGAGCTATGCTGTGGATTTTCTATTAGAACCAGTGTTTTGGTTTGTTGACAACTTCGCCCAATATCTAGGAAAAGTAAGTAGAAATCACAATAAGTACCTATACTTAATAAATCTTTATATTGGTAAAAGTATCCTTAATTTGTCTAGACTGGTCACAATGTTCTTTTTGCTATCACCTAAGTAAGACCTTAAAGCAGTGGTTCTTAAACTTTTTGAAGCCACAGACCACTTTCAGAATGAAAAATAATCTACAGACCCCTGTAAAAGAAAATTTTAGGAACTAAAAACAAAGCATATTACAAAAATCGCTTTTATTAGTTTGCAGTGATTTTTAATACGAGCAAGCGATCAAACAAATGATGCGTGAATTACTGCATAATTTTCATATTAAATAGGTGTGAACTGAGTGGCTGCGGACTGGCACTCATATCACAGACCGCCAAGAGATCCATGGACCCCACTTTAAGAAACCCTGCCTTAAAGACTCAATATTATGTAAATTCTATTGTAACATAATTATGAAATAAAGTAATTGAATAATCTCACTGGCAACTGTGGCGGCAAAAGTACTGCATGGCTTGTATGCAAGTTAGCCAGTAAAATTATCTATTTACGCAATGCCCAATTTGACTTCTGTCGACAAAACTACAGAAACTGCTATCTTAGCTTTGCAGCACATAGGTACCTAGTAAGAATACTAATACAAAATTGTGTGTGCTGTTTCCTTGACCTCTCAAATGCCTAAGCGTCTAATGGGGATGCCAGAGATAAAATGATAAAAAGATAAATGTAATTTGTTGATAAATTAAGTTGCTTGTCAAATGTCGATGAGAAAAAGGTGTGACTTTAATGTATGTATGTAAATAATAGTATTAAGTAAATGAAGGGTACTGTATTAGTGTCATACCATTTAATTGTTTTTATTTGCAGATGTTTGTGTTCTGTGTCACAGTACTAACAAGTGCTGTGGTAGCCGTTGCTTACTGGGTAGGACTACCTTATTGGTGGCAAAGATCCCCTCCTACTGCAGTATTTCTAGTCATATTTGGCAACTGGCTGCTGATTAACATTATATTTCACTACTACAAGGGTGTTATGACTGAACCTGGATACCCACCACCGGTAAGTTTGAATCTAATATGAGTTATTTCGAGAGCAGAAGCAAACACTTCAATTTAGACATTAAATTGAAGTGTTTGCTTCTGCTCTCGAAATAACTCTCTTTACTTATGCTCTTACTTATTTGTACATCAAAACACAAACACCTGTTTTGAAAGTTTTTGTCTGTTTGTACGAGCTAATATTTTAAACAGCTGTACCGATTTTGACAGGACTTTCATCAGCAGGTAAAGGATTTGCAAGGAGTCATCTAAGCCACTTTTTGTGCTAGGAAATATTTAGGTCATTGTACTCATCATTGAACATCTTTTACTATGGGACCAACCGTGAAATCGCGCAAAAAAAATCAGCTCTTCCATACATTAATTGTGTTCATATAAATCAACAAAATGTATGGAACAGCTGATTTTTTTTACTTGACATTACCCTTTAACTGGTAACATGGTTTTTGAGTAACGTAACTGGTGACGAACGGCCTGAGAGGCCGCTGCCGTATCTGATCTATAGCATAGAAACTCGATAAGATAGTTTAGGGCTGTCTTTAAAAACAGTTTAATAACATATAAAAGGATAAAATAAAACTAACCAATAAACTCTAAATGTATTTTTAATGAAGAACTTGCTATTACAATGTATGTAGTAACTAAAATAAAAAAACTAGAGATGAGATCAATAACCATAAACAAAAAAAAAAACAACATTATAACAAAAATACTATTTTTCCTTAAAGTTAAGATACTAATTAATAAAAAAATTAAAAATGCTTTAATCACAGGTCTGTATCATTTTCCAAAACTGACAATGGTCATACTTTGGTTATTTTTATTGGCAGTCAGGGCATAATTGTTTGGCACACTGTATCTAACTAATCTTGACAAAGGTTCATAATTATTGTCACTTTCTGATTGTTGATTCTCCTGAATTTGTTATTCATCTTCAGAAGCACTTTCTTCGGATTCCGAAGTTTTCGGGAACATTTTCAGCTTCCGATCCACTTAAGTCTTCCTGTGCCAAAAACTCTTCAATTTGTAAATTTTCAAGCCGTTCTCTAGTGTGAAAAAGAAGCGTAGGAAGTCGGGAGTTCGGAATGTAGTGCCAACATTCCGAACTCCCGACTCGCTACGCTTCTTTTTTGGAGGTGCGGAATTATTCTTTGCAAGTAATAACTGTAAAAATACGAAAAAAACACTATAACAAAATTACTTTTAAAAGTTACGTATGTGGTGACATAAGGTCTGAGAGACCGCTGCCGAACTTTAAATCGATGTTACTTACCGATTTGAGAATACACGACGCACCTGTCCCTCTCTACGGCGTGGACGCAACGTATATAGTGTATTATCTATGGACGCAACTAAAGTCGAAGCTACTCAGGCGTTGAAATAAAGGAAACGCGGGAAGAGGGTGAAATGATGTTTCACTGTTACCGCTCGGCCTGTGAGACCGCTTGTCACCAGTTAAAGGTTACTGTAACAATATTGTAATGTGCTGACCTCGAAGGTTAATCAGGATCTGATGACAGCTTATGGAAAGTCATGTAAGGTCGGTTTAACAATATCAGAGACTAGTTAACTACAATTTACCTACCTACTGTAAACAGGATAAATGTTAAAGTCCACTACAATGACATTTTTGTAAAAAAAACCTGTTATGGTATAAAGCACCCTTCCTTGGTTAATACTTTTTTAGAAATTGGTATTATAACTAAACAAATCAATTTGACAAACTCATTAGTATTTTAGATAGGACACCTATTCAGCAGCATCTGGTTGGATTGGAAACAGTCATCATATGCTTAGGCCTTTAACTTTTAAATAATAATGACTCGGGAGTTCCCAATTAAAACACAAGGAAGTGGTGAAGAGTGATTTTGGAGTTTGGGGGCTGTTTTTTGTAACTTTTGACAACAAGTGTTGATTCTCAGCTTAATTTAAATATATGATGTTGATTTTCATGAAATTATTTTACAATTTATGTTTTCACAGAGCACATTGTTATCAGAGGCAGCGAGTATATGCAGACGGTGTATATCCCCAAGGCCACCACGCACACATCACTGCTCCGTATGTGACAGGTGCATTTTGGCTATGGACCATCATTGTCCATGGCTCAACAATTGTGTGGGGTACTACAATGCAAGATTCTTTTTCCTGTACATGGTATATATGGTCATAGGAGTAGCGTTTGTCATTACCGCCGGTATTGATATTGGATACAAAGTAATTTGGCTGAATGACACAGGTAATTTTTTCTTATAAATTATTCTCTTTTTTGCGTTTCATGTGGAGTTTCCTACTACATAAAATGATTAATTACATTTGTATAGCTCAGATGTGAATAATTACATCATCTTAGATGATGTGATTTATACCATAATTAATTAATGATGAATACAGCCCGAATTGTGAGAGACAAAATCTTAGGTAAGTATACCTACCACATTTACACTCAGACCCTGCCACTGCTCCTGCTGCTGCCGGAAATATTTTCCTAAATACTTTTACGGCAGTTTCAACGCGAGTGAGTGTTCACACTCAGTCTTTATACCTACTTTTTTACTGAACGACTCGCAACAATGGCAGACGTCAGGTTGTTGCGGCGACAGCATTATGTTTGCTCAGTGTATTTAACTATTGTTTTTAAAAGAAATCAAATAAACGAAAGATGCCGTCGTCGTCAACTCTCATTACTCCACTCCGGTGACGGTAGCTGTGGCATTATTAGAGTAAATGCCGACTTAAAACGCAGCACAGAATTATTTAGTTGCCATAGTCGGGTAACAAGACAAAACACGTACTTTCGCTCTCGGACGTTGGCGGCAAGCGAGTAAAGGCGCGTCTCCTGCGCCCTGTTTTCGTGTTCGACGAACATCGAACAGTGAACAGTGAACGATAAAGGGGCGTGGTCTACGTGTTTTGGGTGTTTTTATTCGTCAAAACACATAGACCACGCCCCTTTATCGTTCACTATTCACTGTTCGATGTTCGTCGAACACGAAAACACGTCGCAGGAGACGCGGCTTAAGAGTGCTGAATGTAAACTACTCACTCGCGCTCGCGCTGCCCGTATTTTGACTTGCCCACACAAAACAATCTATCGAGGGAGCGCCGGGCAATGGCAGCGGCATGAGCAGTGACATGCACTGTGACTGCACAGTGCAGTGACCTACGCTGGCCACTTCCCTGCTCCTTTCCTTGTCCAACAAGGCTGAGTGTAAATTGGGGCAATGGTGTAAAAGGTTTAATTAGGCTTAATAAATCAGTGGACATGTCTCTAAACACCACTATGCGTTGGAAATGTTACTAAGAGATAAATACAGATTTTTTTAGAGATGTGTGTTTAGCAATAATATGTCCAATGTTATCCTGACTTCTTTGTTTCCAGGAGGTATCATCCCAAATAACGATCCAGATCTGATTGGTCATCCAGTGAGGCTGAACCAGACTGGTGCGTTAGTGCCGGTGAAGGTGATAGTAGAATACGACTCGTACAACTTTCCCCGCGAGCACAAACTGCCCGTGCCACCTATCACTGAAGCTCAGCGCATCGCTGCTCATCCATGGAAAAGGAAAGCTGTCGTGTTCATGGCCATCACATGTTGCTCTGTATTTGTCGCACTTGGAACCTTGACCGTGATCCATGGCAAAAATATCGGCAGAGGAGAAACAAGTGTGGAAGCACACATAAACGAAAAATTGCGCAAATTATCACAGGGCTCCTATAGGAATCCATACGATTTTGGAAAAAGAAAAAACTGGCGGCTCTTCCTCGGACTTACTCAAGGTAGAACATTTCTGAGGCATGTTTTGCTGCCTTCTGGTCATGCTCCGACGGGCACAGGATTAGCTTGGCATACTGTCCGACGCTCGTTTGAAGACTGGCCTTAATTGCTAGAATGCCTAAATTATAGACACAGTATTATGTCTTTTAGATCTCGTTCTCGTGTAGATACGACGGGTTAAACGATGTTTACGTAAGTGTTAGGTCAATTATTTGCCAAAGTCGTCAAACTAGTGTTTTGCACTATGCCTTGGGGAGGGAGGATCCTGGCCTCAGTCCTGGCGCACTTCTCTTAGTGGGTGTGAAATTATAGGCACTAAGATTTAATAAAATGCGTGTTGTGAAGTATATCTAGGCATTTACAGAGTTACCTTGCTGTGTCAGTGGTCAAGTCAATGATCAATCGGTGTTTAGTAAGTGCTTGGGCCAAAACATAGGACCTAGTGTTTGATATCAGTGTACACTATTTTAGATTAGTAAGTACATATATTATGTACGTTTTTCGCCCCGTTACGATTTTATTATACTTAAGTATAATTATGTATAGTCTGTACAGACTTGATAGTACAGTAGTTTTACGTAGTCTTAGCTCAGTACTGGCAACAGAATATAGGTAGAGTTATTGGATAGTAAGCCATATTAAACGTTTTATAAATACCGCACGCTTAGTAAAACACTGACCGAACTCAAAATTTGGCCAAAATGAGTTACAGTGAAATACCGACCTAAAAGAACATGCTCTACAACCTAGTCAAAAAAACACCCCTGCAAAATAAGGTAAAAAATTAGATCATATTATGTTTCACGGGGCGCGCACCTACAACAAAAATCTTTAAACGTCAACTGCGAAAAGTTAGCAATTTTGGATTAGGTCAGTGTTTGAGAGTGCGATATATTTAATTGTAAGATTATTTAAAGTGGAATTACAATATTTTTCTAAAGTGTAATCACAATATTTTTCTACAGAACAGCTTAATTTAGTTCAGATCATTTGTCTCACCAGGCACGCTGTTTGTAAATTACAACAAATATTATTATTCAGTACTGTGCGAAATATAAATAGAATAACTTTTGTCTATCAATAGGTATAATGTTTTTCAAAAATATAATACCTACTATAATATTCAGTGTTAGAGATCACTAAAACTGATAAACCAGAAGAATTTTGGAAAAATACTGTGTAGCTTACGATCAGAACATTAAATAAATGTTTATCTCTTAATGATGATGATTAAATAACTTGTAAATGTACACAACGTTTAATAGAATAGGCGAAAGACTTCAAAGGTGGCCATTAAATACTCATCATTACTAGCAAGTTTTACTATGAAACCGACCCTGATATCTCGAAAAAAAATCAGCTAGAGCGCTGATTTTTTTTCGAGATATCAGGGTCGGTTCCATAGTAAAACTTGCATACATTTTGTCGATTTATATAAACAGAAACGTATGGAACAGCTGGGTTTTTTTTTTGGGATATCAGGTTTGGTCCCACAGCAAAAGCTACTCATAATAATGAGTATAGAGATCTTGCGCTTATTCTGTTAAACGTTGTAGAAGCTGTAAGGTGCGAATATTCTCGGGTGATCAATTTTTAATTAGGCAACATTTGAAGAGGCCTACGTCAGACTAAAAAAAATGTGATGATGATGATGATGTGTAAATGTATAGAATAAGACTAAGACTGATGATGAGAAGGAATCACGTAGACCTATGTACATTGCTTTGCTAAACAATGGAGAACGATTTGGATCAAAAGCACCAGTTTGTGGTAACTTAAATGAAAACAAAAACCAGACAAGAGCGTGTCAGACACGCACAGTTTAGGTTTCCGTAGCAAGAAGTATTTCAGTTTTCTGACCGCAAATATGTATATTATTTTTGCAGATGACGTATCTTTTTCAAACCAATTTTTATCAAAAAATCTCGTAGCACCCAATAAATACTCTTGGTATTTATTAAGTGCTACGAGCTTGATTTTTTCAGATTTTTGATATCGTGGTATTCATGTATGTGGGCCCCTACAAATTATTTTATTTTTCGTAATTTCACTATAACTATGTCTTAATTACGAGGGTGTGACGGACGGACATGAAACTATAAGGTTTCCTAGTTTTACTACGGAATCCCAAAGAGAGAATACGAAGGAATGGAATAATCACAACTACACACGAATAAACTTCCACAACAACACACACTTTGTCAATCTCGTGTATATTAATCAACAAC
Source organism: Thalpophila matura (assembly GCA_948465475.1). Taxonomy (NCBI): domain Eukaryota; kingdom Metazoa; phylum Arthropoda; class Insecta; order Lepidoptera; family Noctuidae; genus Thalpophila; species Thalpophila matura. The sequence goes on along the minus strand of OX419176.1, from coordinate 12,937,622 downwards.
AGAGAGAAAAAACTAATTTATCCACTAATAATGTAGTGCCAAATACTCTCGTGATTCAAATACCAGACCAATAATTGCCATCAATGAAAATTATGTTATTGATTAATTATAAATTAATTATCAATAAAAATTATGTGCTTTCACATGTATCAACCTAACCGAAGCGCTTCTCAAGAGTGGACCTTGGAAAAGGGCGTCCATCAATTACGTGAGGCTTTTAGGGGTGGGGGGGGGGGCGAGCCGTATCTCACCCAATCTCACGTGGAGGAGGGGGGGGTCTCGGCAAATATCAAGTACTTACGTAATGTTTTTTTTGCAAGTACCTAACTAAAATTGCGCGAAAATTGAGTTAAATTAAGTAAAACACGTTTCTCGACTAAAATATGGCTAAATCCTACACAATTATATTTTCTCACTGTGATTCTAGATTACGTTCTGTCTTATAAAAATAATTAAGCAAACTATGTTTATTCAAATAAGCAAGGGGCGAGGGGAGCCGAATAATCGCCAAAATCGCCTTACGTAATTAATGGACGCCCCCTAACGTATCTTCTCTTTTTTTAGGGTTCCGTACCAAAATGGTAAAAAAGGAACCCTTATGGTGCGACTTCGTCTGTCTGTCTGTCTGTCTGTCTGTCTGTCTGTCACACCTGCTTATTTCAGCAACTACTGATGCTATCGACTTGAAATTTGGAATAGTTATAAAAAATGCTTGTTCAACTTTATTGCAAATGAAAAAAGTCCAATAATATTTTTATTTTCATTGCAAAAGGGGCCAGAGTGGGGGTCAGAAATGTTAAAGTGGACTTATTAGGTCAAGTGACATATCATATGAAAGGGCTTGATCTGCACATTTCAAAAAATATTTTTATTTTATTTTATGTCTCACAGTTTTCGACATATGATGAAAAATGTCCAAAAAAATACCATTCCCCCCCCCTTATCTCCGAAGTTTGCGGGGCGAGAAATCTGAAATAATTAGAGTTGATAGGAATTGACCCAAATATGGCACCAAAAATAAAACAATGTTCCTAACTAGTACAGTTTTTTCAAAATCATCAAAATTCCTTCACAAACAAACTTAGTTATGCGGTCCGGATTTTTTCACTTTATACGTCCAAAAATGATACGGAACCCTCGGTGCGCGAGTACGACTCGCACTTGGCCGGTTTTTTTTAGACTGTATACAGGTAAATCTTTCAAGTGGGCCTAGACAGCCAAATCCGAAACTAACAAATAGCGAAAATCACTCAAAAGAGTCTCGGGACCGATTTTGATAAAAACTAAAACATTCGATTTTTGAAAAATCAATTTACCTAGCCAGATATCGAACCTGTTGATTTTAGAAAAAGAATCCACGCACTGTATTGTTGCACCATCCGATAATGTCGTTAATAAGGACCAATTCTAGGAAGAGGCAAATAGCATACTAAAGAAAAATGTTGATTTTTAATAAACTGACTCATATTTTCAAGTATTCATAGTCATACATTACCCGTACATTAGCTGTAAGAAAAATAAAATAAATCAACACTTTCAATTTTTTCATTTTACATTTTTTTCATTTTTACATTTCAATTTGCCGTATGTTATTACTTCCCAGAATTTGATCCTTATTAGTGACACTATCGAATGGTATATTATTACAATGATTAAGGAAAAATATACATAATATTTCAAAATCAACGGGTTCGATTCCTGGCCAGGAAAATATTTTTTTCGAAAATCTCATTATGCAGTTTTGGTTTTTCGGCCACGAGACTCCTTTGAGTGTTTTCGCTATTTGTTACAGTTTGGAATTTTGGTATCTACGCCCAGTTGAAAAATTCATCCTGTAGATTTATTTGTTATTTATTTAGGTACTACAATTTTTTAATTGACATTTAAGTGGTTAATCTAAACTATCTAAACTAATATTATAAAGAGGAAAGATTTGATTGTTTGTTTGCATTGAATAGGCTCCGAAACTACTGAACCGATTTGAAAAATTCTTTCACTGTTGAAAAGCTACACTATCCGCGGGTGTATATATTATATTTTCAAAAAAGTTAGAGATCCTTAAGATAATTGCAATAATGTAACCCAAGGTAGCAAAATTTTGCTTATAAAATTCATTATTTGGCGTGCGCTGAGAAAACTATTGATGATAAATAAAAATTATGTACTACATGATTAAAGTATTCATTATTACCTATAAAAAATCCGCGACGGTATATGTCTAACTATTATGGTTATGTCACAATGACCACTTTTTTTCAAATTATTCAATCTAAACGCGGGTGAAATCGAATAGTGGTGAAATTGGTATCATAATATTAATCCTTATCCATTTAAATGCTTTCATAATTAAAGTTGATAATGTACATTTAAATAACACTTTGAATTATTTGAATCGGACCTTTCGTTTAAAAGTTACGACGGCTAAAGCAATGCTAAAATTAAGAAAAAGTTATATTTTTGTTTCATCAATCGAATATGTAGGTATAAGTAAATGAAATGTTACGGGCAACTTGATAACTCCGGTCACTATGAATAATGGCCGGTCTGTATTAACAATGCCCGTATCAATTGGGCAATGTATGCATGAATAATTACTTTTCCCGGTCTAATTCCCGACTAATTAGTTTTCCGTGTCTTGGGCACAATCATAGAACAGAATGAACTGTAGTGTTTTTGTCAAAAATAAGGTAGGAGGGTAAGGGAGGCAGGGGGAAAAGGGCAATGGTCGACATAGCGGGGTAAGGAGGGTAAGGAGGTAGGGGGGAAAGAGGAGTAAGGGGCTAAGGAGGCATGGGGTAAGGAGGGCAGGGGGAAGGGCAATGGTTGACGTATCGGGGTAAGGCGTAAGGGGTAGGGGGTTAGGAGACCGAGGGGAAAGGGGTGAGGGGGCAGGGGGTAAGGGCGCCGGGCTTAGGGGGTAAGGGGGGCAGGGGGAAGGGCAATGATCGACGTAGCGGGGTAAGGGAGGTAAGGGGGTAAGGTAACAGCTGTAGGTACATAGCTGTTACCTATAGCTGTTACTTTTTAGCCCGATGTTCCCACGTAATCGAAACTTACGCGGGCGAAACCGCGGGGCGCTGCTAGTCGCTCATACATTTGACAGGACCTGAGAAGTGGCGCGGGCCACAAGATATATGTCTTGTATACTCGACGTCATTGACGGTCGACCACTTTTCACCCTTATTACTAAGAAAATAAGGGTGAAAAGTGGTCGACCGTCAATGACGTCGAGTGTACCTTTGAGAAACGCGTACGATTGTATAGCTTAGTGCTTACGAGCCGCGCTGGCCGTCCGCGCTGACGATCAGCGCGACTATGAAATCGCCCTAAATGACTGTACTATGTTAATGTCCTGGACTGAATATATGGCAGTTAGGGACACCGCAACGGTTGACCGGTGGAAACTCTCGGATTGATTGACATAAAGGGGTTTAAATAATATGTTATACCTACAGGGTACATTTTGTTGAGTTATGTGAACATAAATGTATGGAACAGCTGATTTTTTTTTCTCGATTGCGGCGTTGGTCCCATGTAAAAGTCGTTCATAATGATGAGTACAATGACCCCTTTAAATATTTCCACTGTCTAACCTGCCACCTAGTATACCTAGTCTATTAATAAACTTTAAGTTTTTGTAGCAATTTGGACACTTTAATACCACTTACAAAATGACATTGACGTAAGTGTAATCGTGATACATAAATGGGTTAAATAGCTATTTGCTATTTAACCCATTTATGTATCACGATTACACTTCCCTACTATCTGGTCACGCCACCGACTTTGTTAAATTTCTCGGGAATCTTTATAGTACATATTTCTTTATTTAGCGTACAAAATCGACCATTTTACGTACAATTTTTTGATATTAGACTCAAGTCCGTACGATGTCATGTTACCGCTAGAATGACGATGTAGTATTTTAGTTTTGATATTAAATTTTTTGATGTAGGTAATGGCTTTTTGCAGCATTTCCCATTATTAATAGAACAAACAATATACGTACAATTATTTACCAATGAGTTTGTAGTTGATTACATTAAAAATTGCAGCGTACGCGGTGGCGTGGCTAGGAAGCACACTTTCTGGCCACGCCACCGATTTTGTTAAATTTCTCGGGAATCTTTATAGTACATATTTTTTTATTTAGCGTACAAAATCGTACATTTCTCGTACAATTGTTTGATACTAACACCGATTCAAATTGTGACTGTGGCGTGGCCAGGAAGTACCACACGATGGAGCGCTTCGCTTCATGGGAGAACAGTTTGCATTTTGTTTAAATATTTTTTACTAAAACCATTGCCCAATTGGTAGAAAATAAATCATCAATCAACATCCAAGAAATTCAGCGCGTTAAAATGCGAGAGAGTTGTTACTTGGTTTAATGAGTGTTTACGTCGAGACGGGACACATATCGACAATGTAATTTTAAAAAAACTTCATTAGATGTTTGTTACGTTGAATAAATGATCAAAATCTTTAATTTGCAATAATTTGTAGTTTTTTTTAGTATTCATGTTTCAAAAGTGCAAATTCATTTTTAGCACAGCCGTTACTTATTACCTATGGGATTTTCAACGAACCCTGCTAAAATACTATTGTGTATCACTGCATCAATCTTGGATTGAGTTAACAAAAGGAAAGTCAAGTGCTAGGTAAAAAGGTGGAAATTAATTTGTTTTTCATCAAGTGTCCGTTACATCAGTAACCGACAGTAGTAGTAGGTAGCAGTAGTTGACAGTGACGGTAGTTAGTTAGGTTTAGGTTTAAAGACATTTATTCTCATATAAGATATACATATACATCACTTCCATGAGAACATAGTTGGTAATTTGTATCAACGTACTTTGATGTAGATAAGTATTTGATGTACCCACTGCTTATATAAACATTCCTAATGATAATAGTGCTGATTATGTTGTGCACCAACCAAACTTAATTTAGGCCAGGGGTGACTAACTCTATTTTCTAAAAGGCCATCTACAAAATTAAGGGTATTCTAGCGGACCACACTCAAAAGACAATGACGAAAAAGTGGTGCCTTTTTTTTGAGGCGGGCATTATTCAAATTATAATAACTAGTTGTAAAAAAATATAGCAAACAAAAAGTTATACTACGTTACGGTTTAAAATTCAATCCGAACTAAGTTATATTAGTTTATACAGAATGAGTTCTGAGATGGGACTTCTGCGTCTATTCTGTACCGACACGCCGCGTGATATCACCCCGCGAACTGCCAGTTTGCGAACGTTCGAGGGAGAATGTCACGGTAAGATTCTCCCTCGAACGTTCGCAATCGAGTTCGTTATTTTCTTTCTTTCTTTCTTCTATTCCTCATAAATGGCTATCTTATACTTACAAAAATAATAATTTTTCGAATCCTATCGGTCGGTACCTACTTATCTACCTACCTATACAAAAATATTTTTTAGAATTCAACTGGTAGTTCTAGAGATTAACGCGTTGAAACAAACAAACACTTTAGCTTTATAATATTAGTATCGATATAACTTAGTTCGGACTGAATTTTAAGCTATGACATAGTTTACATTTTTGTTTGTTATGTTTTTTTACTAAACTTTACAATAGTTTAGTTAGTACTAGTTACTAGTACCTAGTATGTAAAACTAATTTTTATAATTTGATTATTGGCCGCCACACAAAAGACGCTAATTTTGGTAATTTATTGTCATAGGACAAAAGTCTTTATGTAAAGACTTACAATTTTATTTTAGACGACACGCAGTATGCGAAGTGGTCCAAAAAAAGGTCATCCCCTTTTTCTTTATTCGATAGCGTAGGGGAAGGTTGCTATGAATGGACCCCCTGACTTGACGACCTCATACCTCAAAAAGTTTTAGTGATAAAATGAAAGCAGTTTATTATTTTTATTTCGTAGGACCTCTATTTGTAATATTCAAACGCACAAACAATTCGGGCTTATACTTTTTAATATAAACGAAGAAAACAAAATTTTGGGTTGTTGCCTTCTTTGGACCATAGACACCTTCATTGAACCACCAGGTTGCCATCAATGGACTTAGAGAAATTTGTTCTGGAGGTCCATTCGAGGCAACTAATTATTATATGTAATTATAAAATTATGGCATAGGTACCTACAAGAGAGACAAACAATACTCATAGACATACGACAAGCAAAACAAGTATAGTTAGTTATAGGCTACTTAGTAATAAAATTTTACATTTTACTGTCTTCAAGGTCCCATCTATTTCTGTACCACCAAAATTCATAAAAATCGTTTAGCTGTGAAACCGTAACCAACAAAATAAACAGAGTTATTTTCGCATCTATGATATTATTAGTATGGATTGGTAAAATACTCGGGACCTATTCCTATAATTTTGTTATGACTAAAAAAATACAATAAAAAGTTGCCATGATTGGACTGGTCCAACTCTCTTCAGGTCCAATGATACTCAGACAGAGTACTCGTAAAGAAAAAAAAAACTAAAATATACACTGGTCATGATTAGACAAAATTAAGTTACACTCGTGGAATCACAATTAAATTTTCTATTATTTCATAAAAGTGCACCAAGGCAAATATAAATACAATGATAATTACGTCAACTTGTCCCGAGTGAAATTATAAGATTTTGACCGCCGCAAACACAAGCACACGTGTCACTCTTCAGCACGTATCTCAGCGTCACTGAGGTAAAAGGGGGTGGAACTGAGTCGCCACGGACCCGTTTCGACTAGTTTTAGTGTGGCTAGGCAGCACAGTTTTGGAAATACCGTGGTGGTCCAATGAAAGCACTAGTCCAATGATCGCAACCTTCCCCTACCTAAATGTTTTCAAATGCATGAGTAGAACTCCCGAAGATCAAATTAATTACCTACTTAAATCCATAGATAAAAAATGTTTAGTATTTTTTTGCGATTATGATAAAATGTGTTCACTCATTTTCTCGTGGTGTCTGTTAAAAAAAGATAGCAATGCTCACAATATTAATTTAGTTGGTGCATACGACTTACGAGAATCGGCGCCATTATTTACCATTTTCTGTAAGTAGGTACCAAATGGATAAGTATTATATTGTTATTTTATTTTTAAATGTTTGTTTTTTTATATTAATTTTATATTTTTTACATTGTTGTATTTTTTATAGTGGGTATACTTATATTAACCCCATTACTTATAGACGATGATTAAATTAAACAACTCTTAAGTAAATTGTCATCTCTATTCATTATCATACAAATGAGAAGGATAGTTGTATATTTAAGCAGTGGTTAAAGTTAAGAGGCGTCTATAAGTAAGCGGGTAAATGTTATATTTATAGAGGTAGGTACCTAATAATTATTGTAATAAGTGTAACAATGTGTCCTTAATGTGTAAGAATCTAGTAGTAAAATAAATAAAACTATGATCTCCAATTAATTGTTTTATTTCAATTAAGTAATAATTTAATGTAAACTACATGCATAATTAAATAATTTAATGCTACATATTGCACAGAAACTAACATCTATTAATATAATTATTTAATTAGACGACAATAAACGCATAAAAAAACATTACAATAGGTTGTAGGTACCTACTCGTTGAAATAAAGTTCAAATAAAGGTAGGTACCCACTTGCGGTAAATAAGGCCCGCGGTGTACCTAATAAAGCCCTATACATAAGAAAACTCAGGGCTAATACACGTAAGATAAGTTTATGCACACGCTGGCGCCGCCATCTTAGGGTGGATACGCGTCGCCGTCGCCGGTTGCGAACGCCTCGCAACTATAGATAGGCAAAACATCCGGGTGCTTTGGTAAACACCCGATAAACACCCAAATTTTGGGTGTTATGCCCATCTCTACTTGTAACGCACGCCTCTATATAAGTACCTACACTTGGACATGACTCACCACGAATATGAACGTCCACACATGGCGAAGCATGCGAGGAGCGCCGTGCGCGGCGCATGCCTCGCAATGTTCGTGTTATAACCTCAATGGTTTGTATCCACCTTTAACAGTAGCGACTTAGCGAGCCAAACGTCACAAGCAGCCCCGGATCTAGGGGGGGGGGCTAGCCGGGGCCCATGTCCTGGGCGGCAAATTCAAGTAGTAATCGCAAAGAGCAGCGCTAGAGACCGGTCGTTCTTTGGCGGAGGCCTCAAATCATAGAAACAATGGAGGTGTGCCAAGGCGCTATTGAGCTTGATGCTTTTATAAGATGGTCACATTGACCGTATATAAAACGTACACGCTGCGACGAACCGAGCACGATTGATGATATAAATTACAGAGTTTTAGTTTAGTGCTAGTGTTGAGATTGAGGGTGTGCGGAATTTTTAATGTGTGGGAGATCTTTTTATTCACAAGGAGCGCTTGTGTATTGAAAAATGTTCTAAAAGTGGCGACAGTTGTTCCCGTACTAATTTGCTATGATGGCATATCTCCTTGTTTCTTTAATCTAAGGGGGAGAAACCATCAGCATCAATGGGCGTGTTATGGCCGAAATGATGATGATGATAAAACTAAAATTTTGGGGTGGGCGGCATTTTTCAATTTTTGCCCCCCCCCCCTCAAAATAATCCAAGATCCGGGGCTGCTCACAAGGAGTGCGTTATGCGTTTACGCGGCTTCACAGTGTGCGTCCACCATTACACTATCTGCCTGTCTATTCTGTACCGACACGCCGCGTGATATCACTACGAGAACTGCCAATTTTCAAAAGATCGAGGAAGAATGTCCCGGTGAGATTCTCTCTCGAACGTTCGCAAGCAAATTGGCAGTTCTCGCGGAAATATATCACCCGGCGAGTCGGTACAGAATAGACATACTTACTGGCACCGATTCTGTTGAACATCCCACTAAACTAAATTTAATCACACTATATCTCTTTCCTACAAATAGGTAAGTAAGTATCATTGAAAAGGACAGAAAATATTTAGAACTGTCAAATTAGTCCATGCCCTTGTCATTTACACGAAAATAGTCATGACCTTTTGCGATTGCGACTACTTAAATTGACATTAAAACTATTCAAACGACTAATTTAACAGGATTAAATATCTGCTATCCCTTTCTCATGTTTTATATTAGAAAGAGACTTATTAAGACTAAATTAGTTTAGTTCGTAAACAACAGAATCGGCACCACTGTTTCGCAACCGATGGCGATTACGACTAAATTCACGTTGAAAATATGCAAGTGGACTAGTTTGACAGGTCTAAATATTTTCTATCCCTTTCTCATGTTTTTTGTTAATAAAGAGTCGAAATGAGACTGAAGGCGTAAAACAGTGATCATAGTTTACGCTAGGGAAACAAAGCTGGGGGGTGATTCTCGCGGGTGATACATTGATATCGAATTCGATATAAATCGCAACAAATGTCAAAATGGTAGGGATTTTGACAGTTGTTGCAATATATATCGAATTCGATATCAATATCGAACCCGCGAGAATCACCCCCCTGAACTAGACTAGCAGAAGCGAATAGCACAAAGTGCAATACCTACCTAAGTACGAGGGTGGATTGGAAAGTTCGTGGCCTGACCCACTAATACTACACGTATCAAAATCACCTAACAGTATCTAAGTACCTACTAAGAAGTTAAAGTAAGTATATGAGTTAATTAGACATTTATAAAGGACTAGATATCTAGGTAGGTAGGTAGGATATCTACCTACCTAGATATCTAGTCCTTTATAAATGTCTATATCTAAGTAGGTACTTAGATACAAAGAGATATCGGAAAAACAGTAGGTACACAAACTGCTAACTTCTATATTTTAGGCAATTTACGTTGAGTGAGTAGTTTTGCTTCAAACAACTCAGCCCACTGCTGGACTAAAGGCTTGCATTGGTATGTTCAGTTGTGTCCATATTGAAGATTGTCAGAACTGAGGGCGAGTGAGGTCAGGACGCTGCGACGCTGCGGGTTGACCCCGAGGTTCTCCCAATTGATCCACGACAGCCTGGCGGTCAAGTCTAAACAAAAAAAGTTTTTATTATTAAATATTTATTTAATTCAGGCATTAAGGTCCTAGTTAGAACATAAAAATATTAGGTAGGTAGGTATAGGTACCGGCACTAGAGATGATCACAGATCGCGCATGTACCTACATTTTCGGCCCATTAGACAGTTGGCAATACGTAATAGAGAATGCGGTCCAATTAAACAACGAGCATCGACTGACAAACCAATCGCGTGCAGCCTCGGCGCCCTCTGTCTTCTTTATTCCGCCAAAGAGACCGAAAAATCAGCTAATGCGCAGGTGACGTTTGTGATCAAGACTAGTGCTGAGACTTGTACCTACTATAATACACTATAGGCGGCAACCTTAACTATAGGTAGATATTAATGATATTTACCGCTCGTATTCCAATGAGCTCGATCGGCTTTTATCTCCCCACGGAGGCATTTTTCGACGTAAGTCAGCGGATCATAATCAGCTTCCAAAACCTGAAATTGGTATTGATTCGTAATATTTGAGGTGTTAGGCGATTCGCACACTGCCCCGCATCACGCAGCGCAGCGCGGAGGTGCGTGATGTTCCGTTGTTTGCAAGTACCTGTATTTGTATAGAAATTACGCATGGTGCAACACAATGAAAACGCATTCACGCGCGGGATTTTTATTTCCGTCGCCACGCACCCCGCAGCGTAGCGCGGGGCGGTGTGTGATTCGTCTTAATGTACCTAAATATTGCAGTCAAGACCCACTGCTTCCGGGTAAAGGTGGATTTACATGGGACGCGCGCGGCCGAGGTGACAGACACAGACGACAGAGGCACGCGATAGATACGCTCTCGCATTCGGCACCTCTCTCGCTCGCACAGAACCATATATTATAAGAATGTTAAATGAAAAGATGTGTGTGATAACTGATAAGTGATAACACAGTAGAAATGTGTTTTATTTACCTGTAAAATTAATATAATTTTGTAGTTCGCTATCAGATTACCTACTTAGATTTTTCAAAAATGCATCTTTTTATTCAACATTCTCAAAAATGGTTCGGTGCGAGCGAGAGAGGTGACAAAATTCCGAGAGCGCCCTTAAGGCCGGGACCGCACTGGAAAGGCGACAGCGACGCGACGCCGATACTCATTATAAACATTATGTCGCTGTCGCCGTACCGGTGCGTCCGCGGCCTTAAGGTAGGCTACAATTCCGACACCGGCACTGTCACCAACTGCAAGAGACACACATGGAGGTTCCTACACATTTTCTGAGATTGTATGAAGGTAAATTCAGTCTACACTGCGGTAAAGAACAATGGGAAAAAACGTCCCCCCCTGCAACAGATTTGAAACATATTTCATTTGAAGCGTCTCAGTACCTACGTTGATATTTTTTACCATCGATATTCTTCTAGTAAGTGGGGATATAAAAAAACCGCACAAGTGCGAGTATGCCTCGCGCCCTAAGGGTTCCGACATAAGATCATAGATGGCGCTACTACATACTTCCAATTGGCGCCATCTATGAGCAGCTGGCTCCATTTATGATCCGGTGACTGACGGCGGACAACAAAGTGATCCTATAAGGGTTCCGTTTTTCCTTTTGAGGTACGGAACCCTAAAAATAAATAAAAAAATACGGTAAAATACGTGTTTGTATTTTTATGTTATTTTTTAAGGTGATGTCGGGCTTACCTCTCTCAGCAGTGCGATGTAAGCTATGGCCAGCCGCAGCGTGTCGATCTTGCTGAGTCGCTTCTCGTACGGGAACGTCGGCACGTGCACGCGCAGCTCATCGAACGCCGAGTTTATACTGCTAAAATCACAACACCACAACAACGTTATAGCTTGTGAAGCAGGCGCGGTCGCAGCCGAAGATTTTGGGCGGTCATACCGCAGCCGAAGTCTTTTGGGGGGTTCTATACCGTGAATCACCGTGTTTCGTACATTTTTGTAAGATTTTGGGGGGGCCATGTCCGCCAGCCCCTCGGACCGAGGATACGATAGATCAACAATCACAAGATCAACATTCAAAACATCAACGCCACTTAATCAACAGATTACGAGATCGATTCGGTCAACAAACCATTTTATCAATGGTGCATTAGATCAACAAGCCATTTTATCAATGATTCATTAGATCAACAGCTTAAAATTTCAGTTCCCGTAAGTTACAACTTACAAAAGATCATTGGTCCAAAAGTAAAAAAAAAAAAACACCTAAAACAGTTCCCGTAGGTTACAACAGTTGCACTTGCGCATCGAGGGTTCCGTACCGTCCTAGGACATATAGAAGTAAAAAAATCGGACCAATTCATTTTTTTTAACCCTCGGTGCGCAATTGCGTCTCGCACTTGGCCGGTTTTTTTTTACTTGTGGACTAATGATCTGTTGTAAGTTCTAAGTGTTGTAACCTACGGGATCTGAAATTTTTAGGTATTGATCTATTGAATCATTGATAAAATGTATCCCATTCGGATTATGCTTAGTCAAATGTAAGTGATTGAATTGTGCCTATAGGCAAGATAAGCGGATAAACTTGACAGCTAAGCAACTAATATATTTTAAGAGCCTTGCAGCAGTTTACCTACCTCTACATTATTGTTTGCTAAAAAAAAATTACAAACAATGAGCCTCTAAGTCGTAACTTAACGATGTGAAAGATTTTAACAGAATCCTAACAGACAAAGCAAATAAATAAAATTCATCCCATGTAATATCATTGAAATAATACATCGCAATATAGAGGCAATAAATACAGGGTGGCAGGTTAGACAGTGGAAATATTTGAAGGGGTCATTGTACTCATCACTATGAACAACTTTTACTTTGGGACCAACCCTGAAATCGTGAAAAAGAAATCAGCTGTTCCATACATTTATGTTCACATAACTCAACAAAATGTATGTAACAGCTGATTTTTTTTTCGCGATTTCAGGATTGGACCCATAGTAAAAGTTGTTCATAATGATGAGTACAATGACCCCTTTAAATATTTCCACTGTCTAACGTGCCACCCTGTATAATTCAATCAATAAAGCTAAAGTGAGTTCGAACCTCTGCATGCGCACACTTTGTGCAATATGTATTATCACCTCTGCTCTAAAAAACGGTGAATTTAATTTCATGAAACGTCGTGGTCCGATTGTACCTATTGGTCAGATCATGAAATTCCTCAGCATTTCATGAAACGCTGCCATTTCATGATTTGGCAGCTAGCTAACCAGCCAAATCGACAAACGTCAAAAAAAAAAAAACAAAAACTGCCTGAATTCTACTTAGCCATTTCATTAAATTGGGAAAATCATGAAATGGCGGCGTTTTATGAAATGCTTAGGAATTTCATGATCTGGCCAAATTATACGATTGACTCCTAGAATTATTACGAGGACTGCTGACAGAATAATTTTCTACCAAAACAGAATCAAAAATGTTGTTAATATTCAATGAGTGTCAATAACAGATGATACACAAGTTAGAAGAAAAGCTTTAGGTACCTATAATTATTACAAAAACATATTTTATATAAACGATGTGTGCAAATTTTCAAAAGATTTTTTAAAAAGACAATCAATAAAGCAGCTTACCTATTTTTTAACAAAGAATCCAAATTCGACGTACTTAAATGATGAAAGTTTTATCCTGAGGTTTGGTTCTACTTCACTAGTTTATCTTAAAAATAAACAGAAACCGACTTGGTTTCTATAGGTTGTGACAAAGGGCATTAAAAAGTTATTGCTAGATTAGCTGATTTTGTGTAGGTAGTTACCTATTCTTGACGACAAGATAATCAAAAATCTTATTAGTATTATTTTAAAACAAGGCGAGAATCCGGGATTTCATTTTGATGGCTCGGTGCCGGGTCGCGACTCGCGACCTACCAAATGGGAAACACTGGGCTATACTATTCCTCATGAATAGGCGTAGCGAAGCTACTTACCTAGGTATATTATTTTTTATTGTAGCTATTGTTAGGTAACAAGTCGATCATGAGCACCTACGCCAAAATAATAAGAATTTCCAAGGTACAGAAACCGGATTTAACTACTTAGAAGTTCCGGAAATTGATTGCTATCCTAAGCTTACGTGAAAATACCCTCAATCTTAACTTTTACATAAGTAAACTTAGTATCTATGAGAACATGCAGGAAGGTACGTGCAACAAATAAGGAGGATACCCATTGGGTCCGGACCTCAGCATCCGACGGCGCTCGCGGACATTCGCGGCGGCTCGTTGCACGCGGTACGGGGAGCCTCCGCACTGGTACTCAGGCTCCGCTGACGGCTCCAACAGGACATCTGGTAGGAAAATATCATGGCTATAATCCTCTTTTTTTTGAGCCGTGATATTATGCGGGTTGAGCGCGAGTCGAGTAGGTACCTACTAGGTACCATGAGCAATTGTATGAAAGTTTTGGATGATGCAGAAAAAATACCGGGCATGTATCAGTTCAATACAGTATTATACTTAGGGTCTAGAATAAATTAAAAGTTTTTTTTACAAAATAAAAGGTTTCAAACATATTATAACAGGCTCTTTTTGCGTGGGTTTAAGAATAAAATATTGGTAATGTTAAGCACGAATAAAATTTAATGTAATATTTTCTAGATCACCGCCTATAAAATGAAAGTCATACCTGTCAGTATTGTGTACCTATCTTTGCTTCGCGATTGAGCTTTTGATTGATGTTTATAATAATGAATTTACATTGAAATATCTTATTTAGGTATAGGTACTTACGCATTACGTCAAAAACACAGCGAAAATACCTATTGAAAATAAATAAAACAATAATTTCAAAGGACCAACTTAAATAAAGATTCCAATACGTGTGGAAGTTTGCAACGCAATTCAAAATTTACAAAATGTGAGAGTGATGATGAAAATATTCCTATATCCAGTTCTCGAGAGTGCGCATGCCGCTAAAGCGGGCCACACAAGCGCAGTTTTAACTGACAGTTATAATTAACTGACGAGCCTTTTTAACTGACTCCAAAAAAGGAAAAGGTTCTATATTCGACTGTATTTCTTTTTTATAAAATTTCACCAATTTCTCTGTCAATTGTCGACCGATTTTGAAAATTGTTCTCTTGTTTGAAAGGGTACCAGCAAGGGTGTCAGCAAGTTAGGATCTGATGAGGGAATCTCGTGAAAAACGAGGGAAATCCTTAAATTTGATAGCCATTTACAGTGTATTTTCTTTTACTGGGAAGAGGTTAGGTACTGCAGGAGTAAGTAGTCTCACATAAATTTGGTCAAGATCTGATGATGGGATCCATGACAAAATAACGGAACTCTTCAATTCTCAAGAGCACGTAAACACACGTAAACGATACTCGGGCAAATTTCTTTGTAACTAAGGTATTGGGGGTATTGCGATTATCGGTGTCACACCAGTGTCACACATAACATTTTTGTGATATTTTTGAAGGGGTTTTTATACCTACTTTTTTTGTCTAAACACGGTGAGTTTTATCGTTAGTTGGTTCTATATGCGATCAGAACTACATCTCCGCGAAATCATGGCATCGACATCGACAGATGATACCCTGGCAATAATTGGGCTACTGTGCGATATGGAAAATAATAAAAGACGAAGGAGAACAGTGTGGTGGATAAGGGTTTTTAAAAAAGTCGGTTAAGAAAACATAATAGCCATTATATCAATCTATTAAAGGTCCTCAGTATAATTCCAAAGGATTGGAATCTAAGGATGGATGAGAAAACACATTCGCTTATATTTATTTATTTAATTAATTTATTTAATTATTATTTCATTTATTTATTTAATTTAATATAAACGATAGGTATGTGTCCTCACTACGAATGATATAACAAAACTGATAACTTCTCAGTTAACTGTACAGTTTTAATCGTTCAGTTTTATCTAATGATAATTTGATTAGTTGTCAGTTCAACTGTAGGTAGAGTTCTCAGATTTATCTCACCTAAGTATGTAGCCCGCTTTTAGACAAACTCGCTGGTGGGCGCGGCCAAAATGCTTCTTAATTTATCTACAAAGCGCCGTGTGAAAAAGGGATAAACACATAATGAGCAGTTTATATTATTATACTGTTCATTGAATTGAATTTTGATAATAACGAGACAAATTGAAATTATCCTCAGTTTTGGGCGTTTAACATTAAATTGTAAAGTTTTCTCTTACGTTGTATGGAACAACAAATTAATATATAACCGGCTTGCGCAGCTTAAAGTTAAATATGGAATTCATCATCCTTCCTTCTTTCACTGATTTTAAAACAATTAGTTTACGCCAGCATTATAATAAGAAGCAAAGACATCGGTCCCTTACCATGGGACATGACAGGCATTAACATTAATTGATAAAATGAAAGAGTGACTCACTATACTGACCTGTATGCAGCTGCCTGGTGTGCTGGTGGACGTAGGCTGCCAAGGGCAGCTGCAGCCGGCTCCTGGCTGCAGCATACACACACGACGGCAGCTCCGCAGTCAGCGACGAGCCTTCGTCATCAGACCCGTCGGCGTACGCGAACTTCAGGCCAGAGTAATCCAACCGACGGGATTCACTAAATATAAAATACAATGAGCAGACGGTGACAGAAAAAAATAAAGTTAAAATAAATACAGTTACACACAGCTGGCCTTTCGATTCCGATAGATATTCCTGTAAAGAAAACATGATGTATCGAATGATGACTTGATGAGAATTTGTCGTGTTTTAATTTAATTACGGATACGGCACAAATTAAAGAAATAGATAAAAATATTTCGCAAATAGCATGAATAATTTATTTATTAGAAATAACAATTTTATTTTAAACAGATTCACTTTTGTTATAAGTTGTTTTATATTTATACACTTATTTTTAAGATTTAAAAATATTATGCTAATTGATAATGTCGTCTAAAAATCCAAGGTGCGACTGCCGCTAAATCTTCGCAACCCTAAGCAAAAAGTAGCGTATTGCCGTACGCATGGGATACACGGGGACTGCGTATACAGGAAGGAAGACGCTAAATAAAATTATGCACTAAGTACTGATTTAATAAATTAATTATAGGTACCTACTACTTATTTGCACTGCACTTTGATTACTAACTAATACGAAAAAAATAGAAATTCACTTGCTACCGGTAAAAGGTTACCGGTAAACTTTGTATGTAAAAAAATTATTACCTCAATGGTGGTGAAGTCGAGGAGTCTGCGAGTTGGGTTCTAGTAGCTGACATTTTCTTATCGCTTATCAATAGTCCACAATGTTTCGCTCGAAATTCGAATCTCGACTGAGTCTGTCTGGACCGCTGATAATTCAACGCCACAAGGGGTGGTTACTTATCCACATCCATATCAGTGTGAGTTTGGTGTCAAAATTTCATGTCACATAAAATATCACCCTATGGGCATCAATTTAACGTTTATAATGTGTTGACGAAACTGAGGTTGAGTGTGTCATTCATCCCCCGTTGCTGGGGTGGAGCTTTGAAAATTTCACGGGGCGGGGCTTACCCAAACATTAGGGCCTAAACTTCCCTAGATATTTCTCAGCTAAAGTGAATTTTTTACAAAAAATTATGTAGGTAAGAATTAATAGATGAAAATGTTTTGAAAAAACAATGGGATATTTTGTAAATAGGTACCTACCCATACCCACCCATAAAATGACATACAATTAATATGTATATTGTATTTGTGTGTAATAAATGACTAATGATTGTGTGAAGCTTGCTGCTTTGTTACTGCGTGTAGTGATGCTACATAAAAGCATTTTCTAAACTGGGCACCATCGTTACAAAAACGCTGTGTTTCGAAGGCTTTGATTTGGCTGGGCAACGAACGAAATGCATGTAATACTTAGGTGAGTACCTAATTCTTGTATTTTATATACATATAATTTATATAAGTACATACATAGACTTGGTTTCTCGGACACGGCTCTAACAATTTGAATGAAAATGATTTACTTTCCAAGTTTATCTAGATAGGTTTCATCCCTGAGAAAATCCGAGTGAAGCTCGGTCACCCAGGTAGGTAGGTACTAATACTAATATACTTATGTGCCAAAGTTGCTATGTGTTTTTCTTCGTTTGTTGGTTTTTAATGCAGTTTTAATCCTTAATAGTAATAATAATCCTATACCAACAATATGGCGACGACAAATTCAACATGTTGGAATTATCTTGTTTCAGTGGTAATTATCACTCAAGTTTTCGGTCATATGACGCTTTTGAAACGTTGTACGCTTACATTTAGTTCTGGTGCTGATTAAAGCATACAGGTACCTACATCGTTTTCTCAAAGGAACGAACGGTAGAATCCCTTTGGTTGGTCGGGGCTGCGAGTTGGATCGATGCCGTACCCGCTCTCCCATTGGCGGTTCTCCGAGTGTTTCTGACAGCACCGACGTTATAAAAAACACTCAACAGTCGTTGTTCACGTTTGCGAGCCACCCTTAAAGCGTAACTGAAGTGTACGCTGAAATATAAATGTATTCTTTTGAAAACAAACATTTTTGTTAAAAGTACCTACCTAACCGTAGTCTTGTTATTTTTTTTAATATTATAGTTTTATGCGTTAATAATTGAACGGTTTCTTACGTATCTACCTATATCTATCTACTTATATAGCAGCAGGCTTTTTCATATAGGTATGCCAGTTTAAACATACCCTAAAATTCTAGAGCGTGAGAATAAATCCTGCATTTTATGAAGCTTAAAAATATTCGCATCAAATTAGCTGCAATTTGTCATGACTATAAATTAGCGAGTCACCCTTTTATAAACAAGAAATATCTGAAACTACTATAATTTGGTGCTAATTCTGCTCGGAAGTAGGCCCTCGTCGACCCTGTAATTGATTTGTCGCAGAGACGCGCGACCTCGCGACCTGCGAATGTCGCATCGCGCGACCGCCACGTGCCGCGACCACGCCCCGAAGGACCATGTTTGATAGCTTTTCGCGTGAGATCTCATGTCGGTTTTAGTTTGTGTGATGGACACTTGTGTGCAGCGATCTGTGTAAGTTAAATAAATTATGGTTTCGTCGATATCTCATGTAGACCTGAAAACATTATAAATCGGTTTTCAGTTAGAAATACGCCCGTTTGGCCTGTCATTTCAACATGACCGTTTTCAAATAGGTAGGTATAATGTAACGA
This sequence comes from Thalpophila matura, assembly GCA_948465475.1. Lineage (NCBI taxonomy): Eukaryota > Metazoa > Arthropoda > Insecta > Lepidoptera > Noctuidae > Thalpophila > Thalpophila matura. The sequence goes on along the minus strand of OX419176.1, from coordinate 12,918,544 downwards.
TATAATAAATTTTGGTAGATATCTAAAACAAGCACCTTGTGGAGTGCCGACTGCCGACAAACTGGTACTCACTACTATCTCGCATTTTGGGTAGGTAAGGTAGGTAAAGCTAGTAGGTATAGGTATACTATACAGTAGGTAGTATTATTATAGGTAGTAGCATTTCACGGCTAGTAAGCCGTGAAATGCTACTGTAATACTCGTAGTTCTGTCTGGTCCAAAATCCTTATTACTAGTCATTTCACTAGTAGTAAGGACCCACATTTATATTAAGTTGGAAACATTTTTCACATGAGTCTTAATTAATTTAATCCAAAACCGAGCATTTAAAAAACTGCAAACCACCAGCTTGAGTTAATTTATTTATTTGGGTTCATATGTTGGGTATGGATTATCCAGCGAGTCCACAAGAGCATAAGGCCCACGTGGTCGTGTGTTCAGCACGAGGAGCGCGCGGCGCGTGGCGCGCGGCTGCGGGCGCGCGGCCGGCACGCGCCGCTCAAAGTGCCCGGAACCGTGTACCGACGCCTTTACCAAAACTGTTTTTCTGACGGCACTTAATTAATCCGTGTCGCCAACTACTTTGAATTACTGTTATCGACTTCGTACGGTTCGGGAATAATACAAACAACTTTTCGAATATGAGCCATTCCTACCTAAACGTAATTTCATTGTTGTTCGTTCTTGTGCATGTTGTTTAACACTTTTTATTCAGCTGCCTCAGTCGGCGGAAGTACCTACAGCTATTCGAATACTAACCCTTATTTGATGTAATACCTAGGTAGGTAGGTACAGTTAAGTAAGAATTATTATTATTCATAAATGTATCAATTAATCAGGTTTATCTCTGAAATTCTAGATTCATACGAACAAGATAAAATAAGTGCTAACAGTTTTTTCAATTGCCTGGAAACTAAATCGGTCCCTTTGTGATAGGACCCCAACCCGTATTTGTCTGTATGTTTGTTGTATTTAAGCATTTATTATACGCAATTATTAACAAGTCGGGAACAGATTCAAACATGTCAACGGCACGACGCGGCTCTCAAAGTTTTCTAATTTATTATTTAGGAATAAACAAATAAAATTAATTATTGAGACATTTGCTTGAAATATGCTCTCAAATAATGGCGTTTAAAATTAATGTTTTATAATAATGTAGAATAAACTTGTAGTTTGGTTAAGATACCTACCACTTACCTGCTTATTCATGTTTTGTAAAGCTCACAGACTTTATTATATTCCGTGGTAAAGCTGATATGGTACTGATTTGAGGCTATGAAGATTTTAACATAGGTGCGATTTTTCAAGAAAAAATAGGTTACTAAAGGCTTCGACCAACATCTTGAGAAGCTTTCGCTAAACAGCTGGATCAAGAGTTTTATACAGAAGGCATGCAAAGTTAGGAGGTTACTCACTGGATTCTAAACCACCGTTAGCTTAGATATTACCATCTCGCTGCAGGCGGAGTTTTTTTTTTTATCCAGGTGGCAATCTTCATTTATGTCCCCCGCCCTGGGGAGGGGTCTGTCAGACTCTTACTGACTAAAACTACCACGGTGTTCCTCCAACTACCTTACGCCGGGGGCACGGGAGTCACTCACGCATTCGTCCGCACCCCCGGCAGGTAGTGTAGGTACCTAATTACATACTTACTTATAAAAAAAAATGATAATTTTTAAAATATAAACTGAACGGAGTTAACATTCAGTAAAACCGACATTCATTAAACATGAAAGCTTCAAAAGTTAACTAACACCAATATTAATATTACTGTCAAATCGGTTGATTAAATTCAAACTTTGAGAATCGGGCCGCGTGCACCCCATTTATCAACTGCAGCGGAACAAGAGGGATTGACTGAGGTTACACGCGCGCTACCCATCCCTATACCATACCGCAATGTACAAGTACCGCAGTCCTATGGGAACAACACACAAATTACCAAAACTAATTGTCTAATATGTTAACGCCATTTAACTAAACAGATTGAACATTTCGAGTGGGTTTTTCGTGGTCGCTCCGTGTTTGTTCCTTGCAAATATTAGAGAGTTTAGGGGAGACTTAACTCAGAGGCCGTCTTTCGGCTGATGTTCGGTTATCATGATGATGATGATGATAAGTATAATATTACAGCGATTTGTAAATAGATCGATGTTAGGTCAAAGACTTTGGTAAGATCAATCGTATTTTAAGCCACGGAAGAGAGTTTAATTCCCCGTCTTCGATTGTTTCCTAAACATAAAACAATAGAAACAATCGAAGACGGGATATAAAAGTCTCTGCCGTGATGTAACCTGCGATTGATTTTACAGCCCTTTATCTACCTAATAATTAGCTTAATGAAGTGATATTTTTTGTTCCAAGTGCATTAAGAAATCGCCTTAAGGTACCTAACACGTCGATCTAAATCTAAATAATAGGTATCCAATTAATATAATATCCCTCCACCCCTTCAATAAACTGCAACCATTAAATCATCAATTTACAATCACATTCTTGTCAAAGTCAAAGAAAGTTGTATCTTCATGGAATGATCGGAATACCTGTCTTCTAGCTAGCTGGACATGGTTCATACGCTAATGACCTGTGCGCTGAAGGCACGGATTTATTTATTTATTTACAACGGATTAACCAAGATGGAATGGCTCTTATTCGAAAAGTTGTTTATTGTAGATATTGTATCCGAACCGTATGAAGTCGATAACAGTAATTCAAAGTTGTTGGCGACACTGATTAAGTGCTGTCAGAAAAACAGTTTTGGTAAAGGTGTCGGTACACGGTTCCAGGCACTTTGATAATTAGATACAAGAAGATTATGCATGATACATTCTCTTTAACTTCAAGGAAATTGATGCGCTAGCTATTGCTATTGCTAGGGCTACTGGGAGGCATTGATTTACCAATTAAATTAAAAACTCAGTAATTCGAAGATTTGATAATGTAAGTTCTCGCGGAAATATTTACAACTGTATCCATAGTAAGAAGATTAAATAGTTCTTGTCTCGCGTCGGTATGAGCTGAAGTCATGGTGAAGAAATCAGTCAACGAGAAAGTTTGATAGCAGGGCTGACAATTATGGCGATATTTTGGTTGGTGAGTCATGGACGGCACACCATTGTAGATTACTTATCTTAGGTCTTTTACTGATCTCTATCAAATCTAGGACGAAAATTTTCGATGGCGCAGCGGATATTAGTGCAGACGTCAGACGGTCAGCACGAGCTATGTAGAGAGAGGCCTCATCAGTGCGTTGCGTCGTCGCAACGGATCAACGCATTGTATGCCACACCTGCGTTGCTTCGACGCACGACGTCGCAACGCAAGTGGGCGACGTTTGCCCGTCATGCAGTGGAACACTGTCCGTCGTCGCGCCGGAGCTCCGACAGCGCAGCACATCACCCTCCTCCCGCTTCGTCTCTCGTCCGTCGATCCGTTGAAACGTCGCGTACGACGACGCAACGCATAATGTGGCATGTCACTTCAAAATATATGTAAAACGCAACGCAACGCAACGCACAAATGAGGTCTCAGCCTTTAGCGTCGTCATGACTCACCCTCATTTAATTTTTACTTTTTTACGACTTTATGACGATACGACCAAACGATGCAGTCAAAAATACAACAACAGCAAATCTAATAGAACTAATAGAAGTATAATTTGTAAATCAGTATTTTTTACATTTCAGACCTATTTGAAAATTAAATAATATCAAACATAGGTTACCCAACTAGCACAACTTGGTGGTAAAATAGGTCTATATCATATCAATTAGGTACCACGTGTAAATTCTTGACATATAAGTGTAAAATCAATACCTACCTATATAGGTAAATATAGAAATGAAAAAAAAAACAAATATTGACAATAGGGTACAAATTTTTTGAGCTGTTATTTAAATATTCGAGATGTTATTATGATCGGTTGAAAAACATATTGAGCAGTTATTTAATTTAATGGCGGTTGATTAATTATTGCGACACTAAAACTTGGACAGTAATAAAAAATCAATTAGTCGGTTATTCCATCATACAATGTCAATTCTAAAAATAATTGAGCAGTCCAATAACTGAATGAGCGGTAAAAATGATGGAATGAGCGGTTCGATAAATAGTTCGGCAGGTACTAAGCAAATTCTATGTCATTTTAAGTATGTTTCGAATTACGAATCATTTGAATAACATACCTAATTACCTAATTAGGGTCCAAGAGCGAGCGAAGCGAGCTCGGGAACTTGGACACCCCGACACGGACAGGTTAGGTTCGAAGGTTGGTCGGAAGTTGTTAGGTTACTTTTAACCTTGCAGACAGAAATAGCGGGGCTCCGTCGACCACCTCCCCTCCCCTTGTAAGTCCAAAAAAGTTGTTAGAATTGCTTAGAATGAGATTTCTTACCGACAAATTCCGATTTATTACTGCCCACACGTAACCGCTCGTCCAATAATTTTTACCGCCCATTTAATTATTTTCCTGCTCAATTATATATTCACTGATCCATTTCATTACTTTTTATTACTCATTTTTGTTTACCTTACTGCTTAGTTTTAACTGCTGAACTAGTTATTAAACGTGCCATTTATAATTTTTAACTTACCAAAACCGCTATTTACAACTGCCTCTTTAAATCAGTGCCTTGACAATAACAGCGTAAGGCTGCTTCTCCACCAGAGATGTGCTACGCAACGTTGCTATGGATGCGTTTGATATCTACCAATCATATTCATTGATCTTCATAATTATCATAGCACTAGTGGCAACTGATTCTAAGCTACTAAGCTACGTTTTTATTATGAAAGGCTGCGTGCTGTTGATGCGTGCTATGGATGCGAGTTATGGATGCGAGCCATGGATGCATGCTATGCATGGTTCTGAGTGGTGTAGCACCTCATCGCGCCGCCGCTCGCCGTGCCTTCCCTATTGTCGATACGTCGCATAGCTCGAGCTGTGCATCTTCCTCGCACAGCGCCTTGCGGCGGCCCATTTTCATAGCACATCTTACTTGCTCCGCTACGTAGCAGCTTAGCATCAGTAGAAACGGTCACATAGTTTCGTAGTTTAGCTTTTACATTCTCGCAGCATATCTGCATAGCACATCTCTGGTGGAAAGGCACCCTAATCGTGCCAGTCACTTTTGAAAGTACCTACTTATTGATCGCTGTCGCGACGTATTTATAAACGGAAACTCCTAACATATTTATACTAATGGCCACCTTTGATTTGTCGATAAAATTGAATAAATTATAAGTAGGTAAGTCAAGTAGTCAAGGGTTAACCCTTGACCACAGAACAGAAAAAAAGCCTTTGACTACTTGACTTTACCTACTTATAATTTAGATTAAGAACACTATTTTAAAATTTTTACCGATTATTATGAAAAAATAGGTTTTATTGATTAATGAGTGTATTGTAACAACACTCATTAATCAATAAAACCTATTTTTTAATGGATAATTAAAATAAAAATGACGAATTTTGTGGAGAAAATCGCGCTTGGACCGTTCAAAGTTATCATGACTTTTGGGTATCTTTAAACGGACATATAAATATTATGAATTCAATGTTACCCCGTCATTCTCAGGAATCCCATTATCCGGTTGATTTCGGTAGCACATTTTTTTCTGTTAATTAGGACATTTTAACAGGAAATAGATCTAATCTAGATTTAACTTAGACAGTATTGATTGCAGAGGGTACAGATATTTCCTTTAAGATGTCTTAGTTAATCAGAGAAAATTGTGCTACCGAAATCAACCAAACAATGGGACACCTGAGAATGACCCACCCAATTAATTGCGTAAGATTTTGAATGAAAAGAACATGCAACCCGCGAACGAAAAACGGAGCAAACTTAAACACTTTTTTGGATGCAGTAATTTTTATAACACATCTGAGATACATTTGGCTTTTCCGTTTTACGCAGTTATTTATCTATTTGACCGTAAATAATTTGAGAAAAAAAAATGAATCTTCAAACCAGTTTCATTTTACACGAAAATCAAAGTCACCAGACTTGACTGTACTACATAAGCTAATTAATTATAGGTACTATATAAGCCAATGATGTACCTATCTAATATCTGATCACTATCATTTTCTACAGAAAAGAAAATGTATTGGTAAAGCTGGGATGTAGAAGTTCGAATAGTATTTTAATATAAAAGCAATAGGAAATTGTCTTAAACTCGCAATTGAAGATAAATAAAAGCTTGTAAAAAGAAATAACCCGGAGAGACGTCCGGACTGTAGGTTTATGATAGTAAAATAAAACAATAAGATACATATTATCAACAGACCATCTGTAGCGCAATAAAAATATTTGTTGTAGGAAAACTTTATAAGTTCGAACTTTTCGGGACCAACCGCCTAATATTTAATTAGGTAGGTACCTGCTCTTAAAAGTATGTAGGACTAGGTATTGCGGATACAATCAAAATATTTGCTAAAGGTAACATTAAAGGAATTAAAAATCTACGATAAGTAGGGTGATATTGCTGCAATTATAGTTTTAAAATTAACTTACTTCTCTTTCATGTCATCTTTCTCTTTTTTGACTGCAGGAAAACTATCTGACGGGAGACCCATTTTGTAACTTTTTACAAGAAACGAATTAGCACAACTGTCCACCCGTCTTGCAAGATTCTTAGTGATTGTGATACTGTCTTTCATTCGGTTATTGATTGCACGTGATATGTGCATTGTGTATGTAAAATTAATGCTATCGCTGGCTCTTTCTTGCGTGGTCAGCAAAACTATGAGACAGTCAACCGAGTGTAAACACCATCGTGCCTACTTAATAATTATTATTGTAAAACTGTGTGAAATGTCATAGTTCAGGACATGTGTTTATAATTATTTTTAGAACTTCCTTTGTGTTAGGCTTTATTAAATAAGTGTCGTAGAGCTGCATTTGATTGAATTTTCTAATGGATGTAGGTAATGTAATAATGCTTAATAATTCATCTGTCGATCAAGATTCAGGTCGAAATCAATTGTATCTGTCAATATTGTGAAGGATATTTGAGTGATTTAGGGCGGGTTGCTTCAAACCATCTGTATCCGTAAGTCAGTACGTAATCGTTAAGTCAGTATGAAATTGTCGTACAAGCCGCCATATTTGACGGTTACAGATACGTAACTGTATGATGAAACAACATGGCCTTAGGGCGGGTTGCTTCAAACCATCTGTATTCGTAAGTCAGTACGTAATCGTTAAGTCAGTATGAAATTGTCATACAAGCCGCCATATTTGACGGTTACAGATACGTAACTGTAAGTTGAAACAACATGGCCTTAGTCTACTTTAGGTTTTAGGAACTTAGTAGATATAAGTAAATAGGATAGCTCTAAGCTTACATAATTATGTAAATGTGATAAGGTCTACGATCTACCAAATTTTGAGCCACGCGATGAAACAAAAGTAACGTAGGTATAAATTTCCTCTACATTTTAGGCAAATTAGGCCATTTTGATCCTGAGGGCTCTCATTCACACGAGGACGATTCGTTTTTTTTGAATAATCGACTTTTTCACGATTAGTTTTTAACGGCGGCAATACTTTTCAAATGCCTGTGTTCACATCACACGCATCACGAATCATGAAAAATGACAGATACGTCTCAAATCACGTAAGTATCGTCGTTTAAAAATTACGTTCTTCATAAAACACGAAACGTATTTTTTTGTGACGGATTCGCTAAATGTTATCGCGCCATCGTGTTCGGTAGTTCATCCAAGACTGAACTCTGACTGAATCACGAAACGAATATGAACATCAATTCGGAAATTTGCCTAATCGTAATAAAACACGATTTTGTACGCAATGTGAACGTCCATCCGTCATGACGTTGTGACGGAGTCATCCTTCTTTCATCATTTAAAAAGAGACTATTTGCTTATAGCTTTGCACACTCGATAAATAGGTAGTAGGTAATAAATAATAACAGTTATACAGCGGTTCAGCGGTCACAAGTGATGTCGTTGGAGACCAGACCAAGAATGCCGAAACAATGCAAAAAAATATGAGATGTTCTAATTTTGAAATTTAAAGTTAAAATCTAAACCGAATTTAGAAGAATGGGATGAATGAAGTGGCCAGCAATGGAAGATTGCCAGCACTAAATGATGAAAGAAGGATGACTCCGTCACAACGTATCGTGTTCTTTTACGAATCGTGAATGACGGAACTCGTGTGAATGAGTAATTGTTCTCAATCACAAATGTAACCATACCTAAGCTAGAATTAAGGTTTTTGTTCGTGAATTCACGTCACAATATAATTATGTTATAACGGCGGTTTACCTACATTTCATTGATGAGCGGTTTTATGTGAATATTGATTGATCTCAAAGCTCGTTTTTGCTAAAAGTCTTTTCAGAACCAATTAAACAAAAGTAAAGTCAATAATAAAAAGTTTAATTATTATGTAACAGTTAGTTTTTTTCGTGTTTGTCTTGCGTGGCCGTTTTCTCTGGTAGTTTTATCTCTTCTATTGCGAGGTTTTCTTCGCTGGATCTTAATTCGTGGTATTTGTATTTGAAAGCCATCGTGGTAAAGATGAGCATGTCTATTAACATCAGACCCGCGAACAAGAAGAACTCTTTCCACTGAAAACAAAAAAATGTGATTGGCATTGTTTGAAATGTTGGGGAAACATAGGTACTTACGTACGTATTTAAGTAGGTATTAAACTGCGAAAAGACTTTTGAAGATAGGGTATTTGCACAAACTATCTCTGTCACTCTGCGAGTCCCTGCCATCAAATACGTGCGATAAGGACAACATCATATAGGTACCAACTGAATAGCCTAAATAAATAGTCATAATTCGAGGTTTGGCTCTCTACTGTTTCCTCCTCCAATATTGGACCAATACATGCTGTTCCATACATTTTGATCGTGTTGTAGTGCATTTTTGTAGGGAACAGCTGATTTCTTTTTCATATTTCAGTGTCGGTCCTACTTGGTCCGGTAATACTTGTCTAATTTGTTCACTCATTAGGCCTCTGTTGACGGCTGTCTAAATAGGCAGCAATTTTGCAAGCATTTTCTAAGCGTTCTAGTACTTATAAAGATGACGTATTATCAAAAAGGAAAACTTAGGGACATAGAAGAGGTGGATATTTATTTTACTGTAAAGAATTATTGCTTTAGGTCATAAACCAAAAAGATAACAGGCGAGAGCGTTTGTATGGAGAAAAGACCACCCGCATTTCCTCTTAATTTCAGGGTAAGTAATGTTTTTGCATTTTCGTGGATCGATCATAAAATGTTATCATTATCATCGACTTGATTGCAGAAAATTAAGAATATTATTCCTGTACAGGCACAGTAATACGGTCTATTTTTGTTTGCACAATGTAATCTGCTTTGTAAACTTAGTAATATATAAAATTGCGTCTTAGAATCACAAATTGACCTAGGTATAAGATTATATTCAAGACTATCATCAGACAGATCAGCTTCACGAAAAAATAGTAATAAAACTTAAAAAATTGCTTGTTTAATGGTGATTTTGGAAATTTGTTCAATGTTACCTTTGGACATTGACTCAGCACTCGGCCCGGCTGACGCGCGGCCCAGTTAAAATTATGATTTGGTTGCATCTCACACGCATAAGACACAAAGATTTTTGTATACTAGTGTGTGTTAAGAAAAAGTAGTATATAAGCTGTAGCATATTGTAAATAAATCAGATTTGAATTTTATATTTTTGTCTCATTTCTCACTGTGGCCAAGACACCTTTAGCCATCTCTGATCAGTCTCGTGAGTCTGCGTGACTGGCAGTGAGTGTACCCTTCCCGAACCTGGAAATCCTGTCTACTATCCGTCTGTAACCTTAGGTCGCATGGTGCAGATATCCCGAATTTATTTATATATTTATTTATTACACACTAGGTATATGATAGGTTAGGGCTGTAGGGCTTATAGGGTTTATAGTCGTAGGGACTGTTAAGCTTGTAGTTCCTTTAACTTTTCATATATTTTCATGTATCGTCACACCCTTAACAATATTGCGGCCTAACGTGACGTTTGTGAGGGGTGGACGTACATTTGTAGAACATATTACCTACTATGCTGTGTTGGTAGGTATTGACTCAAGCTACCTACCGCAGTATGTCGTGTACCATAGAATAGACAAAGTTCTTTCTATCGAAATCCTTATTTCTTCTGCCCGAGCACGCGGCGATCAGTGCTTGGTTTATGAGAATTATGTCTACTGAAGAATAGAAACAATTCTTCTCTTCATTGTATTCATAAAACGGTAGAAATCTTTCTACAATCTGTCACTTTGTCTTAAGACAAAACTCGTTTCTATCGTGGTCATGCTAGGCCGGCTGGACACCTTGTATAGTTCTATAGTTCGTGCCAATATAAAAGAAGAAAGTGTTACCTGAGCATCCAAAAAGTTTCCTTCCACAATCAGCACGACGATCAGGTTTCCGAAGGCAACAGTGAGCAGCCAAACTGACTGTAACACGGACTTCATGCTGGCTGGAGCTTGTGTGAACGAGAACTCGAGCCCCGTGACGGAGAACATTACCTCCCCCATCGTCATCACCACGTACTGAGGGATTAGCCACAGAATGTGGATGCTGTTCGACGGAGTTATCATCACCGCCTTTGCGTTCTGCGGTATGGAAAAACGTAATTACTTTACATTGTGAAAAACTGATTCTATTGAGGTTATCCAAAAATCTGAAAAAAATTAAGCTTGTAGCATCCAAAAATAATTCAAATTCGAATTGTATGTAAGGTTGGCAACTATGGCAACCTTACATACAATTCGCCAGTTATGTGGGATTCCCATGCAATCTAGAGCAAGCCTTTTTAATCAATCGACACGAATCCAGACTCATGGGCTGCTATTGGCAATTTCCTAACAGAAAAACCTATAAATTCTGCCAGACACGGGAATCGAGCCCGCGCTTGCAAATCGGACGCATAGACATATTGTTGTTCTGTTAAAGGCGAGACAGGTGCGTTTTCTTAACCTCGCACACCTATCCGCGTCGAAAGAATCGATCGCAATATTGTAGGAGCCGCAAGTCCACGTTGCCCACGTGTGACGCAACTAGCAGATTGCGAGCACACTGGTTGCTTCGTTCGCATTGTCGCATAAGACGAATGTCATCTTATACACTGCTGCGATAACAACGAGGCCTCAACGAGGCGAATAACGACGCACAGTCGCACACACACATTGGAAATATCGGACGATGAAAACGCAGCTATGTGGCATGACGCATGCGATATTATCGATTGATATTAAGCGCCTGCGTGAGCTTGTAAGCTGTGGAAGTGATATACAAACAACTAGCTTTGCCCCGCGTGTTCACCCCCGTTGTTTGGCTCCTAAGGGTCGTAGCGTACCTAATGTTAAATAAAGCCTATAATATAATATTCTTGTTACAATAATGGAATGAAATAGCGGTTTACGATAAAATGAGATTTAATATGTATCAAAGGCATACGATGTTCACAGAGTAGGGCGGGAAGAGAAAACCACAGAGTAAAAAGGCGCGAATTTACCATAAACTATATACAAGTTATGCTACAGATAACAGATATTTCAACACTCCTTCCAAATTTGAGCCTTCTATAAGTTTTATAAAGTTAAATGAACAGTAGTTAACATTACAGTAAAACAATACAAATTAGTTATCAGGTTTTGACATTCCAATATTATTTCTTAGAAATCTAAATTTATCTTTAGGTAGAGCCTTTGTAAAAATATCAGCATACTGATTATTAGTGTTTACATAATTCAAGCTAATAACCTTCTCATTGAATTTTTCTTTAACAAAATTGTACTTTATGTCAATGTGTTTACATCGCTTATGGAACTCACTATTTTTAATTACATTTATTGCGCTCTGATTATCAATGTTTATGCACACAGATTTTTGCTTAAAAACACTTAAATCACTCAGTAATTGTCTGAGCCACATAGCTTCCTTAGTAGCAGCACATGCTGCCATGAACTCGGCCTCCGTTGTGGATAAGGCCACAGTTTGTTGACGTTGAGATGACCAAGTGACAGCAGCTCCACTTTTAAGGAATACATAGCCAGTTATCGAGCGCCTAGTTGCCAAGTCATTCGCAAAGTCTGAATCGCTGTATCCAGTTAAATCAGTACTATCAGAGTTAGATGTATAGCATAATCCATAACTTTTTGTTTCTTTCAGGTATTTTAATATTTTCTTTACAGCGTTCCAGTGGGAGTCATCATAAGAATGTAAGTATCGACTCACCTGGCTCACAGCAAACATTATATCTGGTCTGCTTACAGTTGCTGCATGGATTAGTGATCCCACCACTTCACGGTAAGGATAGTTTTTCTTTGATGCATCATCAGGCTTCTGCAGTTTCACATTCGGATCAGCAGGAACACAGTTGGGGTTGGCATCCTGCATGTTGAATTTTCTCAACAATTGATCAATGTATTTGGTCTGGTGAACATTTTAGGTCCGCAGCTTAGTCCTTCAGGTGCTGTCATCAGTATATTTTCTTTTAATTCGCCATACAGAAAAGCAGTTGTCACATCAAATTGAATTATTTCTAACTTTTCTTGAGCTGCAATAGACAATAAAATTCGAATAGAGTCGTACCTTACTGTTGGTGAGAAGGTCTCATCATAATCAATTCCTTCTTTTTGTGAATACCCTTTGGCACACAGTCGAGCTTTGTAACGAGGGCCCGTTGGCTCATCTTTAATCCGAAAAACCCATTTGCTTCCAACTAGCTTCGCATTCGGGGGTTTCTCTACCAATACCCATGTTCCATTCTTGTGATGAGATTCCAGTTCTTTCTCTATTGATGCTTGCCATTTTTCAGAATCAGCTGATGTGATAGCTTCATTATAGTTCAGTGGCACAGGAGTATCTTCACTGCAGCACAGGTAACCTTTTCCTTTATTTTCTTTAGATTTTGAGCATAATTCTTTATTTCTTGGTCTCAGAGTAATGTTTGAGGGAGATGACATTTTAAGATTTTGATTTGGTAAGTATTCACTGTCTGTACTGAGATCTAGTTCAGAGTAGTAGTCGGTGCTTGTGGATTGTAATGTGTCATTAGTATCAGAGCTCTCGGATGTGTGCTTTTCAATTGGTTCAGATGATGAGTCACACATTGAACTGTCTTGTATTAAATCCACCGGAACATAATTTCTCTCTACTGTAGATTCAAGGAAGACTGCATCTCTACTTTTGATTACTGTTCTGGAACCGGGAATCACAAATCTAAATCCTTTTGTATGGTCACAATAGCCAATGAATATTGTTTTCTGAGCTTTTGGATCCCATTTTCTTCTTTTTTCTTTTGGAAGATGGATCATTGCTTCGCACCCAAATACTCTTAAGTGACCAATATCAGGTTTGTGTCCATACCACATCTCTTCTGGTGTCTTGTATTTCAGTGATCGAGTTGGAGTTCTGTTGATTAGATAAGCAGCAGTGTGTACAGATTCAGCCCAAAATTGTTTAGATAGTTTGGCATTAATTAACAGGCACTTTGCTTTTTCTACCAATGTCCTATTCATGCGCTCAGCAACTCCATTTTGTTCAGGGGTGTATGGAGTGGTGGTTTGATGAACTATTCCAGCAGTTTTTAAGAACTCAGAAAAGTTTGTATTCACATACTCAAGGCCATTATCAGAGCGAAGACACTTTATGTTGCATTCTAGTTGTTTCTCCACTAGGCATTTAAATTCTTTGATTTTTTCCAGAGCATCAGATTTCTTATGTAGAAAATAAACAAATACCTTTTTCGAGTAGTCATCAATTAGAGTCATAAAATATTTAGCACCACCCAGCGAGACCGTCTCCATCGGACCACAGATGTCAGAATGCACCAGTTGGAGTGCATGTGAAGATTTGGTTACACTCTGTTTTAGAGGTAATCGTGTCTGCTTTCCCTTTATCATTACATACATCTAAGCTTAACTGTCCAGTACTGTGAACTGATAATGACTTGTCATTTGCTACCTTTATTGTCTTGATAAGTGGTACTTTCTCCTCTTGCAATAGATTTCTATGTTTGGTCATATGCACTGAAGCGCCTGAGTCTATATACCACGGATCCTGTCCAGAGCTCACTGCAGAAGCTGTGAAAGTAGCCGCATAGCTTGAGTTTTCTTGAGACTTCTTTTTAGTTTTTGACTTGCACTCAGCAGCGACATGGCCATATTTATTGCAATTAAAGCAACGAGGTCCTTTTCTAAACTGTTTCTTGGCACCTGTATTGCCTTTGTTTTTATAATTTGCTGCGAATGCAGATGTGTCACTTTCACTCATCTTGACATCTTGTAGTATTTTTGACTTGACAGAGTCTGCGCTTATTTTCATGCCTGAACTTTCAATTGCTATAATCATAGGCTTGTATGTTTCAGGAAGACCGGAGAGCAGCAGTGTTCCGAGCCACTCGTCGTCTACTTTAAAGCCAATGTTACGGAGCTTATGAGCGGTGGTCATGATTTTGCTCACATATTCTTCTACGTTTGAACATCCAGTAAGATTTGTTGTACATAAATCTCGTAGCAAACCCACACGGCGTGTTAGCCCTGAGTCGTCAAAAGCGTTTGCCAAGCAGTTCCACACTTCCCTTGCAGACGTTGCATCCTGAATGTGAACGTAATTTACGGAGTCCACTAGCAAAATAATCTTTGATTTTGCTTTAATGTCACGTTTGGGATCGACAGCTACGCCTGGCTGAGGTTCTACACAGTCCCACAAGTCTTCGTGTTGGAGATAAGTTTTGAGTGCAAATCTCCACGTGGAATAGTTCTCTCGACCAGTAAGCTTCTCAATTATGGTAAGAGGATTGCTAGACGACATTTTTATGCGATATTTTGACGAACTAAATGTTATTTCACAGTTTGTAAAACCCGGCACCCACTTTTAGGTTAAGATTTTACCGGCGTGTAGTATTTTCACTATTTTCACGATTTGTACTGTTTTTACACTTTTCGAACATTCACTAGGGCTACTGGGCCCATAACCTGTTACAATAATGGAATGAAATAGCGGTTTACGATAAAATGAGATTTAATATGTATCAAAGGCATACGATGTTCACAGAGTAGGGCGGGAAGAGAAAACCACAGAGTAAAAAGGCGCGAATTTACCATAAACTATATACAAGTTATGCTACAGATAACAGATATTTCAACAATTCTCCATAAATGTGGCTAATAAATACAACAAGTTTTTTCGGAATTCAACTGGTAAGTAGTTCCAGAGATTAGCGCGTTCAAAGGTTCAAACAAACAAACTCTTTATTATATTAGTATAGATGATATATAGTAGGTACTTACGTAGAACCCGTTAGCGTCCTCATAGATGTTTATCGTATACACAGCCCCAGATTTAAAGTCAAAGTCTTTCAACACAACATTCCCTGCGACCATAACATTGCTTACGCCTTTAGTAATCGTTCTCTGTACTGTGTCATTACTTGTAATATTTAATAATGTTTTATTGTTCTTAATATGATCTATACTTATGTCTACTATGCTGTTTAAGTTGGCTAAAAATCTGAAAAGAAAATATAAAACATTTAATAAAGTTAGCCTACTTATTTATTATTACTTTTTTTTTCACCTTTTAAATTTTTCATAAACTCATAATAATAACCGTTTTTAACCGACTTCAAAAAAGGAGGAGGTTTTCAATTCATCGGAATATTTTTTTACTGCATCGGATACCTATGGTACCGTAACATTTATTTTGACTCATTAGGTAGGTATAACTTTATTGTAGCACGTAATCTTTTTGGAAAGTCTATGTACTCGTATACTGTGATTTCAAAGGATTTGAGATTGTATCCCTTTGTAAGGTCGATCATTATATAATCAATGAAGTACGGTAGCTGCTCTATATTATATTACCTACAATTCAAAAAATGTAAACATTTGCCCGTTGAGTGAACTTAATTTACAACTTGATAACCAACTCCATAATCAAAAGAACAAGTACCTACGGGTAAATTAAAACATGTATGATGTATCAAGAAATATACGTGTTCTTCGTGTTTATTTCGTGGATTAAATCCTATAATATTGAAGTGACCGTCAAACAAGGAAAGCTACTTGGCCATAGAGAGGCTACCGTTTTTAATAAAAGGCTCTACTTTGTATTTTATAGAGTACCATACGCAAAACCTCCTATTGGTAGATTAAGATTTAAAGACCCCCAACCGGAGCGGAAATGGGAAAAAACTTACGATGCAAGAACAGAATTTCACGGAGCGTGTGCACAAGCGCACATCGTTCACAAACATGGTCTATTCGGAGTCGAAGACTGTCTGTATCTCAATATATACACGCCTGAAATACCTAAAACTGGAGAAACTAAACTCAAACCTGTCATCGTATGGCTTCATGGATACGCATTTGCTTCATCTTTCAGTCATATACATGGAGCAGACTTCTTGATTGACAATAACATTGTTTTAGTGACTGTAACGTATCGAATAGGAGTATTCGGATTTTTAAAACTTTATGATGACGATTCTAATGCGAACATGGGACTTAAAGATATAGTCATGGCCTTAAAATGGATCAGAATAAATATTAAACAGTTTGGTGGTGATAAAGAGAACATCATTCTGATGGGTAGTAATTTAGCTGCAACGTTTATATCACTGTTGATGATTACAGAAGCAAGCAAGTTATTTTCTAAAATTATTTTACAAAGTGGTGCAATATACTCTGCTTCTATATTGCAAGGTGACCATAAATTGGAGAGAGACAGACTAAAACAAGAACTTAATAAAAAAGGTGTAACACTAAGTAAAGCATCAACCAAAGAGTTAGTTGATGCCTCGCAGAGTATCTACACCCGTTTAGAAGTGGAAAACTTTCAAAGACCTGTAGTGCCGTTTACACCAATACTCGAGCCCAAATCTAAAAGTGCTTTGCTGATACGAACGCCAAAAGAGTTTTATGATACAGTGAAACATAAAAAACTTAAACCTATACTAATAGGTTTCAATACCCAAGAAAGCATATCCGAAGTTATGCCGTTTATACACAATCCATATTACTTGAGGTTATTTAGAAAGGTTTTTAAGTTCATGGTGCCGTTTTCTGATGGGTGCAGATATAACAGTACATCACACATTTATAAGCGTGTTTCAGAAGAAATAAAAGGCAGGTATTTTAGAGATGGTATTTCTGAAAAATCTCTTGATAGTTTTTTGAGATACATGTCTGATCTTATTGAGTTTCCCATAATAAAGTTTATTAGAACATACTTGCATCTAAGCGCCGAAGACGCTAAGATGTACGTGTACAAATTCGATTATAGGGGATCACTTAACGCAATCAAAGCTACTTCACTTGCCGAATCAAATGCAAAAGTAAAAGGAGTTGCAACTGGCGATGAAATATGTTACGTGCTTAAATGTGAACCACTTTGGGAAAATTATGTGAAAATGACTCGTGACGGGGTAAATAGTGACAAAATAGTCATCAAAGAAATGTCAGAACTATGGTCAAATTTTGCAAAATATGGCGATCCTACCCCTTCAAATTATGTTGGCAATATAACATGGCCACTCATGAGTTTAGAAGGCAACAATGTACTACGAATAAGAAAGTCATTTGCAACGACCGACTTCAAAGCACAAAATGCGATATTTGGATTTTGGAATTACATTTATGAAGCATTTTATAAGGAACAGTATTGTCAACCGAAGCATGACGAGCTGTAGTATTAGATTGAGTTAAAATAAAACTTACCTAATGTTTACTCCGTCAATTGCTTTATCGTTATTGTCAGTGAAATTGTAAAGTCCTTCTTTTTTAATAAAGAAAGAATTGGCAGTTTTCTCTTTTAGATTGAAGTATCCGCTGAATGCTATATCAGCGCATTCTGTGGCCGGCTCCCCTTGTAAATAATAAGGTAGATCCACAAAATTATCAGAAACTATATTGAGGTTCTCGTAAACCGAGAGGGGGCCAACTTCAAAGTTGCCGGTTGCGTTCTCCTTGAGGGTGTTTAGGTTTGCAGTGTTTAGTGTGAAATTGCAATTAAATCCGTTGTACACCCTCAACTGAGCCAAACCCTCTGAGACTGGTGTACCGTACGTCGGCTGCAACAACAAAAATAATGTTTACTCCGAATTTAAAGAATTATACGTTTTTAGTCGCCTGCAATCAGCGGGCGGCTACATTATATTACGAAATACACAAAAGTATGCAATCTACCTGCATCCAATAATAAAGCATTTGGAGTTATCGACTAGCTAGACCAATAAATTGATTAGGTACCTAGTACCTATATAAAAAATAGGTATTTTAGTCTTACCAATAAATTTATTTCTACAATCCCGGAGATGATAAAGGCAAACGCGGCCAGGATGCCACCCCATATCATTTTATGTAAAGGTTTCCTTACGAGCTTGCACCAAGTCAAAAATGGGTAGATAGCCTGAAAAATAAAGATTATCTTCATTTTTTCCAAAAAATTATACGTTGATGGTCTAGATATACATACCTATATACAAAATCGATACGTACCACTTCAAAAATAGGAATAAAAACTAGAATCAGCAGAGGATTGAGCACTTGCATCTGATCAGCTTTTAATGTCCAGGAACCTATGTCTTGTTCCATCCTGTCGGCTTGGAAGGTCCATCTAGAGCCCTGTGTTGTAAAAAATATTAAAATTAATTAGGTACACCAACAGCTAGTAACGATCATTGGAGAAGATTATTTCTGCTTAAACAAAAGTAAGTTGAACCGAATGAAGTTATTGGTAAATTATGGTTTCCCATAACTGATACAAAAATCTTTGTATTTGATACTATATTTTATAATCATTATAAATGTCGTAAAAATAGTTGGTCGCAATAGGATTACTCGTCAACGTTTCAAATTAGGCCTACTGGCCACGGCGGCGTAGCTTCACAGACCCGTATTCATCATTATAAGTAAGCTTGACGTACGCCTGCTTGCTGCTTACATAAGTTACATAATATTAAAACTATGAAATTGTGTCGACAGCGTCATGAAGCTTGTATGCAAAACGCGAGCTCGACATTGCCGTTCCGTCGACAGAGTTTCACAGTTTTGTATGCAAGCGTATAATGTTGAATACCCGTCTTATAACAGGTTTTTACAGATTTTTCCTCTCTGAAACTCTTTGGAAAAATCTGTAAAAATCTGTAATATACGAGATTGAATCCGTTTAAACTTGTTTTATTATAATGTGTAGTAGGTAATCGCGAAAACCTAAGACATTATTATGAATACCCTTCTATCAAGGTACGCCTCCGTGGACAGTAAGCCTTTGTATTTTCAGGTAAATTTTGATTATTCTCCTGACTGTCCTCGTTCATGAACCTTCCATACCTGCTGGTCGAACAGGGCCCAGAATACCGGCAGCGGTATGAAGAGCACCAGCACCCTGAGCAGCGACTTCACATCATCGATGAGGTTGGCGTCGTATTTGTCGTCAGCATGGTCCAGCCAATGTTCGCGTTTCTCCTTGCTTTTGCAGGCCTTGACCGCTGCATGCTACGGGATAAAAGAATATTCTATTAATATATATTTCTTATTGCCCACAAAGTGGACTGATGAGCACTAGGTCGTAACTCACTTGAACCCCTACCTAAAAGCGCCTCTTAACTTTAACCACTGTCATCCTATCCATATCCTAGTCATTAATTTGTATGACAATGAATAGAGATGAAGAGCTGTTTAATTTAATCATCGTTTATAAGTAAGGATGGAAATCTCTAAGGGTGACATCTATAGAACATACTTCGTTCAGACTTAACTAACAAAGTCTTTCATGCAATCTTTGAATCACTATAAGTGCTTAGCAAAGTCTGACTTCACAAAATGGACAATTTACGAAAAACTTTGCTAAGTATGCATTATGGCGCCTTTCTCACTGGGTCTGTCGGTGTTTTCATTTTGGTACAGATTCTTTACTGAGCGCATAAAAACGAGTGAGACAGCGCATACGAGCGAGCGAGATCCGTGTATGTGCTCTGTACCGACGCGAAAACACACCGACCCGGTGAGGAAGGCGCTAGACAAAAGGTTGTATCATGAATATCTATTATTCTGTACACTCCTTTAAAGCATTTCAGGTAACAGACTTAGGCGTTTTGTATTTATTTTATTAAATTTATACAGGATAGTGATTGTCCTTGTACTAAAGATCAATTATTATTATCAGTTAAATGGATCTCAAGTACCTAGCAGAATTACGAAATGTCAGTTGTTTTTATCTTGACCCAATCTCTGAAGAACTTTGTTGTCATAGAAAATGTACTTAGTGTTTAAATAATATTCCATTATATTATGCACTACCTACTACCTACCTAGCTACCTACATCAGTAACAATATGAAGATAAATAATGTGACTGTATGGCGCCGAATTATATTGTCATCATAGAAGAGCTACTTTGAGAATACCTAGGTATATCAGTTTCACACTACGAGTATTATAAATGTAGTTTGTAATACCTCATTACTGAATTATTTTTTTGAATATTTAATATAATCCGGGTTTGCAAGCTCGGGGGCTTGGGCTTCTTAGCTCATTTCAGGTTTAAACCTTATTTTTTTATATAATATAATGTAGCTTAGGGCGAGATTCACTGATTGCACTTTTACTTTGCTAAAGTAGATAAAGCGAATGTAAACAAGCGCTTCATATAAATTACCTTAACTTTATACAAATAATGTTCATAATTATTCGAGCTAAATGCTTACGTAGCCAAGTAAAGTCATAGTGCGGTCTGTGAATCTGGCCCTTAGTTTTATAGAGTGACTTTAAGGGCTGTCAATTGTCTATTGGTTTGGTGTCGGACTGCTGCTGTACGGTAGCCGTGCGGGTGTCGTACTGGCGCACGTCGGTTGTTTTTATAGTTCCGTACCAAAATGGTAAAAAAGGAACCCTTATGGTGCGACTTCGTCTGTCTGTCTGTCTGTCTGTCACACCTGCTTATTTCAGCTACTACTTATGCTATCGACTTGAAATTTGGAAACAGTTATAAAGAATGCTTGTTCAACTTTATTGCAAATGAAAAAAGTCCAAAAATATTTTTATTTTCATTGCAAAAGGGGCCGGAGTGGGGTCCGAAATTTTAAAGTGGGGTTACTAGGTCAAGTGACATATCATATGAAAGGGCTTGATTTGCACATTTCAAAATTTATTTTAATTTTATTTTATGCCACACCGTTTTCGATATATGATGAAAAATGTCCAAAAAAATACCATTCCCGCCCCTTATCTCCGAATTTTGCGGAGCGAAAAATCTGAAATAATTAGAGTTGATAGGAATTTACCCAAATATGGCACCAAAAATAAAACGATGTTCCTAACTATTTTTCAAAATCATCAAAATTCCTTCACAAACAAACTTAGCTATGCGGTCCGGATCTTTTTACTTTATACCTACGTCCAAAAATGATACGGAACCCTCGGTGCGCGAGTACGACTCGCACTTGGCCGGTTTTTTCCATACAGATGACGCGTCGAGAGCGCCGTCCGGTTGTCGTGCGACGCCCGCACGGCTGCCGCAAGACTGTCGGACGGACGGCGCTCTCGATGTGTCAACTGTATGGAAAAACAGCGCAGTACGACACCCGCACGACTGCCGCACGGTGCAGCACAAATGTCTAAGTTGAAAGATACATCTTAATATTGTCTTTAGGAATATATTTATGTCGATCGTCATTATTATTTAAAGGCTGGTTGCCGTTAGTTGAATCTTTGTAAAACTGGTTTTACAATGGCAATGTTAATGCATCTGCGACTAATTTAAAAACCTTGCATAATATTTTAGAGACCTTACACATTGTAAAACTTATCTTAAATAACGGAGCAGCGTGCTTTCACAGATATTGTTTCTATGGTCTTCTTTCACTTCTCTATTCACTTTATTATTTTAAATTACAAATATTATGTTTTTATCATAATAGTTAATAATAGTTAATAATAATAATAATAAGTTTTTTTAGAGTAACTGCGTTCTATTGTCGATATAGACGATAATTAATTTAACATTTTCGAGAAAGTAATTATATACCTACATAAGTAAAAAAACAACACTTACACTTATGCAACTAGACACTCTCCCAAATACATTACCGGCGGGCTGCCTAATTATGTAAAGTTTTTTGCCGGCCACGAAGAACACTGCAAGTAAGCAATAAGAGATGATAGTGGTGGTAAATTAAAACTTATTACGTACCTAAGGGGAGACACACATAGGAAAAGATTAATTAAGAATTCGTTTTTGTTGTTGTAAATCCTAATCCTTACTTTATTATATAAATGCGAAAGTAGCTCTGTCTGTCTGTTTCTTTGTTTGTTTGTTACGTTGCGCGTTGTCACGCCTAAACTGCAGAAGTGATCATCATGAAATTTTATTGATAAATGCGTCCAGTTAAACATTAGGTACTTAATTATTTTTGTTATTTTTAAAACATAAAAACATCTTTTGTATGCTGTCGCGAACTTTTCTAAAGTAACTTGAAGAAAAAAAAATTATTCTTGTATTGAGTATATAATCTAAATTTATTTATTCATCAGAAGCTCCAGTTACAGATTACTTCATAGTCACCTTCCAGCTTCATCTTTAGATAGCTAGAAAGTACAATAATATTGGTTCACACCTTTACGAGAATTTATAGGCAAATATATTATTAACATTAAGCTTACCTATAGAAACAATCATCAATATCCCAGGCACGCCGAAGGCCAGGGAATAGCAGTCATTATCACCGAAGCAGTGGACATCAGCTCTCAAGATGGGGGTCAAAAATGTTGAGATGAGACTGCCGGCATTGATGGCGAAGTAAAAGAGAGAGAAGAAGTAGCCCAGATATCTCTCTTGCTCGGGCAGTTTGAACTGATCGCCACCGAAGGCAGAGACGCATGGCTTTATGCCTCCTGTTCCAAATGCTATTAGCAGAAGGGCCAAAATTGTGAATTCCCTGGAAGAAGTAAAGCCAGCATAAGATTTGCAGAAAGTTATACTTTTTTTCTTAATTTATGTCCTACAATGATGTGTGATGAGAAATTCGTGGTTAAATTACAGATGCGCTTGCCGCGGTCAGTCCATAAATGGGTGTCCATTCTTTACATACCAAGTTCCGTCTGTGCTTCGAAGAGCACGTTAAACAGTCGGTCCTGGTTGTCATACGAATATCTATGAAAGTCGTTACGAGTACTCAAAAGTCCGAAAGTCTGGCAACTGGTCTAACTTTAAACCGGTATTACCCAGTTGGGTTGTGGAGGTCGGATGGCAGTCGCTCCATATAAAATCTTATTGATATTCAGCAGGATCTGGTTATAAAGACATAAGAAGAGAATAGTTATGATGTAATGTCCTAATAGCCAAGAATCTCGACCAACCCCTGAGGAGGCCCTCGTTTACTTAACTAGGGCCTCCAGGAGTACTGCTTTCTGTATCGAGCCCTTGATCCAACTTACTAGTTGGATCAAGGGCTTGATACAGAAAGCAGTACTCCTGGACACAGCATGTATTATTAGGAGGTTCCTTTCTCTGGGGCTCAACCGCCACGCCGCCGCCGGCCGGTAGCTTGGACTAACTTAATTTTTTCATGTTTAACTAATGATTTATGAAAAATTCAGTACTTCATGAGAAATAAAACAAAAAAAGGTGATTTATGAGAAATGCAACCTTTGAGTACGTCTGATTCCGTCCTTGTGTCAATAGACTTTAAGGGACTCAAAGATTGAATTGTGATTAGAGACTTTCGTCTGAGCAAAATACGCTCTATAGATCTCACCGCAGGCCCGTAAACTATTTGTAGGTAAACTATTTGTTTCGTGCAGGAATCGAACCTGGGGAACGTAGCTTACAGCAGCAAATCGCTCAGCTTTAGCGCATACATCGTCAGTTGGTCAAGAATCTAACCGCGCCGAATTTTTCGAGATCATGAACACCCAAATATTTCAACAAGTTTTCAAAATGGTTGATAAAAGAGTGGCGTTGACTAAAACACAAGCAACTGTGTCGTCAAGAGTTATTGAGGAGGTTCATTAACATTAGCTTGCTCGGCGGACGCCGTTATCAGTTTATTGCAGTGCAACGTCCATTACAGGTAAACCGCACAGTTTATTAGCAATTAAGACGCGATCGTAGGTCATTACGTAGGTAGTAGGTAGTTACTTCTAAAACATCAATAAGTCTTGTATCAACAAAAAATCCATAAAATATAAAAAAAAAACCAGACAAGTGCGAGTACGACTCGCGAGTTGCGACCTACATACGTGTTCCGAAATACGCAATAGCGCCATCTTTGCCGCTATTACATCATAGTAGATATATTATATCGTGATCATAGATGGCTCTACTGTTTACTTCTAGTGGCGCCATCTATGAGCTGGCTCCTCTTATGGTCCGGTGACAGACGGGCAACAAAGTGATCCCTTAAGGGTTCCGTTTTGCCTTTTGAGGTACGGAACCCTAAAAATGGCAAAATTGTTGCGACCCAATCTGCTAGTGCCATTTGTATTGAGAGTGGAAATATTTTTTTATTTTTTTAAATATTTCTGTGTGTTTGACCTATCAAATGTTCAGTCCAAACAACCTCTGGTATTATGGCGCGGTTGCAGATTAACATCTTACAGAATTTGGTATCAAGGTAGTTTTTCATCGAATTAGACTTCACTGGATCATTGGATCAATATAGCTGTAGTTACATTACACAGAATAATGATGATGAATGATACTTACAGGGTAGGCAAGTTTAGTTGCGGCATAGCACTCACAGATATTAACGTACTCCCAGCTGCATACACTAATGATAAATACATTATAGTCCTGTAAAACAATTCATAAAACGTTATAATGATAGTCTCCTGGTCAAATATAAGCCACGCTAATCAGTCAGTGACCCAAGACATAGATTTATGAAGACGCTTTTAATTCTCCGTCGACGAGAAATGTCAAGTTTTATATCGACGACGTAGAATTAAAATCATCTTCATACAATGCCATACATATTGCTTTTCTGAATTATAAAAGCGTCCATCCTGTAGACACACTATAATAATAATAATATAATAGAAGCCCTGTATAGAAACTGTCCCACTGCTGGACACGGGCCTCCTCTCAGAATGAGACGGGATAGGCCATAGTCCACCACGCTGGCCAAGTGCGGGTTGGCAGACTTCACAAACCTTCAAGAACTTTATGGAGAACTCTCAGGCATGCAGGTTTCTTCACGATGTTTTCCTTCACCGTTAAAGCAAAGAAGAATATAAAAAGTATTTTTTTGCTACATTCTAAACCTACAAAATCTCGTGTAAGTTGAACCTCCTATTTTCTACTAACCCAAATAGACACAATAAAGTCACAGAATTATACTTGCCTAAATCTACCTAGCCAGCCGTCAGCGATCATGGCACCGATAAGGGGAAAGAAGTAAGCGAACATAGTGAACACGTGGTAGATGACTGTGGCTCCATTGTCACTGTACCCCAACTTGTCGCGCAGGTATAGTGACAGGATCGCTGAAAAATAAAGAAAAAATTAGAATTTACACTTTTTAGGAATTTCGGGAAAATCCTTCGCTCAGCAGTGGGACAGTTACATCGTCGCTTCTGATACAATTTACATCGAGCGGCAGTGGAGCGCATTATACAATGCGGTAAAGGAAATTGAAATGGAATGCGCGAGTAGGTATTAATCCGGCCGGTTGGACGTTAGAGTGAAAACCAACCAGCATATATTATAGGTATATGCGAAAAGTAATTTTATACGAGGAAGAAAAAACTACGCCCTATAATTTTTTATTACCGCAACATATTAACATCTCAACATAATTAACAATTACAAATGTGTCTTTTAGTGTGTATTTCAGATGTATAAAATACATCATTATTTCTGGTTATTATACTAAAAACTTAATAAAATAAAAATATATAAGTTGTTATGTAGGTACATCATATTTAAAGCAAAAAGCGAGCTTTCACTCTAGGCGGCGACATGTTAAATCTGCTGTTTAGTTAATAGTTATTAATAAATTGTCGTCACAAACTTCTTTCTAAATATTTCGTTGGTTCATTTTAACGCCAGCAGAAGTTGCATTAATTTGTTTACATATTGCTTTATTGAGCTAATATCTAGTACCTACTCACTGCAAAGAACAGAGGGCCTCATTCTCGGGAGGGTAATATCATGTAGACTTGAATATTAAACCACTGGTTTGAATTTAATTATTAATATAAGTAATGAACGTCAATCACGTAAACATTGACAATCGCAATTAATCGTTTCGGGGACCCTTTAATATCTCAAGTTAGGTGGTCTACGTACGTCCACGCAACGACTACGTGCATCTACGTAGCGTCAAGGCAACGTCTACGTGCATCTACGTAGGGTCTACGCAAGCCTACGAAACGTCTACGAAGCGTCTACGAGCTACGAACTTAAATTTTAATTTCGGGAGTTATGATTTCTTACACAAACTAATTCTAATGAAATTATACTGATAGGAGTCTCAAACGCATTTAAACTTTAAGATCCTTGGCAAAGAGTACCTGCTAATAATTATAATTACGATGTGATCATGAATGCTACGTAATAATGAAAACGGTAAGAGAAGACATAAACGAGCCAGATTACACCAACAATAAAATGGACGACCACGTCAAAAAAACAGTCTGGGCCTGATATACAATTATTGTCATTATTTCGGTGTGCGAGAGAGATGGAGCTACACAAGACGAATAGCGCCATCCCTTTTTCACAACGAAACAAGTGTTTCGTAGCGCAACCATTAGGTAATATTAATTGTGCAAAAATGAAAGTTACTCTTAATCTTGTTTTTATGTTAGCGTCATAATATTTTGTTATATGATGTCACGTCGACGACTTGTGATCGTGAATCACTTGAACATCATACCTTACTTATTAAACAAAACATTGTAAGTTTTTTTGTTGTATGTTTTGTGTTTTGTGGTTGTTTTTTTGTGTTTTTGTGTTCTTGCTCGATAAATAAATATATTAGTTAGAAGCTGGAGTGACTTAACTTATTTCATGTTACTGAATAGCAAAGGATGCGGCCTATACGATGTTTAGTGGTCATCTCTGTCTATGGACATTAGCAATACCAGCGCCATCGCAGGAACGAAGAAGCACACGATAAGTGCACCAGCGTTCAAAATACACATACAAAATATTAGATCAATACGACGGAGTAGCGGGTCAGACAGAATAATAATAAAAAAGGAACGACAATTTCAAGTACCTACTTTATTATATTTTTTACACCATCTAGTTGTGTAATCAGTTCAGAGAAACACGAGTAACTAATGAGACAAATTACTCTGTCGTGTTAATGACACAACAATTGTATACCTAGTTCCTTATCATAGACACTGCATTCGAGAGGTTCCTATGTATTGTTTGTGTGCGCTATATCATTTCCGTTTCCTTGTCATTACCGTATAAGACACCTATCACACCAGCGACACTTTGACCGCAATATTGTCGTGGCGATAATGCGACGGCATTGCGGCATCGTCCCTAGGCCGCTACCGCGGCTACTTGGTCATTCCGAGCTTCGACTTTTCTGTGTTGCGGCGATAAAGAAATCGAATGAAGTCGCGGCGCCGCGCCGGCGCGGCGGCTGCGGCGCAGTTGCGACCGACGCGACGTCGCAGATTAGGTCTACAATTGCGACATCGCCTACGCCTAAAACTCG
The DNA here is from genome assembly GCA_948465475.1 of Thalpophila matura. Classification (NCBI taxonomy): domain Eukaryota; kingdom Metazoa; phylum Arthropoda; class Insecta; order Lepidoptera; family Noctuidae; genus Thalpophila; species Thalpophila matura. The sequence goes on along the minus strand of OX419176.1, from coordinate 12,890,845 downwards.
CTTGTGTGATAGGTCCCTTAGTGTTTGCAATAACCCAACTATTTACAAATAAAAACAGCCAGACATTACTTTTGCGGAAAGGAAAACTTAGTTATCTCTATATCGAATATTGAACATTTTAAATCGAAAAACTTACTTATATTATGCCTGTGCTGATACATTTAATTCTGGTTTGGGTAACTATATAATTGCAGTGGAGCCCTTTGTTAAAGAGTTCGTCTGGGGCAGTACTACCAGCATTTGCAATTCTGCGGTTGTTTAAACATGTCTAACAACTTGTTCACTGGGGTGGACAACGCACCTACGATGCCTATTGCAGATGTCCATACGCGGCGGTGACCATTTACCTTAGGATAGGCAGCATTTATAAAAATTATAAAAAGACGCGAAAACACTGTAATTACTAGATACAATTTATCTATCTATATCTATACTATAAAGTATAATGTTGTAAAAACCCGTGTTGAAGATATTCGAGAAAAAACAATCAGGATAGGACGTAATCATACCCAAAAAGGTTTTTTAATTGTTGTCTGTTTGTGCGCGCATCACGCAAAAGTACTAAACGGATTTTGATGTGGTTTTCACAGTTCGATAGCTTGGGGTCCAACTTAAAATCTAAGCCACGTTTCATCTAATTCCGGTGGGATAAACCAGAGATACAGCTTGACCTCTTAGTAGTATTAGCCACCCTAAACTACGGAGCTCATTTTCAAAATGGTCACGTTATTAATGTATAGAACTATAGAGTCCACGCGGACGCAGTCGCGGGCAAAAGTCTAGAACATTTATAAAAACTATAAAAAGACGTGAAACACAATCGCTAGATTTTTTTTTAATAATGTTAGTTCATTTTACCCTCAGATCATAGAAAAAATGTACTAAAAGTGGCATCAGTTGTTCCCGTACTAATTTGCTATAATGGCATATCTCCTTGTTTATAATTGATCTGAGATTTTACCATTCGTAGCTCGTAACGCCTTACCTCAAGTGACTTACCGCAGTTCATATCATAGACCTAAGTTATTTATTTCAGTTTTTTATTTGCCATTCTTTCAGTCCTTATCGTTGGTATACAATAGTCTATTTAGATAAAAATTATGTCGTGTCTGAATTCATTGGGTTGATTACTTTATAGTGCAGTCAGATTGTGAAGGGGCAAGTAGGGTTAGATTTTAGCTTACTTACTTACACTACTTTGTAACTTATCTTCACCTAGGTAGTTAGCTACTAACGCAAGGTTCAGAGTAAAATAATGAATGTAAAATGGAATAAAAAACGAAGCAGCAGAATATTTAATTATTTATATTCGAAATAGTGGTACATCAACGCTATGGAATTTCGGCAATTCGGACGTTCGATCTGATGACTTCGGGGAATTAGCCATCGGGCATATGACATTCGAAATCAAATAGTAAACTCAAACTGAACGTTTCATAGCCGCTGAAACATTGCGTGACTATTTGAACGACACTGACACACCTGCACATAGATTTATTGTTTCTTAACATTACATGTATATGTGTAACCTTATGCTTTTATCGATAAGAAACTGTCGATGGTGAAATACGACATACAGTTTACACGATAAATGGTTAATTTATTTAAACTAGGTCAAAAAACGCATAGATATGACTGTTCAGGCGTGTCAACCACACGTGTGTTGGTATCTACGAGTATGTATATAGTTTAGACGCACTAAACGAGACTAATTAGATGCTAAAATTATTTTAATACATCTTGCCCCACCCTAAAATTTCCTTTGTGTCGTGGGTGCGTTTACAAAAATAAACACATACACAAACGCTCCAGACCCGGAACAATAGGTATTTGCTCCGTGCGGGAATCGAACCCACGACACGTAGCGCAGGCACTGCGCAGCAGGCAATCGCTGAGCCTTGTTATTATTTTGTACATTATATAATATAAAATAATTATTAGATTGAAAGGATTAATATTGTTAATATTTTAGGACAGCGATCGGTTCCTATTATAAAAAAAGAAAATCATCAACTTTTGCTGTTGACTGTACAAGTTATTCAATTAAAACATGTTTATAAATAAATGATAGCACTCTATTGGTACGTAAACTCTTTGTTATTACTCGTAGGAAGTTCGTCCACGTGTAGGAAACCTGTTAGTGTCACTAACATTCAAGAAAATACAGCACGTGCCGCTAAATATACTTAGGGCCAAGTTTACCGACAAGATAAGCGTCCGTTAAATTGAAAACGGCTACGGTTGAAAACCAATTTTACTAGCCGACTGCCCCAGAAGGCGGGTAATGTTTTTAGAGAGTATGTACAAGTATGTATGTTTATAACATCTATTTCTTTGGCACGCTCTGTAGCCTAAACTGCTTGATGAATTTCAGAATAATTATATGAACTGTCGTTAGATTATACAGGGTGGCAGGTTAGACAGTAGAAATATTTTAAGGGGTCATTGTACCCATCATTATGAACAACTTTTACTATGGGACCAACCCTGAAATCGTGAAAACAAAATCAGCTGTTCCATACATTTATGTTTACAAAACTCAACAAAATGTATGGAACAGCTGATTTTTGATGAGTACAATGACCCCTTAAAATATTTCCACTGTTTAACCTGCCACCCCTGTATACTACAGAGTCGGGTTTTTTGTTTTTTCTATAAAGTTTTTTTACCTTGTTTAGGGTATGTGTCAGTGTAAAGTGTAAAGGCCGCTGTATTTCAGGCGCAATCAATGATAGTTCCTTAAAATCTGTATGACAGGGTCTTTACAATATACTAGCTTTTCCCCGCAGTTCCACCCCGTTGCTCGGCTCTCAAGGTCATAGCGTAATATTAAATAGCTTATACTATTTCTCATTAATTTGGCTATAATATACAAAAATATTTTTTCGATTCTGAATGGTAGTTCCAGAGATTAGCACGTTCAAATAGACAAAATCTGCAGCTTTATATTATTAGCATAGATAAAACATATATAATAAATACATAGGTACATTAAGTACATAATTATATACTTTAATCATGATAATACATTTTTAGATATAAGGTAACCTATATAAAAACAATAAAAATAAGTCTTACTTCGCATTCCATAATATGAGAATCTTTCGCAGAACTCATTGGTGACTATAAACCCCACTGCCTTTGGATAAGGGAGTTTCTGAAAAATAAAACAACATTATGTTAAGTAATATTAGCAAATACAATGAGACCAAGCGAAGTTTCGACCGTTGTTCTGTAATACGGGCCTAAAATCGATGGTTGTTTTAAACATTCCAACAGGCGGTTAACAATCGTTTTAATTCTGAAAATTCTACAATAGATATACCTAAATTGCGTTGATCTAAATTATCAGGCAGACGAGCGAACATAAGAAGCAATGGATGTTGTTGTGTTGACTAAGTGAAAGCGATTGTCAACGAGAGTGTTTTACAATTTAGCCCAATAGTATTCTGTAAAAAAACATCAAAATAACATACCTACTTATCTTAAAAAAAAGAAAAAACAGATGTTATTTTGATATTTTAACTGAGGAAAATACGATTATTTCATGAATTAATTTTTCTCTTTCGAGGACTTAAATTGCAAAATAACTTCAATTAAAATGTGATTTAGTAGAAATAATTGATGATTGTTGTGCTCTCATTAGAGGCTGATACAGGGCTATAATTGTTCCTGACAATCCGTCTCGCTTCTCGTCAATCCTGTTTTTTTAACAGTTACAGAAGAACCAGCGAACCCGCACATTGTGACATTTATCGTCTTTTGGTCTCGTTAGATCACATAATACCTATGGATACTATTGTTCCTACCTACTTTGTAAATGTACAATAGGTAAATACATAATTAGGTACTAAACGTGAATTCAGAGCAGACTTCAATAGAGGGTGTTGGTTCAGTAAATCAATAATTTCGCGCAACCCCTGTATTATTGCGCCTTGCAATTTAAGCACAGTCAATAGAAGGGAACCAGGAACTTAATTATTATTTATAAATATTTCCTTTATTTTAATTTAATATAGAAAGTTTGAAATCATTGAGTGGCTGACCTCTAGTCTTACAAGGAACTTAAATGTAAGCCGGTAATAAAATTAAGGCACCGCTTTTTAACCGACTTAAAAAAATGAGGAGGTTCTTAATTCGTCGGAATCTTTTTTTAGTACCTACCTACCTATATCAATTCGAAGATTTTAGTTAAAAAAAATAATAATAGTAGGTACAATACTAGGTAAAGTATGTGTTATAACTGCGTTACAAAATCTGTGTGGGTTTTATAATAATTAACTGCACGTTGTCTTGTTACAGCGTTTATCCTAAACACAAAATTTATTCCATACGTTTACTCGTTTCCTTTGAAGCGTGCGTGAACGTAGTAACCTAAATATTAGTGAAACTTGAGAGTCATTGTGTCCAATCTATCATTAAAGATCGTAGGCTTAATTAAAACTAAGTGGGAGCGCAATTATCGTGTTAAATTTGGGGCAACCCGTGTCTCGAATTCTTACAGCCGATGCATGCGATACGCGAAACTGGTATTAACAGGATTTCATAGTATAGTAAAGCCGCCGAGCAATTAGAGACACACGCGCCCGCGCCGGTTCCGCGCTGGACCACCAACTAATTATGTTTCTGGCAGAGATTTCTAAAAAAAATATGCTTCTAGTCTCCAGCAGTGCCGTAACTAGGGCGGTGCCAGCGGTGCCCAGGCACAGCCCAAGCAGCACACACAGCTGTAGAGTGACTGGACAACAGAATTTTTGAAAACTCGAGGCTGTTTTGCGTCTGTACAAGGGCTGTACATCCGGATACACAGCCCTATTAACTCTAAATTTGGCCCCAATTAACCAGCCCTGAGTGAAATAGTAGCTTGTTAATAGCTGTCTAGAACTCTAGGAGCATTGTAACAGCTGTACAAGGGCTGTACAATGGCTAATAATTCTACTATACAGCTCCTAGAATTCTCTTAGACAGCCAAGAGATGGTTAATGGCTTTGTAACGGTTATTGTTAATTCTACAAAGAAATAATGTCAATATGGTGGTCTAACTATAATCTGTGGACAAATATAATAATTTCTAATTAGGGAAGTCATTTTTCACGTTTGTTTTGTATATCTATTGGTAAATTGTACTGCGGGTGCCACTTTACTGTTATATATATAGGTGATATTGTCAAATATTACACGCGCCCTCGAAATAATATAGTATTACTAAAAATATTATACAAAGTAAATACGCGTATTTACTTTGACTATTTCATTTACATTTAATGAGCATATAATATCTATTTGTAACAATGAAATAATGTGTTTTTAATTTAATAGCTCACAAATAACATGAAAATATAACAGATATCAGTGGTTTTTTTCATATGTAATCGGCTTGTTTACATTAAAATGGCGTCAATTTGTTATCCAGCAATAATTCTCACAAAATTCCCTTGACCCTCTCTTTTCTGTTTAATGGTTGTACGATGGTTTTCAGTTATTCTAACGGCTGGTTAAGGGAGTAAAGTGAGAGAATACGACAGCGTCTTAGGAATCTCTAATCTTGATAGAAAACCATTTCGGGCATTTCGTACTCAATTAGCTTAGGGTACTGATTAGGGTGATGATTTCAATTTCGATGATGATGATGATGATTTCAATTTTGATGATGATTTCGATGATGATGATGATGATGATTTCGATGATGATCATTTCAATTTCGATGATGATTTCGATGATGATGATGATGATGATGATGATTTCTATGATGATGATTTCTATGATGATGATTTCAATGATGATGATTTCGATGATGATGATTTCGATGATGATTTCGATGATGATGATGATGATGATGATGATGATTTTGATGATGATGATTTCTATGATGATGATTTCAATGATGATGATTTCGATGATGATGATTTCGATGATGATGATGATGATGATGATTTCTATGATGATGATTTCAATGATGATGATTTCGATGATGATGATTTCGATGATGATGATTTCGATGATAATTACTTCGATGATGATGATGATGACGGAAAGGGTCTATAGACATTTTAGTAGGTACAAGAATTAGGTTTCGTGACCAGGTTTAGTAAGCATTTGTAGCTCGGCTTCCCTCTTACAATAAGCTTATTATATGCTTATTATATTCTTTTAAAAGTTTATTTTTAACTGCACCAGTTCTTTTCCTTTTTTTCCATGGTTTAATCGTATTCATTTTTATTCTTGCACGATAATCAAAGTCGCGTTTCGAGGTTATGACAAAATTGAGGTTATCATAGCACTACTAACCTATGTTTACTCTTCAATAATTCTAGAGGCTGTAAAATAGCTAATATTTACACTGTTAGCTTTGGAATTAAAGTGGAGTAAGGCTACACCAATGTACAGCTCATGCGCTCTAAAAATGCTATTAACCAGCTACTATTAAGCTCATTGAGGTAGCATTATAATAGAATTTGTGTACACCATAAAAAAGCCAGTGGCAAAATTTGATTCTCTAATACAGCTCACAGTTTACAAATGGTGTTACTTTATCGCGTTAAGCAGCCGTTAACAAGCTCTGGGCTTCTTAACCAGCTAGTAGCATTATACGTAGCCAAAAGCTGAAGAACAGTTCTTTCAAGTTCTACTAAATGCATTTAGTTGATTTTTACTCCATTATACAGCCATTAGTCAGCTGCAGTGTAGAAATCGCCTCTTATACAGCCTCAAGCATCGTCGTATCCCTTAGTACAGCTACATAACAGCCTTTGGCTGTCATATAGCTGGTTTATGGATATAATTTTCGCTAATGTGCTGCTTGGGAGGGCGCAGACCCACCCTGGAGGGGCGCAGAACTAACCAGACCAGGACCAAGTTCCTGGTCATGCATGGTAGTTATTAGCAGAGATACAATACTTACCATTATATTTATCGCGTAATACGGGTGTAGACACACCCTACTATCAGATAAGAAAAAAATTCAATGGCGCAGATATAGAAGCTCACACTGGGCGCATAAAAGACTAGTTACGGCACTGGTCTCCAGTCCCAATTCAAGGGTGGATGTTACACGAACCTACGTAAGTTTTTCAACTAACCAAATCTTCATTAGAGACACTATCAGATGGTGTGTTTTTTCCACAATCACAGGTTTTAAATTCGTGGCTAGGTAAAATGTATCCTACTAATATTACAAACGTGAAAGTTTGGATGGATGGATGTTTGTTACTCTTTCACGCAAAAACTACTGAACAGTATATACAACAATATAGCTTTAAATACACACAGGCTAAGATTTATAAAGATATTGTGTAAAAAAAATACGCGGGGTAAACCGCGGGTGGAAGTTAAATCATCATTATCATCATGTAGTTTATCATAAATCTAATGACACAGTGTTAGTGTTCATATCAAAATCGGCCCCGAGACTCCATTCAGTGTTTTTCGCTATTTCATATAGTTTTGGATTTGACCATCCATTGAAAAATTCTCCCTGTAATAATCAAAAACTGCTAATTAATAAGATGTACTGTATTTTTTATAGCTTTTGTTTATGATTGTCATGGTCAATAAAGGTCGTTGCCTTGTTGGCATTTAAAAATAACCTCAAGGAAAAATATGGGAACCATTTAGCATATGAATGAGTGACAAGGAATCGAATGACTAATTCAATACGAATGTGATAATAATGGTCACAATTGAATTATTGGATTGAATCGTCTGAGCCGACGCTGTGGGCTGTGTGTTGGAGAGTTTATTGTTAGATCGAGAGGAGGCACGTTTGGTTGAATATGAGTAATAGACCTCTCTGTGTTACATTCAATGTTATATTGTTATGAAATAACCTCAAAGAAGCACATGTAGGTAAAGCATTTACTGACCTACAGTACCGTATGTTTTTTTTATGTTTCCAGTAACTTACTCATTATCTTTAGTTGTGGAAGTACTTAATTCTACTTAGCTCATTAACATTTTGTAAATAACGTCTGGCTACAAGTTTAATGGTTTCTCTTGTTTTGTAATAGTCATGTTTAAGTCTTTACGGTCTTACAACAATAATACCTTATGGGGTTTTTAAATATATTAAGCATTACAATTTTAACCCCTTGTAAACGATGATAAAGCGTTATTTAACTTATATATCTCTTATGTCAATTGCCATCTCTATTCATTGGCATATAAATGGCAAGGATTCTGGCGAAAGTGAATAGAAACTAGAAGCAAGCGAATGGGAGTAGGCAAGGGCGTAGCCAGGATTTTGATCAGGGGGGGCAAGCAAGGAAAACATACATAGAAGAAAGATATACGAGATGATCCCCTTAGGGCCGTAAGATCAATCGTAGTGTGAGAATGCTTGTAGTTTAAACTCAACAATTATATTCAACTTTTTGGTGCGAATTAATCAATTTATGAATGACTAACTCTTCCCCACGGTTTCACCCCTGTTGCTCGGCTTCTAAGGATGATAGCTTCAAATTCATAAGAAATAAAATATTCCTCATGAATCTGGCTATCACTTAAAAAAAGATTTTTTCGAATCGGACTGGTAGTTAGATTAGGACGTTAAAACAAACAAACTGTTCAGCTTTATAATATACAGGGTGGCAGGTTAGACAGTGGAAATATTTTAAGGGGTCATTCTACTCATCATTATGAACAACTTTTACTATGGGACCAACCCTGAAATCACGAAAAAAAAAATCAGCTGTTCCATACATTTTGTTGAGTTATGTGAACATAAATGTATGGAACAGCTGATTTTTTTTCGCGATTTCAGGGTTGGTGCCTAGTAAAAGTTGTTCATAACGATGAGTACAATGACCCCTTAAAATATTTCCACTGTCTAACCTGCCACCCTGTAGATTTAAAACACATTTTGCTTTTAAAAATTATTTACATTTCGGTTCGGGAATTGCTAAAGAGGGCTATTGGGACCAACCCTAAAATCAGTTGTTCCATACATTTGTGTTCATATAAATCGACAAAATGTATGGAAAAGCAGATTTTTTTTTTCGCGGTTTCAGGCTTGGTCCCATATTAAAAGTTGTACACAATGATGAGTACAATGACCTCTTTTTGGCTATCGCTTTAACTAAGAACGACGTTGTTTATCATAGAGTTGTTCGAATGTTTCTTAGATATTGCTGGGTGTTGTAAAAGACAGTAGGTATTCAAGGTACCTACTGATCAAAGTCAAAGACATAATTTAAGGAAGGGGAAGGAAGACAGTTCCTACCTTGACAGGCAGCCGCTATGCGTTGTGCCTCATAAATAGTTTCGTAATTGATAGAACAATGAAGAAGTTTTACAATGAAAAACTACAAGTTTTGGTTACTTATTGCATAAAGTTATATGGTCACTTTTTTGTGTTTTAAGTTGACAAAAGTTTGCTTAGCATTTTTTTTTACTTAGACTATTGTCTCATTATTAGAAACTAACTTAATGCGTAGTGCATTGAGTTACCTTAATTAGTACCAATCTAACTGCTGCAAAACGTCGATGTTAATGATAATTAAATTAATTCATGATGACGCAATGAGAACTATGTTATTTTTTCCTTACAAATAATTTTAGCCTTTCCAGGAAAATTATAAATTAAAATATTTTAATGTTTCTTTTTATATAAATATTCGAAGTTGTTAACGTTCTAATAATGTTGATCGAAGATACCTATATCATATTTAAAAAATGTTCATACGTAGGTATTAAATTAATAAACTAAACAACAAAAATGCAGATATACCTACTACTTATCTCAAATTATAATTTCAGAAATAATAAAATATCCCAAAAACTGAACATTTCATGACCGTGAACGTTAGATTTTTATAAAAAACTGGGTTTCCCGTATAATATAAACTAGACCCATTCTTGACTCTTGAAAAATAACCTCGCGCCCTGAAGGTTCCATACAAAATGTAAGTTTGTAATCGCTAAAAAATATTTTTTATATGATTTAACAATAAATTAAACTATTTTTTCCTTTAGTGTGCACTGTGAGACCTTATTTCTTGCCAAATTTAATCAATAGGTCAATAATAGGTCAACGGTAAATACTCTTACTTATATGTTTTGATTTATTTGTGAGTGTCAAAATATGCGCCTAAATTATATTATATTTAGTATAATATAACATATTTTTTATAGCTCCAAGGAACCGTAGATCTAAGTAGATATTTAATATTAATTTCAACTTGATAACTCCGCGCGTTCCTGAGAAAAAGGATTGACAGCCAGACAGACAGTCCGCCGAACAACGAAGTGATCCTATATGGGCTCCTATTTACGTTTTGAGGCACGGAACCCTGAAAAAGGACATCTTAGGAATCACTGCGATAGTATTTTTTTAACTTAGCCATGTATATTCGAATAAACTATAGGCATTTACACAAATTAAATACTCAAATTCGCAATAAGTATATTAAAATAAAGAAGGTTAATTTTTACATAAAAATAAATAGAGTGACAACTGTGTATCAAAAAAAGACAAGAAATTAAATTTATTTTGCATTAGGATGGATGTACGAAAAACATGATCCTATAGAATATAGCACTAGTAAGTACGTACCTAGTGGTGTCCTTCGCCCACATCTGTAATACATAATGTAATAGAAAAGGGCACCACTACCTATGTATAAGTTATCTTTCTAGACCTTTTTTTGGGCACTAGTACGATAGAACCTTGTTAACTTCATGATTAAAAACTACATTCTTGACATGATGTAACCCACTTTAACCATTCTGATATTGACAAAAATTCTGGACAAGTGCGAGTACGACTCGCGCCATGAGGCTTCCGAAATATGCAATAGCGCCTTCTATGCCGCTATTACTTGATCATAGATGGAGCTATTGCATACTAGACCATCTATGAGCAGATGGCTCCACCTATGGTCCGGTGACAGACGGACAACAAAGTGTTCCTATAAGGGTTCCGTTTTTCCTTTTGAGGTACGGAACCCTAAAAAGATCACGATCTATAGATGATCTTTATTACGTAATATTCAATTTACTATTCATAATCTTTCCTATTCCTTTAGTAAATCTATAATTTAAAGACTTGCAACATATCATACTAGCCATTTTAGGATTTTGCGTAAGTTAAAAGATCAAAATATTAGCCAATATTTTGTGGATGACTTCAAAGGACATCGTTGCATAATTCGTTCTTTTTATTTTAGACATGTAAGCAATGCCATGCCAATTCAAGTTTCACTAATATTTATATTATTATGTATTAATAATTTATAGTTTCAAACCAATAAATTTGTATTTCTATAGAATACTTTGCGATCAAAGCATTTTATTGTGATGTAGATAATTAGATATAATTCTGAACATAATAGGCATCAAAATATGATAACTTAACAATATGAGTATTGTGATTTGTGGTGTTGATAACACTGGTCCCCGTGACGAGGATCTCGTGAAAGCTAAGAAACATTACCAAATCATATTAGGTACTTAGCACACGAGGTTGGCGACTTGTGGGTCGCGGACTCTGCAATCATTGTATGTACCTACCTACACCTATTGTCGTTACGGTCAATGCCCTAGCTAAGAACCTCGACCAATATCTCAGGAGGCTTTGCTCAAGGTTGGATTAATGGCTTGATGCAGAAAATAGTAGGCATTGTGTATTAAATGTAATAATAATAACGAACTGCTAACTAAAACTTTTTATATTAATAGTATAAAATAAAAACCTGACCGTGGTTTGCCCTACGTCCTAACTTGTGTAAATAAAACCACTAAAGTGAAAAATAAAACAAGAAATTGCAGTCTTGGCCGCAGTCGGGTAAAAAGATACTAGTGTTGTTAGACTGAGTGGATTGATTAAAAGATTGATTTGCAATTGTGCATGCAATAATAAAAAAACCGGTCAAGTGCGAGTTGTACTCGTGCACCGAGGGTTCCGTATCATTTTTGGACGTATAAAGTGAAAAAAACCGGACCGCATAAGTAAGTTTGTTTGTGAAGAAATTTTGATGATTTTGAAAATACTGTTACAGTTAGGAACATCGTTTTATTTTTGGTGCAATATTTGGGTCAATTCTTATCAGCTTTAATTATTTCAGATTTTTCCTCCACAAACTTCGGAGATAAGGGGGGGGGAATGGTATTTTTTCAGACATTTTTCATAACAGCATTCTTTATAACTGTTCCAAATTTCAAGTCGATATCATTAGTAGTTGCTGAAATAAGCAGGTGTGACAGACAGACAGATAGACAGACAGACAGTCAGACAGACAGACAGACGAAGTCGCACCATAAGGGTTCCTTTTTTACCATTTTCGTACGGAACCCTAAAAAGCGAAACTTGAAATTAAGTAATTGATCATTTAGTTCATTTTACCTAAGAAAATATTTTGTGAACAGCCCAACACTAATGACGAGTGACAAGGAATGACTATCATTGAATCAGCCGTAAGTCTGAACATCAAATTAATTACTGAATGCCTAAATCTCACACAGTTTATTAATTTCTATTGTTGGCTCAATTCAATACCTACATGTTATTTGTTTTATTTGGTTCTGAATACATCCCATATCTAATCCAATGGGGCTAAAAAAATATAGGATTCTCATTCCACCGTGCCTATTATGCCATAATTATCTAAAGTTAAACCTACTTAGTAAGAGCAAGAACACATTTGCAATTAATCGTTGTGCAATAGTTGCACTGATCGAAAGAAAGCATGGACATAATCGCTTAGAAAAAGTGTGCGCACATCTATATAATGTGCAACGATCGCACAACGATTAATTATTGCAAGTGTGTTCTGTTCTAAGATGATAAGGAATGTGTTGCCTACTCATCCAAGCGTAGTGAACTCCGTTGCCGTGAAGGTCAATCGTATTATTGTTGTGGCCTGCGTTTGTTTTTATGCATCTATTCGGAAAACCACAATTTAAATTATTTTTATATCCAGATAAGTGATACTAAAGTGTTTATCCTCAAAGCGTGCTTCGTGCATTCGTATCGTAACTATTAGAACGCAGTAAGAATAATTATTTGGATCAGATGGCAGTTTTCCACTGTCTCGGTCTAGTGTGTCAAGGCCAGCGGATTGCAACAAAACAATCTGAAGGCGATGGTAGAGCTCTGCTGTTACTAGAATTCAACACTAAATACAATGTTGTAGGATCCAAGTTTGCAAGAAACCCGTTTTAATTATGTAGGTAGGTACCCATCTTAGTCCGCAAAAAATAACTAACTTATTGGTTTATTTTTTTTTTTGCAGTATTTTTATGTTGTGAGAAAAAAGTAGTCACGAATTCTGATATCCAAGCAACATAAAAAGAGTCAGTAATATTATGAAATAAAATGATGATATTATGCTTATTTATACAGGTGGCAGGTTAGACAGTGGAAATATAAAAATGGGCAATTGTACTCATTATGAACAACTTTTACTATGGGACCAACACTGAAATCGCGAAAAAAAAATCAGCTGTTCCATACATTTTGTTGAGTTATGTGCACATAACTCACAGCTGAGCAGCAGATTTTTCTTTCGCGATTTCATATTCACATTTCGTCATAGTGGTTTTACCTGACTACCGCACCTAATATACCTAAATAACTTATAACCTACTTACGTTACTTCTTCTAGAATTCTATGTCGCCAGCTCCAATCAGCTTTAGATAATATATACCTTATACCTACTTAATTGTTTTTATTTGCATATGTCCATAACCTCTTAGATACTTAAAACGATATTTACATGTTTATTATATTTATGTTCCTATAGGCTCAGGTACCTAGTACTTAGTTGACATTATCATTCTTCAGTAACATAGTATAAAATGGCAAATGACAAGTAACGATCTCAATAACTAAAGTTAAAGGTAACTAATGTTTGAAAAGGATAGTGTCCAATAAGACAACGACAAGCCTAACAATATTTTCATAGCTCTTTAGTAATTGACTATATTATCTGATTGGATTTCATATTTTTGGTATCATAAAAAAAATTAAAACCATCAAAAAGATCACAATAATCTTAATGTTACGGGAAAACAGTTTCGGAAGTCGATGCCTTTGATTTATGATTTGATTCGGTACCGACTTCCGAAACTGTTTTCCCGTAACATTACCTATCATGACAATGTTTGAAGAGCGGTTTTACTTTTAAAGTGAAAATTTTACAGTCGTCCTGCGACCACGAACGCTGCAAAGTGTTCGAAACGTCATGCGTCAGGTAAAATCAGTAATATACGCGATGTAATCCGTTTTATCTTGTTTTATTATATTGTGTACCTAGTAATAGTGAAAGCTATGACCTCCTCCTTTTTGAAGTCGGTTAAAAAATATTGTTCTGGTACATATTTGAAATAGCAGCCTTGAAACTGAAGGATAAAGTCAAAATTGTTTTTTTCTAATTAATTAGGACGTTTCGTGGATAACATGTTTAAGAGGCACGTCGTGCGGAACAATACTTAATTATGCATACGATGGAAAAATCAAGTGCAATTTGTAGATCAGTGCTCATTTTAGTAAACTAAACGATTAGAATTGAAAGTACCGACTTTGATTGACCATTGTAGACAGGTTTTCGTTTCGTATTTTTTTTAAAACACAGTTGACATCGTTTTTGTATCGGGTATAGCCGAATGCAGGTTAAAATGATGTAACGCGGCTCGCGACGGACACAAATTGCAAAAGGGAATGGAAATCTGACAATAGCAAGGATTTGTGAGAAGTGTATACCTACCTATTTATGAGTTATATGAACCACTCAATTTGCACATAGGTAATATTAATTAATCACATAGGTACTCGCTCTGTATTTTTAGATACGGTTAAGTTTAATATTAGAAGAAAGTTTTTTCTTATCATACGTCAACCTAGGATTCTCCGGCAGATAAGATTGCTACACCCGATGAAATCTACTAGGTACTTGTATGGAATTAAAGAAAAGATTAGCGGACAATGTGTCAGCTAACGTAGAAATGGGGCCAAAGTCGGTACTCCACCTAAATATCGCGTACTTACTGTTATCATTTCAAGTGCTGTCAATGCATTTTAAGGTTTCTGATGTGTGACAAAATCTTTAGGCATCACGAGCTGGTTTTATTTAAGCATAAAAAAATGTGACAGATAACGACTTAAACTCGTTTTAAGATAGCGGACGCACCGAAATTTTATTAAAAGCGGTTTTTAAGTAAAAAATGTGATACCTGCGAATTACGGAGAAAACTTGTCGTACCTAAAATTGTATTGAGTGCCCTCCAATAAGGAGCGGTATAACCAGATTTAAATGAGGTTACGAAGCATTTGGCTGTTTTGCCAAATATTGCATATTTTTTATTCAAAGTTAAACATAAGTTAGGTCTTGAAAGGTTTATTTGTTAAAGATTTAATAAAATTTTATCAAACCAGTTGACAATAAATTCCGCTAATTAAATTTCCACAGCTAAGTACCATATTGGAGACGTCGACGTTATTTTATGCTCTGTTAAAATTGAGTAATGCGTGTTATATTGGCCGGCGGTACACATCAAATATACATACTTTCTGAGTTCATAAATACTTTCGCACAGAGTTTTAAAACGCTAACTAAGTATAATTAACATGAACAAATAACGGTTTTATGAGACAAGGTTCATGTACCTATTACATTTATTTTCACTTTCGAGACCAAGCTATGGTGTCTAAAATACCAGTTATATGTAGTAAGTATTTTTTTTTTTTTTTTATTTATTTATTTATTTCATCCAAAAACATCAACAACATATTTACTATGCTACTGATATACGTACAATCTTAAAAAAACATCAAGATATTACAACATAAACATATTTGATTTATATGAACAGTTAAAACTGCTATTGTTGCCATACTCGTGAAGTCGTGAATCAAAGATGACGCGAACACGAAATTATCGATTGTTCTCGCGAAAAGAAGCGTATTATATTGATATTTTTATTATTCACATGTTGAAAAACGAACATGTTAAGTATTACGTGAAGACGATAAATATGGTTATTTAAGAGTATCATAATTTTATTTTAAGGTAATAAAATATGAATAACACTGAATGTGGCCGTTCTCTCAGGCCTTGTGGGGAGAGAGCGGGTATTGTCAATTGTCACATTCACTTTCGAACAGAAATTGCACGTTGCTGTTGCTGCAATGGCTGCACATGCCATATAAATATGTTTAGCTGACAGTGATGTGAACTTAGAACCGATTGAGATTACACGTCTAATATCATTAAGAAGAATATCTATTTATATGCACAATGCTTAATACACAAAAGCCAATACCCAAGAAATATATTCATATATTAGAAAGTCACTAAAACTAACTATAAAAAAAAAACATTAAGGTAAAAAAAAATCAAAAGCACATTCAGGCCATGTTGTTTCAAATTACAGTTACGTATCTGTAACCGTCAAATATGGCGGCTTGTACGACAATTTCATACTGACTTAACGATTACCTACGTACTGACTTACGAATACAGATGGTTTGAAGCAACCCGCCCTCAGGCTTCAATAAGTAAATTGTTTTTTTAGAAAATAATGATTTATTCTTTTTACACAAGTACCTAACACTCAGAAAATACACATGCTAAACTTATGTTTGGTAAATTAAAAAGTTTAAATTACCAAACATCATTTTTAATAAGACGGTTGTTTAGTGTGGAGTCAAATGGTGGTTTGGAATCAAGGTACAGAAGAAATCACAGGCAGCTGCGGCTAGTAGTAGATATTATATGTACCTATAATGATAATAATGGTATTGCCGCTTTACTTTATGTACTTATTACCTACCTTTCTTTCATTCTTACAGGTTTCTAAACTATGTTTACAGAAACAATATATTTGTATCGCCATTACAAATGAACTTATTTGCACTGCACTTTTCATTGTGTTGGTACATTGTTTTATCTATTTACAATTGTTCTTACTATTACATACGTTCCTATCATGTAGTCGGTCATGTTCTTCATAGTATTTACTTCGCACACTTATTGGATGGGCCGGGCTGGCAGGGATGCCCCTTTTTTTAAAATCTAGTTTGTCTCGAATAGTAATATATTAACAATACCATGCGTGCATCTGCATTCTCGGATCTTATGAATCAAAGAAAAACTTTTGGTTCCCCATTCTACAGGTGACTGGCTAGACGAGCAATCAGTTGTCGATTCTTGTTCGATTTTTAAGCACCAACTTAAGAAATCGCGAAAAAACAGTTTCATCCTATAAATCGAATGAGATACGAATACTGAAGGCTCTCCTTGAAGTAGGTACCTACCTCGTTTAACCAGTACCTACCCTTTATACTGTTAAGTGTCCAGAAAGATATGTAATAAATTAATTAAACCCGAACGACGCGACGTTGCTCGATAGATCTCTTCATCATAATGAAGATCTATTTAAAATAAATAAGATTATTTATTAAAT
Organism: Thalpophila matura; assembly: GCA_948465475.1. Taxonomy (NCBI): domain Eukaryota; kingdom Metazoa; phylum Arthropoda; class Insecta; order Lepidoptera; family Noctuidae; genus Thalpophila; species Thalpophila matura. The sequence goes on along the minus strand of OX419176.1, from coordinate 12,873,447 downwards.
AAGGATTGCTTTACGTACAGAATTGACGTTTTTTAACACGCTTTTATTTGCATGACTTGTTTGTAAGATGTATGTATGAATGTAATGGAATTTTTCAATTAAATTATCACCCACTTCTAGTAATTGAATTCATTTAAAACTTAAAATGTATGTAATTCCGATAACAATAAAAAATATTATAGTAGGTATCATCGAACTGGTCTGATGATGGAGCTGAAAGGTGGGTAAGGGAACCCCTGATTGGCTACTAGTAAACCCATCTAGATAGTTGCCTTATGGAGTCTTATTCATTTCACCTGATGACGAGGACCTGGACGGTAGATAATTTAATAATAACTGCTCAAAGTTAAAAGAACAACCCTTTGCAATGCTGAAGCCTTAGCAAAGATGGCCAGAATGTTCGACCAAGAAAACGGTGCGGGAATCACAAATTAGTAATTAATACTAGTTAATTTATTTTTATTTGTATACCTAATTAATAAAAATAAATTTAGTATGTATTAGTTAAAAAAAATACGCTTTAATTTTACGTAATTTCATCAACTTGGCTAAGTTACGCGAAACGTTCTGACTCATTTTCATGTTAAATTAAATTAAGTACCTAGTTTATACTTTTGAGTGCATTTATAAAAAATTAAAGCGTGTTTCATAAACTATATTCTCTAGATAAGTACATATTTTGCGATGTTGCGAGTGTGGTATATCTATACTAATATTATAAAGAGGAAAGATTTTTTTGTTTGTATGTTTGTTTGTTTGTACCGAATAGGCTCCGAAACTACTGGACAGATTTTAAAAATTCTTATATTAATAGAAAGCTACATTATCACTGAGTAACATAGGCTACTTTTTATCCAGAAAAAAAAAATCCTGTGGGACACGCGGACGAAGTCGCGGGCGAAGTGCTAGTTATACATATTTAAATAATCTGCTCGTTTTCATGTCCGTGCTGGCACGGTTGGCAATGGCCCCATTAGTTCTTTACTGACTTTTAGTGAGCGAAACGATATCGGTTTAATGAAAAAAAACCATGATTTAATTCAAGGCAACTCTTGAATTTTCGTACTAAATTATTTAAGTAACAAAATAATTGACAACGTGTGGTACGCGCGTAGCCCCCTGGATCAGCTAGCTGGATGAGATTTAACACTAGGGCAAGCTCTCACAGTTTTCTCCCAACATGGTCAGTGCCCTGGTATGGGAATAGCCACTCCTGGTGGTAGTCGTTAAAATCCCCCAGTAGCACTAATTGGGTTGTAGCCGTTGTAGGGTACATCAGTTGAGTCACATCGACTACCTCGCTTAGATACTCTGTGAGCCTGATTGTCTCCTCATCTCCGCTGTGCGACCAGTAAACAGACATAGAGAATTTTCTATATACCTGTATCCGCCAGTAATCAAAGCACGAGAATCTGGGGACTTCAAACTGATCGAGACGCCGATATGAGATGTTGTTACGGGCTTATAGGCACACACCAGCTCGAGGCTTAAAATTGTGCTTCACCAGCTATACCCTGGGTATGAGTTATTTGTGAGACTGAGGTTTGTGACAGGGAAATTAAATTTTGGTGGGTACTTTCAAGTTTGGTGGACGATTTTTAATTTTGGTAGACTTTTAACTGAAATATCTTAAAAAGTTATCGAGATATTCTCAGACCACTTGAAGATTATAGCTAGGACTTTCTACTCTTATACCAGGTCCTTTTTTTCACGGACGCTGAAGAAAAAATTTCGCCACCAAAATTGAAAAAAAAATGCACTTTTGATATTGACCCCTCATCTAACAAAAATAATAATTTTGATAATGTTCCGAGAAATTGGATATGGATAGTCCATAGTTGTCGCCTGGTTGGTGATATGTTTTTTTGCGCTAAGTAACTTCTTTTTACCCGACTACGGCAAAGCCAAAAGGAAGGGTTATAATATTGGACATTATACTACACATAAGTAAGTGATGTAGTGTCAGTGAAAACGGGCATAAGTCAAGGAACTGTTTTAAACTTGGCATAGGTAAGTAGGTACTTGGATTCTTTTTATTATTATTATTCATAGAATTATTCCAAGGCACGGCAAAGATAAGATTAAAATAAGGTAATGGGTACCAACTAGCCACGTACCTACCTATTCTTTATTATGAATAATTAACTAAGCATACATCATTACGTCATAATCATAATTGCGTTGCTCTTGAGATTAACCTTAATTCATTTTATGAATGTAATTATTAGAAACTAGTTGCATTTAATGATTTTATTATCGGTCACGTGGGGTACAAATATTCGATTAGCCGTGTATTGTCACGTGGGTAGTTTATTGGTACGGTGGTACATTAAGAAATATGGAGCCAAAGCAGAAATACCTTTCTCTAAAAATTTAATTGTATAGTGAGAAAATGTAGGTTTTTGATTACTTGCATAATGCGGCGTTAACACGGGGCGAGTCAGTCGGTCAACTTCAAGTAGGTACTTACCTAAGATCGAAAATTATTTGCTCTAAAAATTTGATCGTTTATTGAAAGCGTGTTCTCATGATACGATTGTTATTCAATTCGTAACGATATTCAAGTTGATTGATATAAATCGCCTCGTGAGAATGCCGCTTAAAGGAGGAGGTTGTTAGTTCGACTGTGCTTTTTGTAGGTTTGTTACTTACTAAGGTTTATTTTGATAGACTATAGCATCAATGGCAAGTTAATGGTAGTCAAATACTAAAATTTGTTTAATCTTCGGGAGACAATATTACAAACTGAGCTTAAACCATCAACGTCATCAGACCATTTTCCATTAAGAAGCGAGAAGTTATCTTCAAGAAGCGTCTAATACTTTAGGAGTGTAAGCCTTCATTTGCATGAGCGCTTTTTCAACGCGCGTTAAAAGAGCGTTCGAATGAAACAAATGGGAAACGCTACATCTGTTCGCAGGACAGTGTTTATTTTAACGCCGCGTTTTTAAATTGCGCGCTATTGGATTTCCATCACTCGGTGTTGTATAACGCCTAGGACGCTTTTTTAACGCGCGTTGAAAAAACACCCGTGCTAGGATCTGTTTATAGAGTCTAGCCCTCATTAGCACGGGTTAACACACAATAACAGTTATCACTTTGAGCAATAAGAGTGATAAACTACTTAACCATTAAGTGGTGTTAATAAGTAATAGAATGATAAAAATAGAGTGATAAGAAATGGGACAATACATCGTGTTTTGAAGAGGATATCTAACAATGGAATTGATACTGTCATTGAAAAAGCAGCAATGCATTCTAATATAGGTGCCTATACTAACAAAGGGCCTTAATATTTGGTCTGTTAGGTCACAGGTTGAAGGAGGGACATACTGAAGGAAGTATTCCGTATTCGATACAAGTAAAAAAAACTTAAAACACGAAAAAAATCAACCGTTCCATACAAATATATCCATAAGTATCACTCGACAAAATGTATGGAACAGCAGTTTTTTATTTCGTGAATTAAGATTGGACCTGTCATTAATTGAATGAATCCCCTTCTTCAATTATGTCCCCCGTTTAACCTACATTCCGAAGAAAGAAGTATACAGTCTGTTGACTGTTTACTTCTGTTTTCGGAATGTAGTAAATCAATATTACGATTTAAGATTGTCCCGAGAATTGTGAACTTTTTTTATGATTCTGGGCTAAAACTTCTTGCACTTCGTAGTAAAGCTCTTTCTATTACAAAGTGCAAGAAGTTTTAGCAGAGGTGTAGGACTGCAGGTATGTATTACCTATAACATCACACCTATATTCCCATATGGTGTAGACAGAGGTACTCGTATATAGACGATGATGAAGCTGTAACCATGCCATATTTTGTAGATAAAGGTTGCTTGGACTCTCATTCAGAGCAATATTTGATAGTTCAAACAAAAAAAATCGGACACGTTTTTTTTACAAATGGCATCATTTGCATGGAGAGTCGAGAATTTTTGCCGATTTTTTTTACCAATTAAATGTAGCTCTGAATTATTCCAAACAAGCTCTAGAATAAGGCAAGTTACAGTTCAACATCTAGTACCTATATTTCGCCAGTTATGAGTCCAATTTAACTGGGGATTAACCTATTTGCTATTACCTACCACTAGCCGGTCATGCTGCTAACAAGAATGTCGTAATGGAAAAACCCAATGACCCTTTGCACTATCCAGGGATCGAACAAATGCGCTTGCGACCGCTAGACGAACGAGGTAGTCAACATGTGGGTAGGTGTGTAGGTGTAGCATTAAATGTCACATTTTTTTAAAGACCCTCGGTATAGTGAGACATAATTTGCCGGGAATCAAATAGTGATAAAAAGAGTACTAAGTAAAAATGTATGATCACGATTTTAATTGGATTTCTTATTACTTTAAGGGCGGGTTGCTTTAAACCATCTGTATTCGTAAGTCAGTACGTAATCGTTATGTCAGTATGAAATTGTCGTACAAGCCGCCATATTTGACGGTTACAGATACGTAACTGTAAGTTGAAACAACATGGCCTAAGCGAGCAATTCCTGTACTGTTACCTAATTAATATAATTGGCACGGGTCGGAAATTGGGTCGGAAACGGCTCGAACAACTTGGATGAAATGTTGTATTTCGATAATGTTTTACTCACTTACTAAGTTTATCTAGATAGGTAATTCCTAAGAAAACCCGTTTCTAAACGAAAAAAAGAAAATAATAATCTCGGACGCCGAGGTAGGTCGTACTCTTTCTTTAGAATCGACCAACGAAATGTGTCAACAACCAACCTTCGATAATTTGTTTGTTTATTTAGGTATTGTATAATAGTGTACCCCTCGTCTGTCGCATTTAAAAAACACAATTTATTTTGACCTCCAGGAGGCTTCTCGACAGATAAACGTATATTGTGTATTATCGCTTATAATAAATAAATACCACCAGAGTAGCTGGTATGATACATATAAAAATTATCTACCTCTCTGCTAGCCGTCGTGTAATTAAAATAATTATACTTATGTCTTATTATGATCATTGGCACTGTTTATGGTTTTGAGAGTTTTTAAGCTATTTCCAAATTCGGCTCACCTGTTCAACTGTGAAAACGTAACAGACAGACATAGCACATCGCATTTATAATACTTATTAGTTTGAACTTATACTTTATTATGTGGTTTGAATTAATGAGATTTTTACATATTTTACTTTAGCTATAAGTATCGGCAGGGATCTTGATCACAGATCGCGCATAGTACCTACCATGCAACTAATGCGCAGGTGACGTTTGTGATCATCTTTCACGCCGCTATCTATACCTACCTACCTCTAAAAATGTTAAACTTTACCTAGGTAATTAATGTATTGTTTGGTATGTTCACTTCGGTACCTAGGTATATTTTAATTAAATTGTAGAAGAATAATTCCGTAACGATAAAAAAATATTTTATAACTTTACTTTCATCTTTTAACCTACTACTTATAAATTGTAGATCTAGCTGTGCTATTTATTTATATTCTGTAAAATGGATTGGATTGGAAAAATATTATAAGGTTTTTTCTTTTCTTTTCTTTCACAATGGAAAATATTTTAGGAGGTTACAAAGATGAAAAATAATGTTGATGTCAAAGTTTACATAAAACCTTTATTCCTTTGTGAATGACTTGCTTAAATGACTTTGGTGTCATTCATAATCATAGAGGAATATAAAGGTTTCATGTGAAGTATTAACAATAAATATGTACCTAGATACTATTTTGTATGCAGCAATCACCTACATACATTTACCATGCAATCTCTTAGTGCTAACACAAAGTTATAGCCCTCGGAATTAATTAAAACATTAGGTACATAGTTCTGATTTATCAATTAAACATAATAAATACCTAAGTCATCAAGTCATCAGTATAATTATTACAAACTGCGTGTTCTCTCATACAAAACAATGATCGGGGCCATCAGACTAATTGCATAAAATACTTTATCGTCATTTTGAATAAAAACCCGGTCAAATTGAACCTTATAATTAAACCAATAAAAAAATGTTAGTCCCTTTACCATTTTTTTTATCTTTTATACTTATAATAAATCTGTAGAGAAGTCAATTCTGAACATGATATATATTTTCAAAATAACTATCACGGGGTGATTAGTGATCAATACTGATGCCAAAAATGCAATCAGTAAATTTTTTGTCTGTCTGTGTGTTCCTTATAGAAACAAAAACTACTCGACGGATTTTAACGAAACTTGGTACAATATTATTCTTCATACTTCTGGGCAGGTTATAGTATACTTTTCATCACGCTACAATCAATAGGAGCAGAGCAGTGAAGGAAAATGTTGGGAAAACGGGAGAAGATACTCCATTTTTTAAACTTCCGTCGCGTGTGCAGCCTTAATGGTTAAAGCTACATAGAAATCATGTATGACGGAAATGTTTTACATAAAATTATCTAAAAAATATCCCACAACAGCATATGTCTATCTTTTATGGTTGACTCACAATAACACGTGTAACTCCCGATAGCTTAGCAGTTCGGAGCTTTCTGATTGTATTATACACAAGGAGTTACACGCTGATGGAGTCGCGGGCACAGCTATTAATAATAATATTCTGCGGTTTCTTATTGCGATATTTTTCAACAGTATTGTGGATTGACTTATTATATTTCCCTACTAAAATACGAAAGTTAATCTGTCTGTTACATCAAAACCATTGAACCGTGAGAAAGGACATACGCTACTTTTTTACGAAAAACGACGGCAACGCGGACGAAGTCGCGGGCAAAAGCTAGTAATTAATAAGATTTTTGATTAGACTACGTTTTGGTTTCGTGCAAATAAAATAAATGCTATAAATGCAAATAAAATATTAATAAGACGTTTTTGTAAATGAGGTATATTGCTTTATTCGATAAGGCAAATACCTACGTATGTACCTATAGATGAGCGCAAGCCGCGAACAACGTGAACTGTTTTTTCCACCTGGTTTATCCCGATATCGAAATTCTTTAAATAAGTATCACGTTTAGCCAAAACGATTAAAATCGTCGATCCTAATTTTTTAATACTTTGTGTATTAATTTTGGGAAATTCCCGTTGACGCCACCAGTGGGGACACGGCCAGTGGGGCCAACGGGAATACACCTAAGTATTTACATATATCTATTAACAAAAGGAGCATTTTTCGTCTCGCTAAAAAGTAAGACAGTGCAGATAACAGGTTGCCGAAGCAAATACCAGCAATGTCTGGCAGTAAAATAAAAATAAAACAGTTTGTTCCGGCTTCTAGAACTTCCAGTAAACAACTTCAAATGGAGCAAAACCCTCTTGAAGTTGGGAAAACAAGGAGCTTTTAAAAAACCCTCTACTCACATAAATTACATTCACAGCCTATTAGTATGTCTTCATTGTAAACAGATTGATATAAAAATAAAAAATATTTGGTTCTTGTTATCGCTATAGCAAATTTTGAATATGAAGTCAAACATCGTTAAGATTCATTCTGTACCAGTTAGATGCGTGGTGGAGGCCATGCATGCATCATTAACACAACACCGATCAGGGTAAACAAAAACTATACAGAAAACAACAGAACATACGAGTATGTAAATAAAAACCAAGTCGCAGCTGTACGAGATTATGTAGGTACTTACATCAAAACTGTAATAAAATTATTGTAACATTTCAAACATAATTTATTGCAATACGAGGCATGTTGCAAAGTAAATTAACGCGGATTTTATTGCAAGTCGCTGTTCAGAATCGCACGACATATATTTAAAAAAATATATACCAACCGCTGGTTTAGCCTCCATTTTGTCCGGTGTTCAAAAATAACATATGTGTTGATAGAATCACTTTTTTCTTGACTCGTGAAGAAAGTAAACGCACTATGACATAATTTGTAATAGGAGTGCGGTGCGCGTGCGCAGAGGCGAGCGCGCGAACTGTCAGTGCGCGCGCTACTGACTCGCTCGCGTGTGTCAATCGTCAGCGACGCCTAGAACGGCTCCAAACAGTTTTCCAACTATGGATACTAGTCATTATCCAAGAGTTTAACTCTTAGGTATCGAGACGCAGATATTATCTACGGACACATCACAGTGTTACTTTGCATCACTGCGATAAATATTACGCGCACCTAAATAATAGTTAATTATTGTACATATAAATCAAAGTAACTACCCAAAGTAGTACCCAAATAATTCCATCGAGATTAATAAAATTCCGATATTTTAATGACCTCGTGATAAAAGTATTTTCCCTATATCTCATCATATAGGGAAAATACTTTTATCACGAGGTCAAAGAGTTCCGTAGCTTGTGTTGTACCTATCTTTGTACCTATTTCATTTAGGTATTTGAGCGTGGCTTACGTCATTTGATGTGCTAATAGTAAACCTAGTTTGTGCCACAATGCTCGAAGCTAAAAAATACTAATCATATACAGACAATGATTTTAAATGTCATATTTGGGTATAAAATAAACCTTTAAAAGATAGCACGGCGAGGATTATATTTTGGTAACTAGCTATTTTTAAAATGGTAACTAATTTACATCTAAGAAGTACAGGTAAAACCGACTTCCAAAAAGGAGGGGGTTCTATGTTTGACTGTATGTATTTTTGTTATGTGAACATACATCATCATCATCTGCCTAGCCTTTTCCCAAATTATATTGGGGTCGGCTTCCAGTCTAACTAGTTTCGGCTGAATACCAATATTTTACGTGGAGCGACTGCCATCTGACCTCCACAACCCAATTAATGGGTAATACTGGTATTCGAATGTTAGACCAGCTGTCAGACTTTTAGGGCTTCTGACTACCCGTAACGATTGTCAAAGATATTCCTATGACAACCGGGACCGACTGCTTAACGTGCTCTCCGAGGCACGGAGGGGTCTCGATGTGTAAAGAACGGTCACCCATCCAAGGACTGACCGCGGCAAGCGCAGCTTAACCTCGCAGATCGATCCATCAGCGCGGCTGTCATTTAGCCACGAGCCCCTGTTATGTGAACATACATAAAAAAAGAAATACAGTGAAACATAGAACCCCCTCCTTTTTGTAAGTCGGTTTTACCTGTACTTTTTAGATGATTTCTCCGATTTCTCCGTCAATTGTGGACCGATTTTAAAAGTTCTATTTTGTTTGAAAGGGTATACTCTCGAGGTGATCCTATTGTCACCAAGTCAGGATCTGATGAGGGATTTCATGGAAATCGAGAGAAATCTTCTTTTATAGCCATATACATTGAGGTTTTTTATTGGGAAAGGGATACTTCAGGGGCAGTCTCGTATAAATTTGGTCAAGATCTGATGATGGGATCCATCGGAACTCTTCAATTCTCATGAGCACGTAAACGATACTCGGGCAAATCTTTTAGGATATTTTGTAATGGGATATTTGAGTTACAGTGATGTCGTTATGGTGAAGTAAACGTGGTAGTGGAACTTGACGATGGTCAATGGAACTCCTCAACGGCTTACTGTAAGTACCGTGCCTATGTGTTTTATGGCAAGATTTGTAACTGATTGTAATCAAATTACAATGAGCTTAAGTTCATCGCGACATGAGGCAAAGGAAAATAGTAATGAAGTTGTAAAGTCAGGATCAAAACGGTACCTATTTACCTAAGTACAGTCAAAATCTGTTATAACGACATCGAAGGGACCACTCATATTTCATTATAAAAACCGATAATCAGAACAGTCAGTGAGGTCGTATGATTGTGGTTATTATAACGGGTATGTTGTTCTAAATTATGTCGTCGTAAAGTATAGTCTATATATGTAGTCGTCTGTAGGTATTTAATTCACGTCGCCTTTGTTGACAATATATTATTTCACACAGCACAAAGTATGTAGGTTCAGTTAGCAAATAGTAATAAATTCACACTATTATTACTCGCGTGTGTTGTCACTCAAAATAGAATAAATAAAATAAAAATAGTCTTCAAAAAGATCACAATAATGTTATGTGTTAAACAGTTTCGGAAGTCGGTGTCAAATCAAAACAAATCACAAATCAAAGGCATCGACTTCCGAAACTGTTTCACACATCACTATTATGATTTTGAAGGCGGTTTTTACTTTCTTTAAAAAGCTTTTTCCTTCATTGGATCAATCAAAGTTAGGGAAATCACGGTAGGTAAAAACAAACACTTTTTCCTCCTTACTGACGATGATTAAATTAAACAGCTTTTAAATCAATTGTCATCTCTATTCATTGTCGTACAAATGACAAGGATACTTGTACCTATATTTAATCAGTGGTTAAAGTTAAGAGGCGTCTATAAGTAAGGAGGTTTATGTTTATATCTGTTTCAAATTGATTAATTAGAAGACTATCATCTCAGGTAGTGTTTATACAAAAGGACTTTTTGGAAATCATCATCTCTAATTGTTTTCGGATCGGATAATTTGTTACCACTCTATTTTTAAAACTTATTACATCCGTGTGGTTTGTCACATATTTTTTGGATCGTTCCATACTCTCATAATCTTTTTAAGTTTTTAATCAAGTGTTTTTAAACCATTATTTTCTTATTTATAGCTCAGACGGCAGAATGTCTAGCTCTGCACTGCACCATAATAACGTAAAACATTAGTTTTTCATTTTGGACAGTTCGACAACATCAATTGCTTCCAGCGAGTTATCGTGAACACGGCTTTAGACATATACCTAAGGCACAATGGATATTGATCGACTGTCAAAATATAAGCAATTGTGATGGTCAGTGTGTTACGCAAGTAAGGTTCGGATGTTTGTGTTTCCTAAAACATATGTTGCGCATCTAACATTAGGCCATTTACCTACCAGACAAAATATTCTATAAGTAGGTATAGGTAGGTATGTACTAATATTATTTGGGATGTCCTCATGTGATTTTAAATAACAAAAATACTTAATTGATATTTAATCATACACAAGTAAAGTCAGCTACAAAATAAAGCCATTTATATTTAGAAAAATTAAATGAGACATAGGACTAAATCAATTTCAATGGGTACCTAGTACCTACCTATTAAAACTAAAACAAATTATTGATATTCTAACAAATATTATTGTTGCTGTCATCATGTTAATCTTATGAAAGATGAAAAATATATCGTAACAAAGCAACATGCTAATTTTAAATGGAGTTTTGAAGAACAAGCGATTTAACAGTAGGTATTAGTAATCTTCATTTCAATAGAAATTGCGAACTATGTAAACAATGTTAGTATGGCAAATTATCGAGTTTATGTAATTTGGTCACAGTTTTAAAAATTCTATACATTGAATGCAAATTGGTCACAGTAGGTATATAGATACTTTTAATAATCTTTTGTGTAATCTCGTCACTGTGACAGGTGGCTGTCTTCTTTTTTGTACAGACAGCACCAAAATCGTTTGATATTTTTTTTATAAATACCTACTGCAGCCGTAATAATGTGTTATAAAAAGGGACAGCACTATCTTTCTGTTTGGATATCTTAATCTCTCTCTCAGATGATAATGACGGCTACAACGTCACAGTTTGGCTATACTATGGTTTGGCCCTCTTGTGTTCACATCGTTTTGATTGCAGACACTTTACTACTTCATGATTTACGAAGTAACTACATGCCTACACGGGCTCATTAAAATATGAAACGGCGTCTAACGTTTCAAGTTTTAGACATTTCAGTTTGCCGTGACTGACAACTGTGAACCTCGTGTCCATCCAATAGGCCATCAAACTCAGGTTCTATTATAACGGCCATGATTTGTACTACGTGATTGTAACTTGTCCTAAGTCTGATAGAAATGCCTGTTAGTATCTATTTCTAATATTCTGCTTCTTTTCTAATAGATTTCCCAGTTTTATAAACTACACATCTTCACATTACACGTCAAAATTATGTTTTAGTTAAGTGAGTATAACTTCTTACTACGCACACTTGAATCGTGTTCGAATATGCAATATTGATGACAACATACCTTTGTTTTTCTGCGGTTCTCCAATAGATTCCAATCTTCCACAATGTCCTCTGACTCCATTCTGTTACATTTACATGATAAAACTATGTATCTAAATCACGACATAACAGCCTGCAGTGCAGTTTGATAACACGATAACACGCACGATAACTATTTATACCTATCTATAGGTATAGGAACCTTCTACAGGTACGTTTACGGTAGGATGATGCAAACTAGAGAAAATGTACAAGAGTAGGCCATTATAGACTTTAACGTAAAGACATAGGCATATGACGATTGCAAAATAATTTACTAGATATTTAAAGTGGCATCTTGCTGAATAATGACTAGAACAAAAGTTGCTTACACAGACATTCAATTAACAATAATAATTGACACATACGTATGAATTCACAGGTATTATGTAGAAAATAGAAAACACACAAACTTACATTTTAGGTACCTACCTAACTTTCGAATTTAATATAGGTAGGTATAAGAATTGAGAGTATTTAGATCGTTTTGTAATAAACACTGAATGTAAAGACACAAACATTGCAAAGCAAAAAATACATGAATACTTCTAACAATGGAAACACTGGCATCCGTGAGTCTGTAATTATTTCCATCTATCTTAAATCGTGATGTCATAGTTAGTTATATGATCAAGGTGTAATAACAAAAACTGTGGACATACAAACCTTGTCTCTTGTTGTATTATACGATAGAATTGTCCACGACGAACATATCAGTTTCAGAAAGCCTTTTATTTATCTACCTACTAGCTTTTGCCAGCGGCTTCGCCCGCGTGGAGGTCAGAAATAAAAATAATTAAGTTTGAAGTTGATTATGCTAAGCAAACACGTTTTTCCATACAAACTTTGCCACCCGTTTTCACCCTCTTGGGGATTGAATTTTCAAAAATCCTTTCTTACCCAAACATAGTCGTAATTAGGGTTCCGTACCAAAATGGTAAAAAAGAAACCCTTATGGTGCGACTTCGCCTGTCTGTCTGTCTGTCTGTCACACCTGCTTATTTCAGCAACTACTAAAGCTATCGACTTGAAATTTGGGACAGTTATAAAAAATGCTTGTCCAACTTTATTGCAAATGAAAAAAGTAAAAAAATATTTTTATTGTCATTGCAAAAGGGGCCGGAGTGGGGGTCCGAAATTTTAAAGTGGGGTTACTAGGTCAAATGACATATCATATCATCCGCCTAGCCTTTTCCCAAACTAGATTGGGGTCGGCTTCCAGTCTAACTGGTTGCGGCTAAATATCTGTATTTTACGTGGCGCGACTGCCATCTGTCCTCCACAACCCAATTATTGGGTAATACCGGTATTCGAATGTTAGACCGGTTGTCAGACTTTCGGGCTCCTGACTACCCGTAACGATTGTCAAAGACATTCTTATGACAACCGGGACCGACTGCTTAACGTGCTCTCCGAGGCACGGAGGGGTCTCGATGTGTAAAGAACGGTCACCCATCCAAGGACTGACCGCGGCAAGCGCAGCTTAACCTCGCAGATCGATCGATCAACGCGGCTGTCATTTAGCCACGAGCCCCTCCTCAAATGACATATCATATTAAAGGGCTTAATTTTCACATTTCAAAATATGTTTTCATTTTATTTTTAATCTCACAGTTTTCGACTTATGATGAAAAATGTCTGAAAAAATACCATTCCCCCCTCTTATCTCCGAAGTTTGCGGAGCGAAAAATCTGAAATAATTAGAGTCGATAGGAATTGACCCAAATATTGCACCAAAAATAAAACGATGTTATTTAACTATTACAGTTTTTTCAAAATCATCAAAATTCCTTGACAAACAAACTTAGTTATGCGGTCCGGTGTTTTTCACTTTATACGTCCTAAATTGATACGGAGCCCTCGGTGCGCCAGTACGACTCGCACTTGGCCAGTTTTTTTTTTTTAAAAGACTGGTTTCACTTTTCTTTACACTGTCACTTATACCCAGTATGATCGTGTATGGGGGGCCCGAGCATCTTTGATAGACGACGACGACGGTAGTTACGCGGCGTAACTACCGTCGTCGTATCAGCCGTATCAGTTGCAGGGGCGTAACTTACGCCCCTGCAACTTGATATTACATATCTAATAATATTATTTTATTTATCAGGCATTAGATATTCGCGCTTTAGGAACAATAAGACACTTCCTGACGTCATAGCAAACTTTTATATGGATATTTGGACACCATAGCAACAAGCTAACATTTTATCTTATGGATCACTTGCTGTAGCAACAAGCATTTTATCGTACAGATCACTCTTTATCTGTCGATATGTCAGATAATATAATAGATACGAATCTCTATAAATGTCAATATTTTGAACAGAGAGAAATGACATTATCAATGTACCTATTATAGGAATTAATATACTGTGTAACTGTGTAAGATAATTTAGGGTCGGGACCAATGTCGGGCAAATTATTTTTGACAAAATATTACTCCACAAACAACGTTTCACATTTCATTTCTCAAACAAGTTTTTTCAAACTGCTTGATTCTAAAAATAATTTTAAATAAGTACTTAATTAAATACAAAACAATGTTTAGCAATTTGGTTGGGAAGGGAGGAGGGCCACCTATTTCTGTCATCAAGGTTTACAAAAAACCTGACATGTCTGTGATGATGTGAGTGATGGATGACTGTGATGAATGTTCGTCATCCCTTCGAACCTAACCTATCCGTGTCGGGATGCCTGCCCTAAGTTCCCAAGCTTGCTTCGCCTACTTTTGGACTTATTTGGATGGTTGAAAATAAGCCACGGTTTTGTGAAATAAATTAGTGAACAATCAATATAATATAAAAAGTTTCTATACTAGAAAAGTACCTAGCTAGTACCTATTGCGGAGTGATACTACTTATACTTTACGAAATGTGAATTTATTATGTAAAATGAAAATTTTGTCTAAATACCATTTTGATTGATGAAGTTTTCCAAGAACAATGGTTGTTTGCCTAATGCTTAGTGCATATTTGCGAAAAGTTTTTTGGCAAACGGCGGTCACCCAAGATACTTAGTATGAAGTTGCCGTTTTAATGTATAGGCCACCTATATTAATATGGCAACTTCATACTACATCTATTAACGTGTGATTAGACAAACGTAAAAAAATTAATAAGTAGGTATTATAGGTACATAGTTACAAAGTAATACACCAATCGAATTCTACTAAGGTATTAAGTTTATTTAAATTATCCACTAAAGGGTCCAGAATCCGGTATAGAAAACATCATCAGTTTAATGGTACGATACCTTTCAATTGTTCCAAATCTGTCAGTTCCAGTGTTAAATAATATGATAAATACCGATAACTTTGTAGAAAGAACAGATAAAAGTTTGAAGATATTTTATGGCAGCATATAAGCCTCATCGAAGCTCCTAGAACGTTTCCGAAATACTTGGCCCAGAAGATGCAAATTAGATTCAGGAGGGGTCTGCTTTTTTTTGAAGCTGATTCTGTGGATCGGTTTGAGGTAATTCTATTTCGGGAAGTTATTTGGGTGAGCATTTTTCTGTCAGGAGCAGTAGAAGCAGCAAGCCTTCCTGGGCGCAGCTGGAATCAACTTGGTTGGGTAGGTTTGAGTGCTCACAGTTTTCTTAGTAAATGGGTTGATTGGCTCGCATATGGCTCGGTGCTTCACTTCCATGTTAATTCGCGCAAACTTGTCTCCCTTCTCCTCCTCTTTTCTAACCAGTATGAAATACGGACGAAGTTCGTTTGAAGTCATTTTTAAAGATTAAAGTTATGCTATTTTTATATTTCATGAATTTTTGATTAGATATTGATGAAAAATTTATAAATAAATATTTCACTTCACTTCTTGGTTATGATGACATAATATATCAACACTATCCATAGATATCTCCATCAAAAATGACATTGTGTTAGACAAAGAGAAGAACATAGAAATATAAAAGAGTTTTTATTGTACCTACATTTTCCTTATTTTGAAGAAAAAGAAGAAATAAGGTCAACTTGCAAGATTCCTTTCATTAAGTTTCACATTAATATTACTTACTTCGGCAATTCGGGTGGGTTTTGGGTGGGTTGCAGCAGTGCATAGCCTAGTGGATTAACCATGTGCCTCCCACGGCGAATGGTTCGAGTTCGATCCCGAGGCACGCACCGCTGACTTTTCGAAGTCATGTGCGTATTAGAAATTAATTATCACTTGCTTTAACGGTGAAGGAAAACATCGTGAGGAAACCGGCATGGCCTAGAACCAAAAATTCGAAGACATGTGACGTCCACCAACCCGCACTGGGCCCGCGTGGTGGACTACGGCCCACTCCCTCTCACAGAGAGGAGGCCTGTGTCCCAGCAGTGGGAACATTATAGGCCGATTATGCTTATGCTTGGGTGGGTTGTTCAGTGAGCCGATCATGAGTTATTTTGACGTATGGTATCGTAAATGTTAAGCATAATTTGAATCTTACAACAGAGAAAATTTTGATATTTAATACAAATTGCAAATTTTCAAAAATACAGAGAACATATTATTATGTATTTAATTCATAAGTATAAGTATTGTGTAGCAAACTTATATTTTCAATTCAAATATTATGCTTACATTTACGTTACCATAATTACGTCAAAAGTGGTTGGCTCACTAATACGCAAGTGGTCACATGGTCCGCACCATTTTATGTCCTAGAACAGTAGACACCATAGTATAAATACGATATTTTGACCATTGCGTCAGGTCATTCAAAATTCTGAATCAATAACTAAATAATTTGCAATAAATTCCTCTTTGAGGTATACTAATGCTGGAATCAATTTTGCACTTGCAGACATGCAGAAGTTGAACTATTCTAGGCTTTGGGCACCGCAGCTATAACGTAACTAATACTCAATACCTACTGCATTCTCAATACATACTTTAAACTTTTGTGAATTTGAAACATGTCAAAGCGGGATTTGAACCCGCGACCTCTGCCGAACCGAACAACGGTTTGGCAGAGGTCGCGGGTTCAAATCTCGCCCGTTTCAGTGTTTTTGAAATCACAATATTTAATAGCATTATATGTTCTTAACAGGCGGTAGGCTTAAGTCTATAGGATCAATAATATGGTTAAAAGTAACCTAACACGAAGGGGTTGAAAGAGGCTTCGTTCGCTCGCTTTGCCCGCTCACTGAAGCCCCCGTCAACCCCTTCGAATCTAACCTGTCCGTGTCAGGGTGCCGCAAGATTCCGAGCTCGCTTCGCTCGCTCTTGGACTTTTATGGGGATGGGCGGTGGTCGACCCTAACACGAAGGTAAATACCGAAAATACCATGGAAAAATACATAAAAATACAAACAATTGTTAAAAAATAATACTACTGTTTGATAAAAAAATGTTAAATAAAAAAATGTGATTATTATAAAATACATTGAATTGTTTCTTTGAAATATGTTTCATTCAAGTAAATAAGTAGTCGTTTAAAACATTTTCTGTGAAATTGAATTCTATGAAACTTCTGTCTACGAAACAAGGGAACACCGGAATAGGAGACAATCATATTATTAATTAATCCTTCTTTGTGGGATTGACGCGTTAATTGGTTTGTTGTCGGATCGAACCTATTTATATTTAGTTAGTTTTTTCATTGTAAAATTCTATTATTTCCACTACTATTTGTTCTCCTTCTTGATGTTAACCATTTGTAAATATGACGCAGATTTATAAACTAGTAGTAGTATAGTATTAGTAATATTTCGAACTGTAGGTACCTTATCTATCGTACGGTTTTGACACGTACAGGTACGCAGTATTGCGTAGTTTTTTAGTATTATTAGTATTAGCTTCTTGGATACTTATTTACTTATTATTTTGTAGATTGTAGATCTAGAAATAAGAATGGCTGCGAACAGTTCAAACTGTTTTGTGAGCAGCATTGACACGGTTGACGAGAGTACTTTGTGCATTTCTATCCTAAAGGAATTTTATCTACCTATACTAATATTATAAAGCTGAAGTGTTTGTTTGAACGCGCCAATCTCTGAAACGCCAAGTCAGATTTAAAAAAATCATTTTGTAAGTAGGTATATGATAACCAGATTCATGAGGAATAGTATTATAGGCTATTTAACAGCACGCTACGACCCTTAAGAGTCAAGCCATGGGGGTGAAACCGGGGGGAATAGCTAGTAGGAAATAAAACAAAAACTCAACTTAATTAAAATTGGTTTTTAGAACAGTTTCGTTTTACTGAACGAGGCGTAGTAGTAGTGGTGGTGAAGTCATTTTGTAATCGACGCAGTAGCGCGTAAAAATTTTCAGAGTTTTGTAAAAGCTTGCCGTCTTTTAACTGGTAGAAAATCTTTTCGATTTGAGGTGCTAACGTCGTGGTGGTGGTATCGTTCGTAGCTGTGGTTTCGGCAGGTGCTGGTGCTCGTGTCAGTCTTGGTAGTGCAGGCATCACCACCGGTCGCCGCTCGTACAACGCACTGTCTTTCTGATGAGACATGCGTGGCGCCTGACAGATTTAACATTTATTTATTACTACAGACGTGGACTAAAACATTGTGGACGCGATTTCTTTAAAGAGTTTTACGGAAAATTAATTATTTCATAAATGGAATGACTTCATCAGACATTACTAGAACCAGAGAAAGAAGTCGTGTCTGTATGTACCTATATATGAACCCATAAAAACAGAGAGTCGGGCCTACAACGTCTTTAATTTTGACCTAAAACTAGAACTACAAAGTTCTCTCAATTGTGATGCCGATATCGACGAGCACGTATCATTGCCATTTCATGCTTTTACTGAAACGGTATGTAACCTACAAATAAAACTTCAACATCACGAGAAAAAATGATTTTTTACATGTAGGTAGTACAAGTTTTTCTTTTGACAGTTTTCTTTGTATGAAAATCTTGTTTCTATTGCTGTAGTAGCAGTTCGTAATGTCCTTTTTTTCAGAAGCTGGCTGTTTTTAATTGAGTCATTAATCTTTATCATTTTCGGCTGTAAAATTGTAGTGTTGATTGCCATTTTCGGAGGGTGGGGTTCGGTTAAAATTCATTTTTTTTGATTATTAGACATGCGGTGCGCCTGCCAGATGTCACATTACTTATACTACGGACTGCATGACATTGTTATCTATAAAGACACTGAGGACATTCTCGTACACTGAAACTTTTACTGGGAACTCGCAGCTTCACTAATAAGGTGAGCTGTGGTTTTTCATTCGATATAAATGTCTCCTCTTAGGCAATATGAGTTTCACAAGTTTATCTTTCGGATCCTCGACGTGCGAACCATGGGCAGCACATATGGTACACTGAAAAAAATGTTCTGTTGGGATTTCAATCTGTTTCATAAAGCATAAATGCATAGGTACCTATCTCGTAGATTGTCTGGAACCAAGTGCTCCAACACTCAAAGATGGCCATGTAAACGCCAAGCAACAACAGGGAACAGTACCCATAGTAGAATAATATAAATAAAAAATCCCGCCTGTGTTTATTTTTGGATTTATAATTATATTAATATCCATTAATTTCACCAACCACATTAATGAGGATTGCAAATAATGCAAAATGACAAACAAAGCAGAAAACCATTATGGATCCAGTGTCGTTGTGCGTTGTGGAAAAAAATTAGGAGCTAGGAACCATTTTTTGAGATCTTTTTTTACATGTCCAGCAAGCTCCTTAATTTTAGCGGGCACTGTAGAATTTTGCATATTTTTTACAGTATTTTTAAAATCATCCTTAATATTTTTTAATTTGTCCGTTATGAAAGTTATTGCTGATAAAATGCTGTTGTCAGGTTCTGGGATACTTTCTACAAGCTGACCTCCTCCCTGCTTAGAGGCCTAAGTGATAAAAAATATGTAAATAAATATTAGATATGAATATCCTCGGAGCATTTATAAACTGGAGAAGAGAAGAGAAGAGAAGAGAAGAGTAGCGAAAGGAAGTAGATAGTTTCAGTACATTTCAACGGCAGTAATGTAGGTATTGTCTTTTCAAGCAAATGAAAAGACAAATACTTCACTGACGTCTCCAGGTTAAATACTCCGACCAGACCAGACCCATTCGAAACAACACTATCGTTTGTGATGGCACTCAGTCGGAAAGCAGTCCATCCTGGGCCTGATATTATGGACTGCTTTCCGACAAAGTGCCTGAACGACAAGAAATATTTAGTTGTTGTAAGATATCTATCACTATGTGGGTAGGTACCTACACGATAAGGCAGGGTTACAGGCAATATAACGTTTTTCAAACCAAATGTGATAGTTTTCTATTGGAATTAGATTACTTTACTATACGTTATCGAGATATTGAATTTTTCAATGTTCCCGAGAATATTAGGTACACACGGCTACACATCAAGCTATATATTCCCAGTTTACACTGACCTCTCACTGTAAGGAAATCCTATACAATGCGAGATCAGCTTATACTGGAAATGTATGGCTTGATCTGTAGCCGTGCGTACCTAAAATTCTGTAAGTTACACAAAATGCTTTGTTTTCATATAAGTAATTCGAAACGATACTTATTTTTTAGGCACTTTAAGCATAACCGAGATAAAAAAGTAAAACATATTAGATAATTAGTAACATACACAAATATACAACCGAATTGATAATCTCCTTCTTTCTGAAGTCGGATAAAAAATACTAGCTGCTCCACGTAAAGTAGAAAAAAGTTTTTGTTTTTTACTTACAGCATTGACAAAGTAGAGACAAAAGAAGATTAAAACGAAAAAATACAACGGTTGCTTAAACAGTTCCATGTTGTTACACAGCTCGTTGCAATATATTTTAGTTATAAAAGAGCAAGTAGCTGCGGAATATTTTATTGACAAAGAATAAAAAATTGTATTGAGAAATATATCTAATAAATATTGATTTGGAAATAGCTTTATTGCCTACTGATACGTAAGAGTAAAGTAAAGGTGCGGTTAAACGGGCTAGTATTTTGTCAATTTCTTGCTGCAATTGTATAGCCGTGAGTTGAGATATATATCGTACAGCAGTTATTGTGATGTAGTACCTTCCATCATTCAATTTCATGGAAATTGATGATTGATTGAAATTGATGATTTCATATATTTAATCAATAAATCATATATTTAACTCGACGGCAACTCAGTAGAACAATAGCCGCAATCTTGCAGTATACTGCAACATTGCGGCTATTGTTCTACTGAGTTGCACGATTATTATAGTTCTCAACTGACGGTTATACAATTGCAGCAAGAAATTGTCAAGAAACTATAGCCCGTTTAACCGCACCCTAAGGAACGTGCACGTTAAAGTAGGTACCCTGTACACAATATCAGTGAATGCATGTGCATCAATCGGCGTCCAACCACCCCAAAAATAATTTTCATATTGCTTTTGCTGCCTTTGCCAAAAAGACATAACCCTTACATTACCTACACATTGTCTAGGTAATTTGCAGAGCGCTAGGTGAGCCAGCGCGCTATATCGTCACAAAAT
This sequence comes from Thalpophila matura, assembly GCA_948465475.1. Classification (NCBI taxonomy): domain Eukaryota; kingdom Metazoa; phylum Arthropoda; class Insecta; order Lepidoptera; family Noctuidae; genus Thalpophila; species Thalpophila matura. The sequence continues at coordinate 12,852,052 of OX419176.1, read as the reverse complement.
AGAGAATTTCTTATACATTATACCTAATTATTCCGTGGTACCTAAAGGCAGTTAGCGCTCCTTTTACTTTTTACTAGTCGAATTATATTATGAAAGTCTGCACTTTTAAAATCACAAAAAAGGTAATTTATTTCGTCTTTTTATTTTTTTACCGACTTCAAAAAAATAGGAGGTTATCAATTCGATATTTTCTTCTGATTCCAAAATTCCTCGGGGTCTCTAATTTTTAGTTGTCCCAGGGCCTCCACACCCTTAAATCCAGCCCTGTTAAAGGTGAAAGACATCCACGAGGATTTCGTAATAAGGAATAAAGGTTTTATAGCGCAAGTTATGTCGAATCTGCAATGTAATAAATAAATAAATGAATAGGTACCTTAGTACCTACATAATGTAATGGAAAATTTATTGATTCTTGATTTTATGGTTTCGATTACGACGAGCGATGTGGCTAAACCACTGTATTCGGTTAACGAACCGATTACGAAATGGCCTAAATGGATCTTGTTGCACCCTCCAGAAGCAGACATTTTAATAACAAAATATATTTGATCGTTAACAATGTAATGATTTTACAATACAATAGATCATTAGCTTTACGAGTGTTATCAGTTTTGGTTTTAATTGTATGCCTAAGTATAAATAGTAGTAATGCGGGTCCCAAGAAACGCTCGCAGTTTAAAATGTGCATTCCAAAGGATGCAACTGTTAGAGGTATGTTATGTTTATCAATGTTTGGTATGTTTTATTTTATTTGGGAGTACTTACCTTTATAGGTATATAGATACAGTTCGGTTCCTGCCAGCCCCGGATCTAGGGGGGGGCTAGCCGGAGCCCATGCCCCGGGCGGTAAGTTCAGTGGGCGGCAAATTCAAGCTTGGTAGATGAATACACTGAGTAATGTATTCGTCTACCAACCGTAGTAATCGCAAAGTGCAGCGCTAGGCCGGTCGTTGTTCTTTGGGACAGGCCTATGTCCATCAGCAGCAGAGGGCGTGTTATGGCTGAAATGATGATGATAAAGGTCAAAATATTGTCGGGTGGGGGTGGCATTTTTTTGCTCCGCCTCGAAATCCGGAGATTCAAGATCCGGGGCTGGTTCCTGCCCTTACCAAGATACCCATGCCATATGTAGCCCATAATTATGCCTTATTATGGTGACTGACTACTGACGAGCCTTCTAACAGTCCAAATGACGTGGCCGCAAGTCCCAACGTTGCACGCGAATAATGCCATAGTTAATTAAATACTTCTAAATATGAATTTTAAACTTCGGTAATCTAGATTTTCTATCATAAAATATATAATTGCGTTCTAATTTAAGAAAACATCTCAAATCCTCCGCATATGCTGAGGATAGCCAGTAACCCCCTTATACAGGGTGGCCCGCTTATAGTACGTAGTCCAAATTCTTTTTTCGTCGTGGACATCACAAGGTTTCATCTAAACGCAACATTTATGTTCCGCGACAAAACAACAAACACCAAATTTGATTCAATTTAGTGCAATAACTTTTATTCTAGAGAAGTTCACACAACTAAAGTAGAAATTATCAGAAAAAAATAATTTGATCACAACTTCTAAACTACTTAGTACTTACTGATTTACGCGGAACATAATTATGTTGCGTTTAGATGAAACCGTGTGATGTCCACGACCGAAAAAATAAAGTGGACCACCTACTATAAACGGGCCATTCTGTATATAATCTAAACGCCTCCTAATTTAACCACTGATTAAATATACAACTATCCTTGTAATTTGTATAACAATGAATAGACATGGCAATTGACATTAGAGCTATTTAATTTAATCATCGTTTATAAGTAAGGGGATAAGTGGTCATTTATAAGTCGGTAGAAATTCGACACAGCCTACCACCTACCGATTGGGATAGATAATAATTATAACAATTTCTTATACAAGAATTAGTTACACCATATATGTATAATTCTAGATGCAAAACTTGGCAAAGAAAGGTTGTCCCTACTAATTGTGGAGTAGTTTTTGCATCAACGATTAAAGTCAGAACGAGAAATACATACTTTAGCTTGCTGCTTATTTTTTCTGCTTTCTGATTCTTCAACTTCTTGAAGAAGGTATTATGTGTTTAATCATACGCCAGCCGGCCTAGCATGACCACGATAGAAACGGGTTTTGTCTACAAATAAGAGACAAAATGACAGATTGTAGAAAGACTTCTATCGTTTTATGCATACAATGAAGAGAAGAAATGTCTCTATTCTTCAGTACAAAATTCTGATAAACCAAGCACGGGTCGCCGCGTGCTCGGGCAGAGGAGATAACGAGTTGATAGAAAGAACTTTGTCTATTCTTTGGTAGAATAGAGATAAAATTGACATGCTAAGCGTGCTGATTGTTAAATTTCACCCATGCGCAGTCGAGACTGATCGCTAGTTGCTTGTAAATATCAGAAGGCTATCAAAGGCCATGCTAATTGGCTAATAAAGTCAAGGTAATGATTATTCACAAAAAATCTTCTCATTTGTTTGAATACCAAAAATGTTATGGTGTGTTTATAATATTAAACGTCGGTTACAGCTAAACGGAAGACATGCTTACTGCGGCCTGACAACGGCCCATGCAGGGCCGATTTACTAGCATGGTACTATGACGCAAAACAAAAGCAATGTTACCGTTTCTACTTTGGCGGCTGTCAGGGGAATGGAAATAACTTTGGCACTAAGCAGGAATGCATGGATTACTGTTTTCTTTCCACCGATATGGAGACGTGTAAGTGTTCAAATATCATTTCAACGAGGTGGCGTTCACGACTCAACATCAATGATATCACGTATTTATTCTATGGTTCGTTTTCAGACATGTTTCTTAACGCATGATTTTTTAAAGACATCAAAGAGGAAACTCTGCAAGTTATAATAATTATTCCATTTATTCATTTATAACACATATTGTTTATATTTTTAAATATTTCATTATATAAAAATAAAATAAAAAACAAAACATTTAAAAATACAAAAAATAGGGATCCACCGATATGGGGAGCAGGGTCCAAGCTACCGGTGGTTAGGGCTCCAGAGATAGGAACCTCCGCACAATGCGCGCCGTATCGAGGAGAACTGCCTTCTGAATCAGACCCTTGATCCAGCCGCCTAACGAGAGCCTCATGAGATGTTGGTCGAGGCTCTTGGCCATAAGGCCATTGGCCGATACGACAATCGGCACAATAATAGCCGAGTCAACATCCCACATGTCAACAACCTCTTGCGCCAAGTCGAGATATTTGATTTGTTTCTCTTTCTCAGCTTTTACGAGGTTATCGTCATGCGGGATGGTAACATCGACCATCACCGTGCGGCGCGCTACTCGATCTATTATCACTATATCAGGCTTATTAGCAATAATAGTCCTGTCAGTGATAATAGATCGATCCCAGTACAACGTGACATGGTCATTTTCGAGAACTGGGTCGGGCACATACCTGTAGTAAGGTACCTCTGAATCCACGAGGCGGTATTTCAAAGCAAGTTGCTGGTGGATAATCCTGGCCACTTGGTTATGCCTGTGCAAGTACTCGCCGTTAGCCAGACGAGAACAACCGGAAACAATATGTCTGATGGACTCACCCGGACGGTGGCATGCCCGACATATGTCAACCGTCCCGTCCTTCACAATATATCTCCGGTAGTTGTTCGTCATGATAACTTCGTCCATAATTGCACAGACAAAACCTTCGGTTTCCCCAAAGAGGTCACCGAAGCGTAGCCAAGACACGGACGCTAAGAAGTCTGTATCGGGTCCATGAAGGGCCCGATAAAAGCGCCCGTGTAGCTCCTTACTCTGCCATACCTCCTTGCAATCATTAGTACTGAGCATTACAGGTTTGCGCCAGTTCTCTTTAGCCAAGGACAGCGGTGTGAGCCCCTTGTCCACTACGACCACATCCCGGTGCATACCCACCTCGGCTTTGAGAAAATATTCTCTGAGACTGCACACCTCACGGTTGTGGAGGGTCTTAGCGTTTAAAAAGCCTCGGCCCCCGCACTTCCGCGGGATGTACAGCCTCATGACCGAGGATCTTGGGTGATGCATCCGGTTTGCGGTCAGCAGTGTCCGGACTTTCCTATCCAGGGCATCTAGTTCTGTCTGAGTCCATTTGAGTATGCCAAAAGAGTACATCAAGACCGGCATGACCCAACCGTTGAATGCACGCACCTTATTTCCGCCTGACAAAAGACTGTTAAGTACTTTCTTCAGGCGGCCAAAGAAGCGCTCCCCCAACGATTGCTTCATGTCAGCCCCATTGATGCCCAACGCTTCCGACATACCCAAATACTTGTAGGTTTCGGTTGAGGAGAGGGATCTAAGTTGTATGGAATTCGAAAGTTGGGTTCCCACGGATTCCATAATCTCTCCTCTCTTTACATGCATGACTGCACACTTGTCCACACCAAACTCCATCCTGATGGCGTTACTGAAGGTTTCAGTTATCTTCAGTAACTCCATCAGTCGCAAGTTGTTGGTGGCAAAGAGTTTCAGATCATCCATGTAAAGGAGGTGGGATATTACTTGACCACCTCTTTTCAACCGGTAGCCCAGCCCCGAACCCTCCAGCAGCGTGCTAAGAGGGTTCAAGGCTAAACAAAACCAAAGTGGGCTCAGACTATCGCCCTGGAATATTCCTCGCTTAATCCTTATGGGTTCATCGGTCCCCCGAATCTGCCGACATCCTGGATAACGAAGAACCGTACTCCACTGCCCCATACATGACATCAGGAAGGCGCGTAGAGTTGCATCAATTTTATACAACTCCAGCACCCTCATGAGCCATGCATGCGGCACCGAGTCATAGGCCTTCTTATAATCTATCCAACATGTCGACAGATCTTTTCGGGATCGACGAACCTGTTGGCTAATGGCCATATCAATGAGGAGCAGCTCCTTAGTACCGCGGGACCCGTTCCTACATCCATTCTGAGAGGCAGACATAATGGAATTGATATCTATATGGGTGGTAATTTTTGATAATGATAATAATTATTATTATTATCATTATCATCATATATCATTTGAAAGTAATTATATATGAGATTAATTTGAATTGAAAAGGTTACAGATTTACTTAACTTTGCGTAGGCAAATTGATTATTTAATGATTAGATTGTTACTGCCGCTTGTTGAAAAATATATTAAACTAGCTTTTGCCCGCGATTCGCTCGCGCTGGATTTCACCCTCTTGGAGGTGGAATTTTTATCGTATGCTTACATCATATAAGGAATACGTCCTCCAAATTTCACGTTTCTACGACCAGCGGTTTAGACTGTGCGTTGATCTATCAGTCAATCAGTCAGGACAAAGCATTTTATATATAGAGATAATTATATTATCATTTGTTTATACCTATTGATTTCAGTGCATACCCCATATTTTTGTGGTCTTTCGTTTGACTTCGGGACCTGTTTTGGACAATATCATCGGTGGTTCTGGGATAAGCGTTCTGGGTACGTAATAACAGTTTCATCATAACTGACAAATGGAATAATAGATGGATTCCTGATAATTATATTTTATTCGCCGTGGGAGGCACATGGTTTTATCACTAGGCTATTACTATCGTTATTTATAAAGGTATATAATATTTTATTTTTATTTGTTATTATTATTATTTTTTATTTTTTTTGTCATATTTTAGGCATTGCAGACGTCGTTTATATTCCGGGTGTGGGGGCAACCAAAACAACTTCGAGACTAAGAAAGAGTGCATGGCAACCTGCTTACTGAAGCCAAACAATACCATGAATTCACACAACCATGCTTACACTACTTGTATACCGTTTACATTACCTGATTTCAATAATTAAACTTGCCGCAGACAAAATCATGGATCATTTCAGTCATCGTTACCCTTTTTTTGCGTAAATAGGAGGCAACCATTATAATAATTAGGTACATATAACATAATAACTAACAATTACATAGCAATTCTTTAAATTTTAGAATAATGCGCTAAGGTAAGTGTAGGTGTGTATATGTAGGTACAATAGTTATTTTGACTCTATTTTCTAAATGGATGGTAATAAGGTGAAATCGGTTGTAGGTCTTGGTTGTCATCAGACTGATTCTACATAATGATCCCAGTACTAGTAAATATCTGTATCACGAACATCAAGCAATTAGTAAGTATTGTATATGAGCTGAGTTGCGCTATAGGAACTGATGACTAGCTAATCTTTTCACGTGACAAAATTTTCATCCTATTTATATTTTGGCCACTGCACAAACCATGCCGCTGTGATCTGTACCCCGTAAGTACTTAATTAAGTATTTAATTTATAATTAATTTCTCTGTATTTTTTAAAATGTGCAAATTGTATAAAATTTTATCAAAATGTTCCAGGACTGCTGTATTTTAAATTCAAAATATGCTTACGTTAACGAAACTATACGTCAAAAAAACTCATGATAGGGGTACTGATTTGGAATTTTAGATTCAACACCTAACCTCGCAGAATTGACAATTATGTTACAATAGGTAGGTACGTATCGCAAATTAAACATACCGATTTATAATGTAAGGGCCGTACCTTATCGGACTGCCATGGCGACATTGGCGTCGCCGGTAGCTTAAACTTACTAAAAGCTACCTTTGGCAATCGAAGGTCGACAAACATAGTACCTACCTAGCCAGGGAGTAAGTAGTTAATAAGCCAATCTCGAGCGATATGGGCTACGCTTCCAAATTGGTGACGTGGCCAGTCCGTCGCCGCGTCGCCAAGTACGTTAGCTGCCATACATGTCAACTTGAATTGTTTGGCTAAGTAGCCAGCGACGTCGCCATGGCGGGCGTCCTGCAGGGCTAACATGCGCGCCGCGACAAATTTTGTCGACTGTTTTGTCTCGCTCTTACTCGTGCGAAAACGAGACAAATGCACGATAAAAGCGTCGACAAAATTTTGTCGCGGCGCGCATGTTAGGCGCTCTGGTGAGGTACGGCCCTTAGTAGTAAAGAAAATAGGATTGAAGCAAGATATAGATTGACAGAACTAATATGCCTAAATGCTATTTTTCTGTTACCGTTTTCCAACGAAAACGTAACAATTATATTCATGAAATTATTATTTTATTGAAGTTATATTTTTTATTACTTATGCCTAATAATTCCACCACTGTTTAAATATACAACTATCCTTGTCAGTTGACTGACTTGACTTTGACTTATTAATTGTATGACAATGATAGAGCTGTTTAATCGTCATTTATAGGTAAGGGGTATATAATATTTATATTAACAAGGTTCTTTCAAGCTATTATATATATTAGCTATACATATATATAAGCCGACCTCATCTAGCTTAAAAATCAAAACAATTTTTGACGTGTAAAAGTGTTACCTATAACCTATTTACAGAATAATATATCATTTCATCATCATTTCATTTCATTTCATCATATTATAAATCGCGTGCAATAAATTTTTCAGTCAGCAAAACACATGTTTAGAGGTTTGAATATTTAATCATATACAGTACAGCAGAGAAAAAATCATAGAAGATTGCTAGTGCTCCTAGTAACTACTTTATAGTGGAACATGCTTCTAAATAAGTTCTCACATGACAGGATCATGTGAATTTATTTAGGACCAGTCGTTTTGCTCAATTAAACGTTATGGCTTTACTTAAAAAATTATATGATCAAGGTGCGTGCAATTGATGTTTATTCTTCATCAGCAACTGTCCTCAGCATTACGAAATATGAAAAAGAAGTTTTTATAATCTGAAAACAAGAATATAATTTATATGAAACTGAAAGATGGGAGTTATAGATCTAGGCGCCTTGATGTCATGAACGGTGGGTTTAGTTTGCATACCCGCTATATCAACGGCAGAAACGTTGAGGCACCTGGCACCTGGGTATTATTTTTATGTTACACTTACCACTGCTGGGACTCAAGCTTCCTCTCACAGAGGAATGGGCCATAGTCCACCACTACGGAACAGAAAAAACAGTAGAAGTAGTCAGTGGGCATGGTCCCTGTCACCACTACTGAGCACATGAATAAATAAATGTGCTACTGAATACAGATGTATGCATTTACCATTAAAAAATAGTTCCATATTAAAGTGTAAAAATCTGACACATGGACGAATTTCGTACCATCGTTATAAATTATACATACTTATTTTCAATAAATGAAAAATATAGCTGTAGGTACTTACATTTAATTTTCTTTCTGTCAAATATAGCACAAGAATTTACTGAATTCAGTCAAGCGTACAAAATCAGTTAGAATCCTAATTATGAAAGGATTTAGGACGACTAAATTCAGTCAAGTGTAATAACTGCTTAATTATTCTTCTATTCTGTGAGGAAAACATTGTGAGGAGACCGGCATGTCCCAGAACCAAATATTCGAAGGTTTGTGACCATTACCACATTACCAACCCGCACCGAGTGCGGGCTTGAGACCATTACCAACTCGCACTGAGCCCTCTGGTTATTGCGAGTTATGCGATTCACTGCCTCTCATAGAGAAGCCTGAGTTACAGCAATAGGGTCATCATAGGTAGAGGCTGATTATGTATGTTATGTATATTATCAATGTAATTATAAAGACCTACCGTTATCATAGTCTGAACGCCAACAGTAAACATGTTCATAGCTCTTAGATTTATAGATCTTTGCGATTGTGTTAGCATGATAAACACAAGTTTTTTGTTCTTATTGTCCATGTATTCCCACGGTAAGGTATAGACTGACTCTACTAATTTGTCATTCTGAAAAAGGAAAAGCTATGAATATTATAGATATTATTTAAATAGCCTGCCTCGGCTTGGCACGGATAGACACATGCTTTTAGCACGCTGTTTTTAATTTTCTATAGTACGAATGTAATAAAAGTAAAACCCGACAACGACAAAAATGTAACTGAAAAGCACGAAACAAGAAAATATTTCTTCGTTGATAGCCTGAAATTCGTCTCTAGTCAGTGCGGGGTATAGCCGTGGTCGTATGCCACCACATAGCTGACTAATAAGCTGGCACAACAGAGCGATACGACCAGGGCTATACCCTATTAATAACATAGTACCTATGCTAATTTCTCGCAAACTTTAGATACGCGATGTAGAATTTATTCTTGTGACGTCAGATTTATAATAATGACATCTACAACTGCTTCACTGCTGGCTGCCTAGGTAGGTAGTTCTAAATTTAGTCAATAGGTGTCGCTACATCGTTTAGTGTTACTATGCTAAGAAGACTGGGAGAAGCTCAACAACAAAACAACCTTCGGTGGAATATAATAATTAAGCTTATGACTTCTTTAAAATTAGTATAAAAATTTTAAGCTTGTGTGTACGAATCGCATCTCTTATACTAACCGATGATCCCAACAGTTCGAATATAACGCTGATCTGAATCAGTTGTTGGAAGATAATCACCGTTAGGGGTCCGTAACGCACCAACGCTTTCGTGTCCTAGAAAAACAATTAAGTAATCAAATATTTCGAAAATATGATACGGGCTTTGACATTTATAAAATTCGCAATAAACTAGAGAACCCGTGCTGCATTCCATGCTTCCGTGTTCCATTGCTTGATGAGGATGACAAATCACGCGGGCTCCCTATCTTGCCTACCGCCTGGCTTGCGGCAAGCCTCGCAAGGTCGCAAGCCAGGCCCGTGGAGGACCCGCGCAGGCTAGGGCCCGGCCGGCAAACGCCACCTCGACTACATGGTCAGTCGGACGTGGCCTGTGCTATGTGCAGCATTTTTAATGTGTGGGAGATCTCTATATATGTATTTCTAAAGAAGCGTTTGTAGTTGTGACGCACACTGCATTAAAGTTGTGACAGCAGTTCCCGTACTAATATGTTATGTTAAAATGATATAATTATCTCCTTGTTTCTTATGATCTGAGACCTGACCCCTGTGTTGGGTGATAAACCTGTGTTGCAAGAGTCAGTGCCCTCCTAGGCTTATGGAAGATATGAATGTTTTTGCATTATGATCATCATTACAAGCCAAAATAAAAAACCCGGCTCAGTGCTATTTAGGCCAACCGTTCATTCAGTGTAGGGTCTCTGTATCCTATCAAGTTTTACTAATTTAACCAGTGTGACTAGGGTGACCAGCATTATTAAACCATATTATTAAACAACTAATATAAATAACGAAACACACCATTTGCGAACACTCTAATAGCAGAAGACACCCGCTCACTTGGTGGAAGAGGAAGTACACCAGGAGCACTTCACCGAAAGCGTCTGACATCCTTGATGAGAAACTGTTAATAAAGATTATTTTTATTTATCAAATCGCCTTTACTCATACGTTTTTCGCAGTATAGGGACGGAACTTATTATAATTAACTTAGTTTTAATTATATTTTTCTTTACGTGGTGGGCTGTTTTTATTTTTTTTGGGATGTTACAAAATAAACAGAAAATTAATTAGCACTAACGCAATAATAAGATTGTGATGATTAATATACTCTCGTAATCTGCTGAACACTTCCAGCGACTCTTGCTCTGTATACTTGTGGTTCTGTACATCATCTTTCCTTCCCTCCGATTCAGCCAGCATTGACGAAGGCTTCGGAAAATTATCAAGATTGTATGCCAAAAGTCTCATATGACCCCAGAGATGAAATACCATTATTGATATAGTTAAATCCACAATGCAGAAGTAGGATGAGCATACTACTGAGATGTACCAGTTAAAAATAGTTAAAACCAAGTATCCTTTAAAATCGGTTTTATATTCGAAAGGTAAAGCATAGTAAACAGAATGCTCGAAGGTAGCATTTTGAGGTCTTTCTTCTCCAAACATCCCATTTGCGTAACTGTTGTAAAGTGGTATCAGGTTGAACAACAGTATACCATTAAACATCATGCAGATTAAGTACACCGTGAAGAAATGACAGATTTTGTGGATCAGAATGTGAGTCTGGAACAGAAGATAAGAGAAATAAATCAAAACCAACTGTGGAAAACATACTGAAAAGTAGGTATAGGTACCGGCACGAGTCTCGAGCACAGATCGCGCATGTACACTTTCGGCCCAATAGACAATAGATAGTAGTTGACAATACACAATAGAGTCCAATTGACAACGAGCATCCACTGACGAAGCAATCGCGTGCAGCTTCGGCGCCCTCCGCCTTCTTCATTCCGCCAGAAACCGAAAAATTAACTATACGCAGGTGAATTTTGTGATGACGACTCAGGGCCTACCTATTCATTTTCAATATTTTCTACATTAGGATGTATGAATGTGGAGAAGTCAAAAGGAGTATAATTATAAGAATAAAAAGTAGTTTCTGCGTATTTCCATGGGAAAAGGGTGTGAGTTTATGTATGTTTTATTTAAAAATTATTGGACATTTTATATCCGCCTCCAGTACCCGGATCATGAGTTTTTTGACGTATAATTTTAAATTGAAAGTATAAGTTTGCTACACAGCATTTATATAAATTAAATACTTAATTAATTTCTCTGTATTTTTTTAAATGTGCAAATTGTATAAAATTGTATCAAAATGTTCTAGGGCTGTTGTATTTTAAATTCAAAATATGCTCACGTTAACGATACTATACGTCAAAAAAACTCATGATAGGGGTACAGTTGTGCACGCATTCCCATTGATACGGTTCTGGTAGCTGTCTCTTGCATGTTAAGAGGAGGTTTGTTGAGATCTGTGTAATGAAACCTGTGTGTTGAGATCAGCGGGCTAATTGCGTAACACCCTTCTAATGACATACCTTTCATTTTGACAATACAAGATGGGGATAACTATGTACCTACCCATTGAATAAAATGAATGAAAAGCGAGGAAGAAGCTTTTGTGAGTTGAAACGGTGATCTGTCACAAATTCATACGTACCTTATTGGCGTAATCAGACTTATTTCTATGATTAAAAAGGTGCAATTCGTCCAGGTAATAGAAAATAATGTTGTTATATTTTTCACTTACAATACACAGTGTTCTCGACTGAAAGACAAGAAGAATTGTTATCAATTACTGCGCGATCACATAAAAACAATACAAATGAAAATCTGGTCAATACAGCCGAGCATGTATTTTTACAATTTACAATTAACAATCCACCCATTTTCTTGTACCTAAAGGGTGGGCTAACAAATTTTGGACATTTGAAACATGAATAGAAATAAAACTACACATGAATCATGATAATATATTTTGTTGATCATTTTTTCAACGTAACAAACATCTAATTAATGCATTTTTTTTAATGACACCGTCGAGATGTGTCCTGTCTCGAAAACATTTGAGACTGTACTTCAAATATTTGAGACTAGCTTCCACCCGCGGCTTCGCCCGCGTTTTTCGGGATAAAAGGTAACGTATGTGTTATTCCAGACTATAATCTATCTGTGTGCCAAAGGACGTTGGTAGGTTTGGGCTTGATATAGTACAGTAATAAAAGCATAACCAAAAATAAAAATATATTTTAATTGTTCTTTGCCTAATTTATCTTAGAGATTAAGGGGCATTTTCACCAACCTATCAATATCTGTTCAATAAGCTAAAGATAAGATTTTTGACAGATTTTCTATACAAAATCTGTCAAAAATTTAAACTTAATTGTCAGATTCCTTTATTGATAGGATGGTGAAATAGCCCCTAAGAATTGGAATAAAAAAAATCGAAATAAATAAGAAATAAAATGATTATGCCGTTGACATTTTGAAAAAACCAATAAAAATAAAACGGGTGCATGCTGGCTGGCGCGTGCCTCCACAGAATATCATGTCGACAGCAACTAAAACCTTTCAATTGAGAACTAATTAGTCGGGCTGTACTTCATTGGATCATTCACACCATACTTAGCCTCACTGTCACAAATACGAAGATTTTTCTACCCAATTACGTACAAAAACAAATAAAAAATGAATTTAAATATGTACTCTTGAAATAGTCGATCACACCAAACTAATTTCATATTTGTACCGACATACACAATCTGAAGCCCAGCGTTCTATGGGCGTCTGCCGTATATACACACAAACACACACACGCACACACACACACACACACTTTCGCATTTATAATATTAGGATAGGAAGCTTTGCTTCATGGAACTTTCACTTTATTTTTAAAATTATGTAATACTGCATTCAAAGATTTTTAAAAAGTTGCTTGCTTCATCTGGGAATCGAACCGACCAAATGTGATAAAATTAACATCCTGTATTGATGCCGATTGAAAGGATTAATTGTTTTGTTTGAAAGCATGAATTCCTTCCAAGTAACATGGTATCCTAAATTAAATAAAGGAAACGGTACTTACGAAAGAGACGGAATTCATAAAAACTGTTATGTAAGTGTGGCCTATCTCGAAAGATGGCAGTTTTCCAGTATTGTCCCTTAGGTATATGAAACCCGAAATAAGACAAGAAAACATTAAAATGCAATTATAATATCGATAGATCCCAGATTCCCGTGGTCCCCTCGGCCAAGACGCTATGATCCACATGCTCTTGCGCAGAAGTTTTATATATTGTATATCTTGTGTTTTCTCGACCCCTCTATAACAATATTAAAAGTTTAGTTCAATAAACCTAATAGGTACATACTTACCTTATACAGGATAAGTTTTAATCCACTACGCATGTTTTAGAAGGTCAAAGCACTCATGAATATGATCAACTTTTATTACGGGACCGACACTGAAATATGAAAAAAAAAATCAGCTGTTCCCAACAAAAATGCACTACAACACGATCAAAATGCTGATTTTTTCAGCTAATAATAATATAAAAGTATATTATAATAATAAAAAAACTGTATTTTTTACAGCCTGCACAAATAATCGCAGGACGATCGAACTAATTTTTTTATATTTTTTAAGCGATTTGTTACAGTCAATTTTTTTTTTAACTCGTCATTTTCGAGTAGTCATTCACGAAATTCATCATGCCACACTTTTCCGACGGTTCCAAATAGCCGCCATACCGGGGCAAAGATGCAATTTTTTTTAAATTATGGGAAACGATTTGTTACAGTAGGTAGGTATGACACTCGAATCGTGTATATCGTGTAGGTAATATATTTGCCATACATCTGGTGCAGTGCAAAAGTGATGACATACTTGAAAAAACCGGCCAAGTGCGAGTCGTACTCGCGCACCGAGGGTTCCGTATCAGTTTTGGACGTATAAAGTGAAAAAAACCGGACCGCAAAACTAAATTTTTTTGTGAAGAATTTTGATGATTTTGAAAAAACTGTACTAATTAGGAACATCGTTTTATTTTTGGTGCAATATTTGGGTCAATTCCTATCAACACTAATTACTTCAGATTTTTCACTCTGCAAACTTCGGAGATAAGGGGGTATTTTTATTATTATTATATTTTTTTTTATTATATTGGTATTTTTTCAGACATTTTTCATCATATGTCGAAAACTGTGAGACATAAAATTAAATAAAAATATATTTTGAAATGTGCAGATCAAGCCCTTTCATTTATAATATGTCATTTGACCTAGTAACCCCACTTTGGAAATTTTGGACCCCCACTCCGGCCCCTTTTACAATGAAAATAAAAATATTTTTTTAATTTTTTCATTGCAATAAAGTTGGACAAGCATTTTTTAAAACTGTTCCAAATTTCAAGTCGATAGCATTAGTAGTTGCTGAAATAAGCAGGTGTGACAGACAGACAGACTGACAGACAGACAGACGAAGTCGCACCATAAGGGTTCCTTTTTTACCATTTTGGTAAAAACGCTTTTTTTCAAACGTTTACAAGATACGACTGTACTTGCCCCGACGACAGTTAAAACTAAGTTTTTTTTTTTATTCACAAATTACGTAATTTGACCCCTGTACCCTTCCCATACTGTAACAAAAGACTGCCAATTTTCTGTCCTTATCCTCCGGTCTATGTTAGGCTATTATAGTTTTACGACATTAGTTTCGCAATGTGATTCCCGCTTTATATTAGTATAAAATTAATTGAATCTGAATACCGAAAGTGATAGAAAAAATTGATTTTATTATGTCTACGATAGATACAATCCAGAAAAGAGATAAATGTGGAAATTAGTACAACTTACTCTAGGTCTGTACCATCAGATAGAACTTTCATGGTGGACGATCTCGATATAACGTCCTGATGGTTTCCGTCCTATAATAAGAATGTTAAGAAATAACAGAACTGCTTATAAATATCTCCTACCAACTATGTTATTATCCAGTTGATGGGCGGTCTAGAAAATCGGAAGGATGTCATGTCAATATAAATTCACGGTCGCATGAATTACGCAGTCATTTGTTTTATTTAGGACTTTAACTGTTACCCGTGGCTTTACCTACTCACACGGTGCACCCTAGAAGAACTACTTTACACACCACCTGCTCGAAATGTCAAATTATATGTCATGTAACTCTAACCTATAGTAGGTCATTAAAGCCCTAGGGGCAATAATATTGTACAGACCATGTATACAGTACCGCTTTTAGATCAAACCCTTGATCGAATTCTTCAAGTAGGTAATCGATGCTCGTGGCTAATAGACCATTGGCCTTAACGACTATCAGAACCCGTGACGATCTGATGAAGACCATCTATAGTTAGTTGTATATAAACTAATAAGAGAGAACAGCAAAGTGATTGCTACAATGTACCTATGCAATTATAGGACTCCGTACCAAAATGGTACAAAAGGAACATGGTGCGACTTTGTCTGTCTGTCAAAGTCACAGCTGCTTATTTCAGCAACTACTAATACTATCGACTTGTTTAGAACCGTTATAAATAATACTTGGCCACCTTTATTTTAAACTAGCTTTTGCCCGCGAATTCGTCCGCGTTTCCGTCGTTTTTCGTAAAAAAGTAGCGTATGTCCTTCCTCACGGTTCAATGGTTTTGATGTAACAGACAGATTAACTTTCGTATTTTAGTAATAGGGATTTTAGTTTAGGGAAATATAATGTCAATCCACAATACTGTTGAAAAATATCGCAATAAGGAACCGCAGAATATTATTATTAATAGCTGTGCCCGCGACTCCATCAGCGTGTGCGCAACTCCTTGTGTGTAATACAATCAGAAAGCTCCGAACTGCTAAGCTATCGGGAGTTACACGTGTTATTGTGAGTCAACCATAAAAGATAGACATATGCTGTTGTGAGATATTTTTTAGATAATTTTATGTAGAATATTTCCGTCATACATCATTTCTATGTAACTTTAACCATTAAGGCTGCACACGCGACGGAAGCTTAAAAAATGGAGTAACTTCTCCCGTTTTCCCAACATTTCCCTTCACTGCTCTGCTCCTATTGATTGTAGCGTGATGAAACGTATACTATAACCTGCCCAGGAGTATGAAAAATAATTGTACCAAGTTTCGTTAAAATCCGTCGAGTAGTTTTTGTTTCTATAAGGAACATACAGACAGACAGACAGACAGACAGACAAAAATTTTACTGATTGCATTTTTGGCATCAGTATCGATCACTAACCACCCCCTGATAGTTATTTTGAAAATATATTTCATGTACAGAATTGACCTCTCTACATATTTATTATAAGTAGGTATAGATGAAAGAAGTGATTTTTTTTTTCATTTTCATTGTAAAGGCGCCAAGTGGGTGTTCGAAATTTCAAAGTGATAATAAGATATTTGACAAAGTTGTTTTACTGAACAGGATAATATCGAGGGCCACAAATAAAAAAAACTGAAAATTCTTGTTATTATAAAAATTGTATCAATTCTGTTCATATTTTTATATTCGAATAAGACACCCAATTTTTCGCATTTAAAATTGCCCAATTACACAAACTGCCCTCTTTGCATTTTTACACTTTGGTGGCTAACTTCAGATTAAAGCAACCATCTTGTGAGGTGCGACCCGGTAGTCAGCATAACCGCACGTATTTTTTGTGTAAAAGGGCCATATTTCAAAAAATTACTCAAGTTCGTTCAAAACTTCTTTAGACAAAGAGTGTTGACATTTTGGAATACGACGGTATTGAATTAAAAAGACATTTAACTTTCTATTTTATTTGTATTTAACTGTTCATGGTTGATTTCTTACAATAATTTTACTGCAAGGTATTGCTACTTTTTAGTTATAATTACTTACTTTTCACATAAAATAAAAAATAACGGAAAACCTTCAATAAAACTTATTTTCAGTATGAGCTGTGGCTTTTTTTATAAGCAATTAAGGGTTTTTTTATAAGCAAAAGGGACTTTTGCAGTGTTCTACTTGACTAGGTAAAACTTATAGCAAATATCAAATTATAGACCAATAGAGGCTTGTCAACAAATTGTTATTCAATCAAATTTAAAAATTACCCGTTGCAGTTGTTTTGCAAGGACAACGCCGTGGAAAAGTCCATGTGTCCAGTGTGATAGTATAGGATTGATAAAATATATAAAAATTGTCATAAATAGAGGTAGATACCTAACTACTTAGGGTAAACGCAAATTATTGATGAATAGGTATCCAACCTAAATTACCTATAATTAAAATTGTTACTTAACTAGCTATACTCGCGACTCCGTCCACGTGGAAATCGGAAAACAACACGATGTCGTTACCTATTTCATATAATTACATATTATTATAGGTAGGTACCATAAGTAGGGTTGTCATACGTCCCGTACATATATATACATATACAGGGCCGTCACCATATTTGGCCATTGCGTCCCGTATTGCTAAATGTCCCGTATTAGTCCCGTTTTTCGACAATTTCGGCAAAAAGTATCTAAAATCAACCACAAAACAAAACATGACTTGGTCGAAAAAATTAACTAACAGATAAAAAATATTGTTAAGCTACAATGGTTTCGAATACTTACTATTTTTAGCTTACTTAATTTTTTTTATTTCATTTATTGATATTTTGATGCCCATTACGGTTAAGATCAGAAGTTAGCTGTAAACAAAATGCGTGGTTTGTCTTTCACTGTATGCCTATAATGTCCTACGTGCATACGTAACTGCATATTTTGGTGTAGTTACGTATATAATATCTATGATAATTAATGTTTTGGGCATCGAAAGTGTTAAAACATCCCGTACTGGTTCCTGGAAGTTATGGCAAACCTGACTACCTATACGTAAAGTTTTCCCCGCAACTCCATATCTCCATCCGTATGAAAGTCGGTAAACTAATGCAACGCTGCCACGTACTTACCATCTTGTTTCGCAGTTCTAGACTTTGCTAATTTACCTAGTTCTCTTATTTTGCTTGCTAGCCGTTCCATTATTATTTTCATTTTGTAATCGTAGTACCAACTACTTAGCTTAAATGATTATTTAAAAAGAAGAAATACGTTGTACCTAATTGAGAATACAAGTTAAAGCACATCAAACTCGCGTTTCAATCATTAAGCCCGTAGCCACTTTAGTGTTTATTACCCGTGTTTACCCCTTATTTCAGAACTCATACAAGGTCGATCCCAGCGTTTGTAACATAAACTATAGTAGGTGCTCAAAGAAGCCCTAAAAATAATACAAACCTCATCGACGTTGGTAACTTGCATTTTTAACTCTTGTTTTTGCCAGCGTATCTACGTTTAGCCTATATTTTAAAACTGGCAAGATTGATCTTAGCTTCCACAACATAAAATTAAGGGTTCAAAAAGCCCTATACGAAAATATGAATCTCATTGCTGTTGGTTACTTGGGCATTTTTCACTCACGGTCCTTTCAAAACTATTTCAAACGATGAAATAAATACTGCTGGCTCCACCATGCGGTAGTGAGAAGCAACTTTGTACAGGTTACTTGTAGGCCTTGCGGCCTTAGGGCCATGTTCACCGACAAGATAACAGTCCGTTATATTGAAAACGGCCGTTTACTTTTATAATTAATAAAATTAAAAACGGCCGCGTAATTTTTAGGGTTCCGTACCTCAAAAGGAAAAACGGAACCGTTATAGGATCACTTTGTTGTCCGCCGTCACTCACCGGACCATAAGTGGAGCCATCTGCTCATAAATGACACCACTAGAAGTATGCAGTAGCGCCATCTATGATCATATATCGGAACCCTTAGGGCGCGAGGCATACTCGCACTTGTCCGGTTTCCATGATTGTAAGTGTTTTTTATTGTACGTTACTCACATACATTCATGAAAAATTTAGAGATATACCTCGGGCTTGCCCTGTAGGCACGCCACTGGTTTTTTTTTACTACCTATTAAAACTTTCGATTGTTACTCAATGCTTTTGCTTTTTTCTTCTTTGAACAGTCCTTCGTTATGCCCCTTGTTTTCTCCATGACAGCCAAGAGGTGAGTCTCGAATATGGAAGTTTTTGTTAGGTGGGTCGCAGTCCAGTTAACTTTGGGAACCACTACCTTAGACCATTTTATATTCATTTTAATGTAACTATACTAAAATAAAACAACCTTAAACAATGTAACGGAAAAATGGAATTTCCTGGTAACACTGAAGAAGCGCCATCTACCTGCCACGGATATAACTTGTTGGGTAGTTAGCAGACAAGCAAAGGAGATTTAACGAAGTAGGTAATGGTTCAGAGTCGAACACAGCACCACAGCTCAGCTTAAGGCGTAAAACAGAAAACCTGGTCTGTTTCGTAGATGGCGTTATTAGATATTATTTTCAAAATCATTACTCCATATACCAGGATTTTATGGATGGTTATTTTTGATAGTTCTTAATATTTTCTGTCCTTTTTCAATGATATTTGTAAGAAAGAGATATAGTGTGATTAAAATTAGTTTAGTGTGATGTTCAACAGAATCAGCACCAGTGTGTTTCAGTACCTACCTATGTCCGGAAAGTCTTTCCAACTTGCACCAACTCCTATAGTAACTATTTACTTAAGTACCTCCAACGAGCGGTCAAGACAGAAACTTCCGCAATCTGTACAACAACTTTTCAGGACTTCGGGAAAACGTGAAAAAAAAAATATTTTGCGTTAAATGACCTTCATCAAAGTGTATGGAATAGCTAATTTTATTTTCACGATTTTAGAATTGGTCCCATAGATGCCAAAAAGTTACAGTGTACCTATAATCCGTGGATATGTACCTAGTAAATACTGACCTAGTTTTGAACAGCCGGAGCTTGGACCTGATTGTTTATCCAGTCTATCAGATCTAATAGTCCAGGTTATAGGTAATACCATCAGGGTAAAATAGTGCAAGACAAACGGGCAGAGGACTGTCCCACCAACCTGCACGCTTAGCATGACCGATTCTAGATAGAATCGGTCATGCTGAGCGTGCAGGTGCAGTGCAGTTGGATAGAAAAAACTTTGTCTGTTCTTTGGTAGAATAGACATCTATCTATTCTACCAAAGAATAGACAAAGTTCTTTCTATCCAACTCGTTATCTCTTTACCCGAGCACGCGGCGACCCGTGCTTGGCTTATCAGAATGTTGTCTACTGAAAAATAAAAACATTTCTTCTCTTCATTGCTATGCATAAAACGGTAGAAATGTTTCTACAATCTGTCACTTTGTCTATTCTTCGGTAGACAAAACCCGTTTCTATCGTGGTCATGCTAAGCCGGCTGGAAGGCTTTGTCGCTTTATTAAATACGTAACATAATTTATGTAGTTAAGTAGGTATATAATATTAAATACCTACTTTTTTATATTACCTACAATTACATTGTAGGTAATATAAAAACGTAACTGTTACAAGTTTACAACAGTAGGTAGGTATACCTACACTTAATGTTGAATGCTTTTTATGGTGAAGCAAATTTTGACTGAATCTGCAAAATTCAATGTTTTAGCGAGATCAAAACTACGAGATTGGATTTGTTACACTAAAGATAAAAACGAGAGCTACCTAACAAGTTTCAAGCCAGATAAAAAGTTATGTTTAATAACTTACTTAACTCAATCATTACCAATTAAGTGCTAACGGCCAATTAGTTTGTCCGTGATTTAAAAATCATCAAAGAAGCAAGTTTAGCGCATCGTTATTCCCGTAGTGGCGAACGGAACGAATAAGCTAAGCGGTGGGCGGGGTGCGCGGGCGCTGCCGGCGGCCGGCGCGGGCGCAAGGCGCGCGGGCCGCGGCGGTACGTGCGCGCACTGCGCTTTTTGCTTGTGGCAGGGCGACCGCGGTGCGGCGGCGGCGGCGGAGGCGCACCGGGATCTTATCCTTATTGTATTTTATTCTGTTCTTAGCTCTCCGTTCAAACGAACGTCCCTACCACACATCCCTATTGTTAAACTTAACGTTTTATTGTAACAAAGCCAGTTTTATTATAAACTAACGTATTATGCCAATATGTTAGTAAGAACTCGGTCATTCTTTGCCCGGTCTTCAGACGATCTGTTTTGTGTGAACGAGTGTTACAAATAAAATAATAATAGCGGCAAACAACAGATTTTAAAGAAAATTGCTTTATCAACTAACATTATGAATATAAATGATTTGGTGACCCGTTTATTTTTTCTCACAATTATTTACATTGTCGGAGCTACACCTGATGATAAGGTAAATATTATTAAATTTTTTGTTGAAGCTTTTACTTATTGCCTGTGTTCTATAAGCTCGCGTTACTTTCTAAGTCTTTAGTACAGCGATAATTATACTTTTTTTTGTCTAGACTAGTGTATCTGTCCTAATAGTGACTGTGTATCAAAATAACTATGTAATCTAAATCTAAGTTAATTTTGATTCTGGAAATATTTTCAGTTTATATATTTATTTATATTTTCAGTAGGTAGGTACAATAACAGGCAACATTTTTTTGTTAGTAAATAACTTCAGTGCTTATAACCAGTAGTTACTAGGTAACTAGACGGCTATAGATACACGTACCTACCGTGTAGGTATTTCCTGCACCTATCATGATGGACGTGACAAGTGACAAGCTACAAAATAGCAGTTATCTCAGAGCTTGCTTTGACAATTACAAAGCTCCGTAGATTCACCTTTTTGCCAGAACCATCTTGGTTTATAAAATTATTACTGAACCGTACATTACATTGTAATATTATCTATACCCTCTGCCCCGGAAAGAGGGTAATGGTAATAAAAATCTACAATTGTACTACTTACTTGTACTCATTCTCTTTTTAGAACTGTCATGCGATGTAAACAACGCCAAACATCTTATAAAATTGGGGATCGATTATCAATTTAAATGATAAATCATTTCACAGAAGGATTTAAACTTGAATGATTAGTTTTTAGTAGGTAGTTACGGTACCTACACATAAATCTACAAAAAGCTGCCATAAAATATTTTAAACTTCGTCCACGCTAGGTCCTAGAGTAATAAATCTTAATAGGTGACTATCTAATCATGGTTTTTCAATCTTCTAGAAAATATTGACAATTCAGTAATTCTCACCCAATGTGACCACGGAATAAAAATAAACTTTCTGTTCTGTGGATGTGACTTACTGTTAACTCGAGCACCTGGCATTTGATCGCCTTAACTCAATTATAATTAAGAGAGATTAAGTTAGATTTTCAGGCCTGTGTTTCTAATTGTTGAAGCATGCTTAGCATGCATTAAAATTTATCGGGGCCGATCGTTTTTACAGAGCACGGAAGGTTCTTGGGTACCCCTCCAAGATAATACCTTGGATGGGGCTCATGGTCATATTATGACCTTGTTAAGTGTAGCGATCTGCGCATTCCCGTAACGTTCCGTTCCCGTAACTAGCACTTTGCCCGCGATTTTTTCCGCATGATTCACAGAAACTGTATTTATTCGGGATTTATAGTAGCCTGTGTTACTCATTTCATTGATAATGTAGCTTTCAACCGTGAAAGAATTTTTATAATCGGTCCAGTAGTTTTTGGCATAACTATCGAATTATCTGCCTACCTATCTAATTCATTTGTGTATAGATATAACTATAAGGTCAGTAAGGTCTTTCTATTAAAAATTCAAATTCAAAAATCATTTATTCAAAGTGGGCTAAATGATTAGCACTTTTTGAACGTTAACATACATAAGACAGCCCCCAAAAACACCCGCCCTTCACCGCTTCCTAGTGTTAGTAGCGAAGAAGAAACGGCGCAACAAACTCCGCAGCAACACAATTCTGTCTGTCAATTACTTTTATGCAAAAACTATATCGGCTGTACCACAAAAAAGATAAACACGTATTCAACACGAATGCTACCAAAAATAATACGCACTTGTTTTAGCACTAACTTGTCTTAAACAAGTGTGTATTCTTTTTGGTAGCATTCGCATTTAACACATGTTTATCTATTTTGTGGTAAGGGTGTATACCTACATTTAAAATTAAAAACTATTAATCAAGTCGTCGGTTTAGTAGTACTTGTAACAAAGCACTACCGAGTAAAATCGTTCATAAAAATAACGAAATAAGCAAAATTCGATCCGATCTTTCCAAAAACTCCAAAAGTTGTTAATTTTTTTTCGCCAGTCTCTGAAAACGGATTCAAATTCTGTTGTCAAATCTCATGGCAACATAAATGAGGTAAATTATATTAAGATCACAATAGGTAGGTAGAGGTACATACATACAATTTTATTT
Organism: Thalpophila matura; assembly: GCA_948465475.1. NCBI lineage: Eukaryota > Metazoa > Arthropoda > Insecta > Lepidoptera > Noctuidae > Thalpophila > Thalpophila matura. Next base: position 12,828,576 of record OX419176.1, on the reverse strand, counting down.
AATAAGTCGAAAATAAGCAGGAGATTTCCTGCTTATTTTCGACTTATTAAATAAAATTAATTAATCTCCTGCATATAGTCTCGAATTATCAAAAGATTGCGTAGGTTAGGTAGGTCCTACCTATCAGGAAATTATCTAAATTTCGAAAAGGTTCTCATTATAGTTTAAATTTCTGAGTTCTAGTATGCAATCTCCTATCGGAGTTAGACAATCCTTAGGCATCTATTACACGGTAGGTTTTGCTGTCAGCATAACCACTGTCAAGGTGTGACTGACGGATAACCTACCGTGTAATGTGATGATTGAGGTTTGCGTGACGAAAATCTGGATATTTTGATATGCAACCATCAAACATGATTGATGGTTTTGATTGACCGTCTAATGGACGCCCTAGGACGATTTGCTGTACAAGAGTTCACTCTAAACACCGGTCCGGTTGTCGAATAAAACCAGTCTCTGCATTTCTAGAGCTGATGCATTTTTGATTTTTCTACTAGGTAGGTACTTCTACACTTTCCTTGTTCTTGGTTGTGTTTATTTCGTTGCGCATAATGTTGTGCAATATTGATTTAGCCGCTTCTGATTACTGATTAATTATTTATACAACCAGCGGAATCTGATAATAGATTAATGTTACTCAAGTAGATTAAATTACACGTTGTTTTTATTTTTACAGTGTTGTGTTAAAGTATGAAATTGTCGTTTTAACGTAGGTAGGTTGCCTACATTAAAACAGCAACTTCATACTTTAACACCTATGAAAAATATAAAATCTCCGAATGGTAGGTACCTACCAGGTCTCGCCCATTTGCTATTACCTATTGACATCATTTTGCGTCGAAAATATCGTGCCTATACTTACAGTTACTCACTCACCTTATAAGTGGAAACTGAATTTAAATTAGTCTTTATTTTATGAGTATGAGTTCGTATAATCATAATAAAAATATTTCAAGTGTTTCCAAGTACAGCGCAGCTCTATTGTTCAAACGGTTCAAGGAATAAATTATATTGGAATGAGAAACCGATGTGTGTTTTATATTTGCATTTAAGCGCAACACTCAAGCGATTTAATCAATTCTTAAACCTGATACCTATAACTTGGTCGATCTTACCAATCATTAGGCTTCATTATACAAACCTTTCTAAAAGAAAATAAAAGCATTTAGGTCTATGTTGATGTGTCTATTTAAAACCTACGTCAGCCGCAAGGATCGTTTCTGATTTGTTACAACTCACAACATACTATAACTAGCAAAGTTACATTACAATAGATACCGCTTACGAAACTCAACCATACCCTATATAATGCGATGCAATCAATCAATTGGGTCAAGAGATGATTGTCAATTTAATTGTGATTGTCACTTGTTTCTTGCAAGAGTTCGCTATCGAGTTCAGTAAGTAACGCGGGCTGCAATGCGCGTGCGGCGGCGTGCGAGGCGAACACGGCGCATGCTCGCCGGCCTGTCTGCGGCACCGATGGCCGCACATACCCCTCGCGGTGTCACCTCATGATAGCACAGTGCTCCGGCCCGCCAGTCACCATAGCAAGAAAGGGACCCTGCATCGGTAAGTGACCTATGAATTCCTGCTACGATACATTTATACTAGAGGTAAACTTCGAGACCATTCTTAGGCTGAGATGTAAGCGTACTTACGGTCAGTTACAGAAAGATAATTAAAGTCTCCTTTAAAACTGACCTTTTCTGCTCAGACTTTACTAACGAGTTACAGTCAAAATCTGTTATAACGACATCGAAGGGACCACTCATATTTGGTTATAAAAACCGATAGTCGTACCAAACCGGCGGTATTTTTGAGGGAATAGTCAGTGAGGACCTATGATTTTGGTTATTATAACCGGTATATTGTTCTAAATGATGTCGTCGTAAACGGTTTTAACTGTATGAGAAATTCGGTATTAATAATGCAACCCTTGAGTCTGTATGAGTGCATGCTTAGCAAAATTTTAAGTTGTTGTATTTGTGAACTTAAACTTTGCTAACTACTTTAACTACTACTACTAGGTACTAGCTACTTTAACTTTGCTCAGACTTCATTAACGAGTTATGAGACATTCAGTATTAGGTAATAATGCAACCCTTGAGTCTGTATGAGTGCATGCTTAACAACATTTTTCGTAAGTTGTCGATTTTGTGAACTTAAACTTTGCTAAGCACGCACTTGGTAAGATGGACTCAAAGATTGCATTATGATTAGGGACTTTGCTAGTTAAGTCTGTGCGCTCTATAGATTTCACCATTAGTTCAGCATAAGCATAATCGGCCTATAATGTTCCCACTGCTGGGACACAGGCCTCCTCTGTGAGAGAGAGTGGGCTGTAGTCCACCACGCGGGCCCAGTGCGGGTTGGTGGACATCACATGTCTTCGAATTTTTGGTTCTAGGACATGCCGGTTCCTTACGATGTTTTCCTTCACCGTTAAAGCAAGTGATAATTAATTACTAATACGCACATGACTCCGAAAAGTCAGTGGTGCGTGCCTCGGGATCGAACTCGAACCATTTGTCGTGGGAGGCACATGGTTAAACCACTAGGTGACTAGGCTATCACTGCTATCACCATTAGTTCATTTTGTTTAAATTTAAATAGTAGGTATAAAAGTAACATAAAGTTCAATATATAAAACAAAGTTGCATTTCTTAATCTGTCTGTTTGTCCACTTAGTTCGTCTAGACTACTTCTGGATTTGAATGCGGTTTTCGCCACCATTTAGAAAATTTATTCTGCTAGGTTTATTTAACTTAGATACAGCACAGATACCTCGATGTTTTGACCTGTGGCCATATCAGTAGATTGCACCAGTGCGAAGCAGGCGCATAAAACAAAGAATATAGGTACATAACATAACCATAAAAACTAAGGCCCGTATTCCAGAACGATACTCGAGCACCGATCTCTGCTTGAGCATAGATTTCAACCAATCAAATGGCTTTAAATCTATGCTCAAGCAGAGATCTGTGCTCGAGCATCGTTCTGTAATACGGGCCTAAGAGTGGTCTACACAAAGATTTTCGTAGTTGCGAGCAAGTGCTGCTTATGTAGGAAGTTAGGTAGGCGTAGGCAGCACTTGCTTGCAAGTAGCTGTACCTAATACTGTAAAATAGTAGGTACCTAAGTATTAGGAAATACATATACAATAAAATTATAGTAGATATAAATCACCCATGAACATGTCCTATAATGCGTCTTTGTTAATGTCGGCCTTGCACTTGCGATACAAACGCTCTTTATGAAGTCATGGAATGTACCTAGTTTACAGTTTTACAGCATATTCATTGGTCGCTACAGTTGATAATTCCTGAAAGTCCATTCGTGAGTTATGTTTGTAAACTTTTAATAAACTTTATGCCTGTTTAAATTGATAGCGTTACAACCTCATAGACCGGAGACCAAGCGGTTTGTGGTCTTTCTTTGTCTGGCCGCACCTTGGTAGGTACTTACTTAATTTATTCCATGCCACTATTATGAGAACATTATAAAACGCCAAAACTCATCGAATCCTGCTCCCTTTTTAAGATTAACATAATAAAGTACCTTACACTTTTTTCATAGAGGGGCAATCGTCCTGCCTGATTGCGTTGCGGTACGCGTTGAACGCGCAAAGTGGAATCTGGTCGGCATACGTTCCTCGGTGCCGCGCCGATGGCAGCTACGCGGCAGTGCAGTGTGCGAGCGCAGGCGCAGCCGCTGCCGGCTGCTGGTGTGTCACACCTGACGGGAAACCACTCCCTGACACCTCCGTCAGGAATGGCAGACCTGACTGCACTAGGACCGGTAAGTAATTCATAGATTCCATGACCATTGACGATACATTATGTTTGATATTACCAACCACGCTGGCGCAGCCGTTAGGTATCAACCGCTGGGGCATGAAATAAGGGTCAATCAATTCCAAAGGTAGTTCACTGGCCAGCCACGTGCCACTGTACTCCAAGTATGCGGATGGCTGTATATACCAAAATCCTTTGGTAAAAATAGGTTGGTTTAGCGTACCTCCTTGACACCTTCCGTGACAGACTACGAGGCACAATGGCTCGTTTTATTCTCGTACGTCTATAGACTTTCAGTGCCAAGGAACGTGTTAAATCCATCTGCACGGTAATTAAGCTAGCCATTGATGCATTATAATATCTATTGACGTTTGTGTTGCAAAGCGAATTTCGTTCACTCTTTGTTGCATAGCTCATAATTATTATGTTCTCTATTTCTTCCTTCTTCTATTTCTTTCTGATCCTATCATATTGCATGTGATGTGATTTTGCTCATCATCTGACTGTTTGTGCTTGTTGTATAAGTAAAGTATTGCATGAGTTCTATTATGTATGCAAACTTGCTAAGCGAATTCTACAATATTGCCTTCAGCTGATAGATGGATAAACTACACTCGTTTGCTATAAAGGTGACATCACAACATAAGATCAGAATGTCTCTGTAAAAGCTATTCAATTTAAACACGACAATATAAAATTTTAAAATAAAACAAATTGTAACTACACAGGTAGGTAATTAGGTAACTGGTGTGATTGAAACAATGGTAGGACGTAAGCTACTTATCTATAAATCTTACTGGACGTAGGCGAAACGAAATTACGAAACCGCCGCGCTCATGATGATTTATAAGTTTTGAAGTAGGTATTTGCTCGTAATAAGTTCAGAACATTTCATAGGCGATCTACAGTAGGAGATCTCTTGTACCCAGATTCCAGACATCTGTTTTATCTAACGCGCCATTGTAAATACCGCTGGATACACTTCAGACATCGTTTGTAAACAATGATCCAGATGAAAGCCAATGTTTATATTACACTAGAACGCCTTTTGGAAGTACCGATAGATAAGTTTCACCAAGATATTATCTTAAGCAATTTTCACAGAAACACACCCAATATGTTAGAAAATGCTGATAAACACATCACTCTTGCGGGATATAAACAGTGTTGATTCACATAAAAATATACATACAGGCCGTTAAACTAATTAACCATAGGTTAGAGTATTTTTAACGTAAACAGACAACAACGTAGGTACCTATGTCTGGTCATGAAGCTATCGGTGGAAGATTAAGATGTATTTAAGAAGACTCCTTTAGCTTTTGAGATGATGTATGATGTTTTAAAACTAAAAACTTATGTATCTACAGCTAAGAGAATTGGCAAAAAGAGAAATGAGGAGTGTGTAAAAATTAAGAGAGGGCTTTGGAAGTGAGAAAAGGCAAATGTAGACCCTATAACCACCTAAACCAAGACTATCGTTAAATCACGATTTGTGTTTTGTATTTCAATCATCAGGCACACAGAATGTTATTTCAGAATAAAATAACCTGATTCGTTTTGACATGCAAATTGCATCGCGTGCATGCATACCAGTCTGCTGGCACACGTCTGCTGTAGCGTTTATGTACAGGTAAGAACTCCATAAAAGTAGTTTGCTGTATGTATCAGTGTACGTTGAAAATGTATCAGTGTCGACTCACACTTGTCGCAGGGAGACAGGAGCCGTGAAATGTAAATAACTGCTGATACTGATAGCGCATGCACAGTGACAAACGACGTCACGTGCCGCAGTGCAAGTGGGCCTTGCACGAATAATTTTAACGTAAATGTAAGCATATTTTTAATTAAAAATATACGTTTGCTACACGGTATGTACAAAAATTTTATGAGTAAGTAGGTACTTTATTTATTTCTCTGTACTTATTTATTAAAATGCACAAATTATATTTCTAGGACTGTTGTATTTTAGATTCAAAATTCGCTTACCTACGTTTATGATGGGTAGGTACCATAGCTACGTCAAAATTATTCAGGCTAAGCCCACTGTTAAAGAAATACCTAATACCGATAATAATTAATACGTACTTATTTAAAAGGAAGCATCTTAATTATTTTGCTACCTATTTGTACCATTAGTAGGTACCTACTTTCTTCCTAAAATATACCAGCCACAATAGGCGACACATTGAGTGATAAATAATGTGTGTATGTTTCACGTATGGCGTGCACGTCGTTATACATATTTATGTACATTTGTAAGTACGGTATTTTGTGATTAGAATGCAATTACCTTTGGCGCCATATCATCAGTATTACACGTATGTTTCGAGCTTTCGTTATGAATATATTCGTCGTATTTTAGCATCACATTTACGTTTACTGCCAACTATTGTAATTATTGATTAATCTCACTGATGTAGGAGGCGTATTTTTGCGTACAGGCGCCAGGAACACACCACTGGTTCAATAGTGAATGTTTTTCATAGGAATTCCATAAAAATTATGCATTTTGCATGTCTCTCTATTCTTTAAACTTACTTTTTACTGTTATTTGAAAACCGAAACAGCCCAGAAACATTAAATTATTATTAATCTGTGTAGTAGGTACCTTGCAATAACTAAATATTTACTATAGATCTATTAATAATAGACCAAAGGATTCCCAATATAAGCGAAACCTTATTCAGTAAATTCAGTTAGAAAGAGATAGTGTTGTGAATTCATGCATATATCTATCCACTTTTTCATCAAGATAACTGCTACTTCAGCTAGAGTTGACAGCTTGACACTGCATAGGAAATTAGGTATTGTTGCTATTTCGCTAGATTTGTTCCCTAGCTCTGTTTGCTCGGCGTTCAAATTGTTAACGTCTAGATGTGCGGTGCCATTGTTAGTAAGATAACAAGTGAACTATTTTCAGTTACAAATGTTACAAAAAACCGGCCTAAGCCAATTTAATGTACAGCCGAGTTGATTATGATCCTGATTGCGGCTGTGATCTGACTGGGAACGAGTCATCTTAACAATAACATCACTAAGAGACTAAATAAGAATAGACTAAATAATATTTTGTATAAAAATTGTTAAATTATGTTGGCGCTTTAGTTTTGAGAGGTAATGGTTGATGAGCGATGAGCTACAATCATGTTTTATGCAGTTTTTATGAATCCACTTACTGTGTCTGCCCCACACCGTCTTCTCTGAGTCCGTAAAATTAATTTTAAACGTTCTGTTATCGAGCATAGAACTATGTAATACCCATCAGACAAAGGGTCATCCTACGCAGGGCATCGCCCGCTATTCAGCTAACAGCCTGCTTCCTTATCACAGTACATGCACCTTCTTGTTACCTCCACCAATGATTTGATCCGCAGCCGATCCCGATTTGTGTAGTGAAACTCTAGAAGAGAGAGTGAACGTCTAGCCAGGCCCGAGGCAAACGTTGTGCTAATAAAATCTATTGTGGTAAATCAATTTCTATATAAAAGCTTTGTTCACGAGAATAAATCAGTAAGTTTCAAACAGAGCTGACAAGCTGACATTGTGACGTACGTACTTATTATTCCAATAATGAGTCAGCATGCGCATGATTGCTGCTTGTCTTCCATTGCATAACAGAATCTGCCACTAACGCTATTAGTCGGACGGAGTGGCACTTCCTGCTTAAATTGTCCCTGTCGCATTTAAAATCAAAGTCAGTTACTTCTTTATTTACCTTTTAGACATTTAATCGTGAAGTTTTCGTTTATCATTATTTCATGTCATAAAATGTACCTACCTACCTGCTGAGACAGAATCCAAATAAAAATAGAGCATTATTATGTTTATCTACGAGGTAAGGAAAACTACACATAAACTAAACTTCGGCTTCAGTATCTTTGTTTTCCTATGAGTTGTTCCACAAAACGAACTGTTTCTCGGAAAGTTATTTTTTTACAATAAATATCTTCTATGTAAATATTAACATAATAGCAGACGATATTCCGTGAACTTCGTACATCGGAATTAACATTCTTCTTCATGCGCCGGAAATTCTAGAATTTCATATCGTTATATCTCAGAACGTCTAAGTAGATACATGTGTTTCTTGTAAAAATGAGTCAGGCCCTGATGCCCTGACTTTATTTAAAAGAGCTGACAGGGAACAATTTTTGTTTTAAAAATAAACTCAGGTAAAAAAGTTGGCGTGAGTCAATAACTTTAGACTGCGTTGACTTGATTTTGCACTTAATTCTATTGAGGAATGCGGATTGATGTTAAAAAAACATCGATGTATCCAAATATTATAAACTCATTTAACTGATGAATCAATAATATGCTTGGACCTTTTTCATCGAATGTTGGAATAAAATTATCCCAAATTATCTTTAGCTAATCTGAATTTTAATTAAAGTCTACTTTATTTGCCGTTCTATAGCGGAAGTTAATTGAGAAAATTTGTTACTGTGTTAAAAATACTAAATTAAAAATTTAAAAAACCCCGACTGCGGTGTGCACTGAAAATAATAAAAAAACAAGACGACATTGCAGTCGGGATCGGGACCCGCTCTTGTGCAAGTATAGTGCACTTTATTTTACCCGGAAAGAGTGGGTCCCGACTGCAATGGAGTCTCGTTTTTTTATTATTTTTAGTGGTTTTAACAAGTCGCAGTGCAAACCGCAATCGGTTTTTTTTTATTTAGTATTTTATCATAGTTTCGTACGAAAAAGTAGGTAGGTACCTAAACGTTTGTGGTTTGTTTCATGAATAATCCATATCAAAGCAAACATTCTGATACATTTGTATCACATAGTATATAAAACAATGTCGATTGAACGTCGTAAAGAATGATTCGAATAAATATAATGTTTAAAGATGCTGATCGAAAATTTCCCTAACTGAACGCACTTAGCATTCTCGTTAGGTGCGAATGTGCGATGGTATCGCGGCTCGCATCCCCAATAAGTCTCGCATAAACCTGACTGTAAGTGGTAAGATGAAATGGCGCCATAACACCAGAGCCCTTTTGTATTGAATACCTACACGATCGGTGGTATTTTTAATCTCTAGTTCATTAGTTGTTACTTTATTTATAGCTATTTTATAGCTCATTCTCCGAATAAGTCATAATAATGTGTCATCATACTTTTTTAACCCTTACATTGAGTTAAATACCATCAGATGCCGCCACTTGAAGTACCTACTTTCAGAATAACTCTAATAAGTAGGTATTCCTCCCATACCTACATAATTTAGTCTGAGTTTTAAAATCAGAAGCAACGGTGCCGATTCCGAACTAAACTAATTTAGTCTTATTATGTCTCTTTCTATTAAAAAACATGAGAGAGAGATAGCAGATATTTAATCCTGTCAAATTAGTCCACTTGAATAGTTTTAATGTCAATTTAGTCGTAATCGCAAAAAGTTATAACGACTATTTTCCCGTAAATGACAATAGGGCGTAGACTAATTTAACAGTTCTAAATATATTCTGTCCTTTTTCAATTATATTTGTAAGAAAGAGATACAGTGCGATAAAAATTAGTTTAGTGCGATGTTCAACAGAATCAGCACCAATACCTATAATTATTAATTTATTATTCATCAAACAGGCTAAGTAGCTCGACTTTATTATAGAAAGACTATTTATCAATGTCCACTGCATTAATGTACCTACTTGTCTCATTCAGTAATGAAATACTTCTGTGTTCCGATCCATTAAAAAGGTTTAATTTAAACCACTCGTCTCTCTCGCCCATAAATTGCAGTAACGCTTAATTTATGACGTGCCAAGTGCCAACACATAACTCGATGACTAAGTGAGAAATTATCAGTAATGACGTGGTATTGACTAATTGAAGTTTGTCTCTCGGCTAATAGTCGATATAGCTCCATTGGTCTGCCCGCATCCATTTACGTCGATTTACATGCCGCCTACTAATTCTAGTCCCTTCCATTATGTGGTGGCGCCTGCGCTGCCAATTAACCATTTACTGCCACTCATGTTGACCCGGTTGCGCGGATTCTATGTAATTAACTATACTTTATAATCACGACTTGGAATTGATGATTGCCCATCTCTGCGCAGACGGTATAGAGACTCCAGTGTTCCATTGTAACGGTATATCTAGACAACTATTGGCCGGATTTTAATGTGGTTTTCACCGTAACCTAGGTATGAGTTTCTAGTATACATGTAAATTAGTTGACTAGGAGCACATATGTTGTAGTGTATTTAATTAAAGACGATATCAGATACAGAATTGGTAAATCATTATCGACTTTTCCATTGTGCCTGTGGTGTCGTAGTGTGGCACAATGTAGTCGGTATTATTTCGTAAACAACCTCTCATTCGAAGTGGAGACTGCTCTTGGAGTATTTTTCTAAGAAACAAGCCTACCGGTCCGCGTCAGACTGCTCGTCGCCGATCACAATGGGGTCCACTTTTTTTGTCATTCAAAGGTAAAGAGAACTCGTCTCGGGCATGATACGTTAGAAAAAACGCTCTAGTGATCATTTAGGAGCTTTGTTGAAGATCACCCACACCTTTGATGTGCTATATTTAGCTATAGAGCTTACCTGGCCAGCGATGATGAAGTCGTTAAGAAAGAGTTCAAAGTATAGACCGGTTTGCCTGTTAATACAGCAACTAACTCACTAACAGTTTATTGGTTTTTAATAATAGAGTGTTTATTTGTCGTTTGTATAACGTCAAAGTTTTCATGATTGCGAATGAAACGTTTTTAGAAAACATTTGCACTTATTAATTAATCTGTATTTATTTGATAAGATGCACACTTCGCACATCAATCTTCTCCTAAAGTGTTTTAAAAGAAAATGTGATAAAACTCATAATCTTTTAAAATGGTACGTATACAATTTAATTTGGGTCAGGCGCCGAGGTGTCTGACGAAATTGGATAAAAGATCACCTTTTTTTGTACGAAACCCTACACAGCCGGCCGGTTTTAAACTAAGTAAGTAGGTATCTATCTATACAACTTCGAAGTGTATAAAACTCATATATTATTGAACAGTGTAAAAGAGTAGATTGGGCAGCTCTTAAGGGTTTTAATAATTATTTCTTACTTCTAGAAAGTTTTGATACCTAGTGGAAAAGACTTGACAATAGGTACATTAATTAGGTTGAAATTATATTTCCCACGTTTTCAAGTGTTGCCTAAATAAAATGAACTATTTGATATGTACTCTCTGATCATAAAATATATGAATGGTGATCGCGTCAATCCTTTATTGTTGAAGCCGGAAGACTTAGATTTGTAAAGCACTATTTATAAAGCATTCAGTGTTGTCAGACGGCGGTTATCGTGTTAGCCAGTTAGCAGGTCGTCAGGGTCAAAACCACGATATTTATTAGCCACAAGAGGGATGACTGTGTTAACAGTCGTGTATTTGGAGCTAACTATGTAGAATACAATATTACTCCCAAAATAGCTGCTATATTACTAAAAGAAGAAGTAATAGCCTTCAGGCCAACAGACTTCATGATATATCTAAGCCCCTTTACATAATTATGAGGGGTCCGAATAAACCGAAAAAAAAAATCAATATTTGTCAAGTTTAATAATTATGTTACAATCAGTGATCGGAGTAGGTAGAGCTGTTTCGGGCCAATGACCTCAAACACGTAAGTTAATGAATATGCTCCGAGATTCCGAGATCTTTAATTTATCGAGAACTTTAATAAAGAAAATCGGATTAGATAAAGCTTGTTAGATATTCAAAGAAAATTATCGGAAGTATCGAAAGTATCTAGTTTTATGCGGGTGTACCGAGTTTAATCCAAGTTGAGATATTTCCCGTGACATATACATACGAACTCACATTAAGGGCCGTCAAATCAATCGTAGTTAACTACGGAAGAGAGTTTAATCTCCCGTCTTCAATTTTATTGTTTTCTAATACCCAAAGAAACAATCGAAGACGGGAGATTAAACTCTCTTCTGTGGTTTAAACTACGATTGATCTTACGGCCCTATCACTGAGTTGCAGAAAATGTCGTTAAGTTTTAAAGGAGACTTTAACGATAGAAATTGTATGGTGTCCCAGTGAGTCCCGGGATTTCAGGCTCTGGCTTTCATACTATGAAAACATGTTGCAAGTACCAAAAATAGGTCTCTTACTCCGAGCACGTTATAATACCTGCCTATAAACATAGAATTGCGCTCCGTCCTTACATTGGTAGTTTAAAAATGCCATAATTTGTAGTTGGTTTGATCTACTCGAATCCCTACCGTGATCATAGGATTAGGCAGGGTTCGCATTGGTGCTGATTCTGTTGAACATCGCAGTAAACTGATTTTAATCGTATATCTTTTTCTTACAAATATCTTTGAAAAAGGACAGAAAATATTAAGAACTGTTAAATTAGTCTATGCAATTGTCATTTAATACGGGGAAATATCGTGACCTTTTGCGACTACGACTAAATTGACATTAAAACTATTCAAGTGGACTTAAATGACAGGACAAAATATCTGCTATCTCTCTCTCGTTTTTTATTAAAAAGAGTCATAATAATACTAAATTAGTTTAGTTCGTAAACAAACAGAATCGGCACCATTGTCACACGTTTTTTTGTAATAGGTAGGTAACTAATAATAAAAAACATTGATCTATTTGTTAGTTTCGTACCGCATCCTAGGTAGTAAATAAATGAATAGTATCCTTGTAACATACTTAATGCTAAAAAACTATAACTAGCTCAATGATATCAGATTTACGTAATTATGTAAATCTGAAACGTTCACGCATCTTAGCGGGTTTTAACCCTACTGTGAACGACCTACTTCATAGATAATGCAATCTACATGCTATTACTGCAAACGTGACACAGTTTAGTATCTTAGAATGCAGTGCTGAAATTACCTGGGACAGTCTGATAACTACCTACCGCCAAAGATGGCGGAAACTTAGTCAATCCGCGGCCGAAGACGCAAGCTACTTATAGGATTTTCTCAATAAAATTGTACCTATGTAACCGTATCAAATGATATTCATAGACTGCCAAAGTGTTACAGTATTTTATACATTTTACGCATAACCTGTGCATTCTAACGATCAGTCATGGATAAGTTGCCTCTCATGTTGAATACCATTCATTTAATAATCCAATTATAATCCAGTCACCATTTATTTATAATTATATTTTAGACGCTTGACTGTTGAACAGTGTTAAGATTTTACAGCACATCAGATTGTGAGTTTACCGGTTATATGGATGTTTTAGTGATGCACTACTACAGTCCGCGGCTACTGGGACCGGTTCAATTCCGGCCGCGCGCCGCGCCACCGCACTCAACTTGCATAAAAATAAATAACCGACCGCAAACGATCGATAACATTTTCTTATTTTATAGAAAAATTACATCACACTTTCAAGATGGGATTTATTGTGAATAGATAATAATTATTTCAAAAACTAAAACCCGACTACGACAAAAATCGAACTTAAAGCATGAAACAAGAAAACATTTCTGACATTTTATATAACTGACTAATAAGCTGGTCCTACCCTGGATATTAAAACGTTGATCTATTAAGTTATTCACAACACTGAATTTTTTATGTTTAGAGAAGAATTTCAGGCAATATTTTAGGAATATAATATGTTTTAATGCTTTTCAGTTCGATTTTTGTCGTAGTCGGGTTTTAGTTTCTAACGACCTATCTTTTATATTCAAAGTGTTTTTAGAAGAATAACTTCAGGAATAGCTAACATACCTACTAGAAGGTGTGTAAAAAAAGATAAACACTGCAATATTTTTATGCCCATTCTTACGGAAAATCCTATGAGTTAGAAAGAGTGCTCTATAGATTTACGATTTTTCCCTGTTGTTTTTCAACACTCAAATGTCAATAGTTGCCACAGCTGCGTAACTTTTGTACATTTATACCTAACTTATGTTATACTACCTACTCAATAGAAAATCGCTACCCCTCACTATTTTGATACTTATCATGATATTTCTATTTATCCGTATATTTATTGGAAATGGTCATCATAACCTTTTGACTTTCAGGTATTGACAGCTGTATGACTGCCTCTTTCTGTCACGCTAGATGTATCATAAGTGTGAAGAGATTCGAGTGAAATTTGACCTATTCTTGCATGGTCTATAAGTTAGTTATTACCATTAACCTTTGTACATAGGTCAATGGTTATTCCACTGAGATAACAACCAAAATCCACCATGTTGGTTTTTTTCATAATCAATATAGCCTATAAAAAAAATGTCACCCGTATCATAATAACGAATCGATTGACACCTCATTCATCAAAATTGTAGGAGTAATTTAGGCGCTACGGTGGAACAAACGTAAATACAAACAAACATACGTCCCTACATAGACTGCTAAAATCATCCCTTCCCTTTTTTGGTTTCCCGTAGTCAGGTAAAAAGAAATGCAGTATTTTAATAATTACTGTGCAATTGGCTAATTGCATTACTTGTACATAATTTAATTTATTCTGAGGTAATTATAGAATTACAACCGCAATTCAATTTAAAATCATGTTAAGGATTAATTGAATAAAATTGGCTACTTATCGAATTAAGGCGACGCAGTACCTAAGTATAACGTGAACGTGACAACAAATTTATAACCGACTACTGATTATAAATCGTTAAAGCGACATTTAATTACAGAAGCGAATGTATTGAAATCCTAAAGCTAATTTAAACGAAGCCGCGTGCAAATCTAGTTATCAGTAAATATAAGTAATGGCGTTTGTGATTACGCCAATTGCTTCCCGCTTGCAATGATATCTTCTTGAGAGGCCTTTGACCCATTGCGACAATAAACTATAACAATTGCACACATACGAGTATCTACGTACTTATTCTTATAAAATATTGCCGTGTGGGTCCCAGAATCAAAAGCTCTCTCGATGAGTCTTTTTGAAAACGTCAGCTGCCATGTTGTTCATTTGGCACTGGGGCTCTATAAAGGTGCGTATGACGGGTCTATAAAGGGCGAGTCTCAACAGAATAGCTACTGGTAATGTGCCAATCTGTTGAGACTCGCCCGAATTGGCTCTAGAGATAGGGCGTCAAGTTGGGTCGTCGTACGCATCATATTGGAGCGGTCTGTTAGGAGTATGACCGGTCAAATAATTTGTCATTTGTCTGGTCCTACATTGCCATTTTAACCATTTACGACGCACGGCTTTCGAAAAATGTACCTACTTAAGAAATTCAGATCGAATCATGATTGAGGGTGGAGGGAGGGTGGTACCTAACTGTAGGTACCACCCTGTCTCTCTAACACTTTTAAATTGACAAGAATTTTACGCAGACTGTCTTCTGACCACAGAGTGGCAAGAGGAATAGCCGCGAACGACCGTGTTTCGCGTCTCGTGGTTAATACATCTACGGTCGAATATAATATCTGCATAAATATTCGATATCTGACCCGTCTTTATAATAGGCCTACCTAAAGGGTTCGTGAAATCAGACCGATATCAATCTACTTTTGCTTTCAGGTAAATCGCACACAAGGAGGCGGTCCTCGGTTCGCGGCCAACGCAATAAAAGAAGTAAGGCTAAAGATTGATGCTAATAATATAATTAATTAAAGTCCGTTAAAAACATAGGATCCGTAAATCTGATGATGTCACTAAGTGAGATCAGACCTTTTTTTATGGCAACAAATATATATTGTGTACCAAAATACGAGTAAGTTTTGACTCCGTAAACACTTTACCCTTAAAACAACAAAGAACACCAAAAAGAGAAACGTGTAAAAAGCGAATGTATAGAATAGTGAATCGGCATCGCTAATAAATAAGTATTTCTAATTAATACTTGTACTGATGCGTGAACTTTAAAATGTAAACTGAAGCCTAATTGAGTAAATGCTTACCTACTTGATAAACATGGGAAAAAACCGTATTATTTGCGCCAGGTAGGTACTCGTAAGTCGTAGGTACTTTATTTGACTAATGTAAACTTAAATAGTACGTTTAAGTACATAATAGGGTGCAAAATGTTGTTTAACATTTACCCAGTTTGGATTAAAAATATTATGTTCTTTTGGATACAACTTTTTACTCCATTTGGTAAGCAATTAAATATTTAAGCCTTTTTATAATAGTTTTGTACAACTTATCATTTTGGGCTTGACAAATACTGTTCATAAAAGGGATTTGAGATGAGAAATGCTAAGAGTTAAGCCCCGTATTCATGGTAAACAAATGTTGCGGAGCATTCTTGCAGCAAAGTGTTTCTGTGTTGTTAGAAACATGCTGCTGGCAAGTCAACGTGTTCAGTGGCCAGGAAAGGATTGTTTTCAGCAACATTTGATGTTGCTATCAACAATGTTGCTCAACATTTGTTTACCATGAATACGGGGCTTTAGTTTGTCTATTCTAATAATACGTGAAGAGAAATGAATATTGCGAGCACTGAGAGAATGAGAGTGTGAGATTCGGTCTAGGTTGTTTAAGTTTTTACGGAGAAGAAGTGCAGAAAGTATTTTTTTCACAATTGTTCGAATTTTTACCATAGGCAATACTCATTAATTTGGGCATAAATCGTAATATTGCCCTCGATACGGAAAACCAGACTTTGTGCTAAAACAATTTTCTTGCGACACACATAGGCATCTACTGCTGGAAGCGTATATTGTCCTTTCGGTATTTTCCGTTACTGTTAACTAACTGATGACAATGACCAACAGCATGCACGAGGACAGATCGGGCCCAGTTCAACGGAAACCTCATCAAGATCTTCAGCGGGGAATTCGAGAGAGCTCGAACTGATTCGGCCCCGTCACCTGAGCCCAGGGCTGTAGCGGACTGGAAGTTCAGGGAGCTCGACCGGGACCGAAGCGACGCGTTGCAGAAGTCGGAGTATAGAGGACTCAGGAGGCTTATCAAAAAGGTGCGTAATACCGTACCTACAGTCTAAAGTCTACCGCGCATTCATAAGACTCATAATTATAACAGAATTTCTGTACGGACATAATAGTCAGGTTTCCGGCAAGAATGTTTATTCATAAAATTTTTGAGCTCGCCGCAAATATCTAGGACTCGATGTTCAATTGCCATTCTCAATAGCCAATCACAACGACCCAAAGACTTTTCTGTAAACATCATAAATAATAATAATAATATCAGTCCTGTTTATAAACTGTCCCACAGCTGGGCATGGGCCTTCTCTCAGAATGAGAGGGGATAGGCCATATAGTCCACCACGCTGGGCAAGTGCTTGGCAGACTTCACACGCCTTCACGAACTTTATGGAGAACTCTTAGGTTTCCTCACGATGTTTTCCTTCACCGTTACAGCAAGCGATAATTAATTTCTAATACGCACATGAGTTCGAAAAGTCAGCGGGGCGTGCCTCGGGATCGAACTCGAGCCATTCGCCCTAGAAGGCACATGGTTAAACCCCTAGGCTATCACTGCTTATGTAAACATCATGAATCAATAATGTAATATTTTGGACAGTCCTTGTGCTTAAGGACGACTGATTCGACATTTCTAATGTCGAATCATTACTGCTTCATCGCTAATAAGACCCAATACTATTATCTCAGTATTTTCGCTTCAAGTATGTTCATCTCCGCTGTAATGAACATAATAAAGCAGATAAGTAGCTACAGCAGAATAACAAAGACTAGCACTTAAATCAACAACTGCAGTCTGCACGCACATTATTAAAACATTTCATAACCTGTCATTGGGTGCAAAAGTCAGTGACTTTTAACCTGTTGCACGTGACTTTGAATACAGCTTCTATAAATATTGATAGATACTAGGTATTAGAAATCGATGGTGTTACCTAAGATCTACCGTACCTAATAGAGAATGAAAAGGAAAGGCTTCTTGCAACCCAAGTTAAGGAGTTAAATAACCTATGATGGTTTTAAGTTCCAGTATCTATTTTAGGTACCTATCATGTGCAGTCCGTATTACAAGAAATTAGAAACTTCGACACCGGTCGTCTTTGGATTACAATAATACTCTAGTGATAGTGAGGGTTACAGAGATTACATGCAACCGCTTCATGTACCATAGGAAGTAAATTACCGGATTTTAGGTACATCTAATTAGATTGGCAGTCTGCCCAGACATATATTTCGGATAATGGTAGGATTATTATATGCCAGCTGATTGTACAGCTGGCAGACACTCAAGTAGGCTGCTCTATTAATGGTCAGTGTGTGAATAGCGTAAGTTACGCAGATGATATGGCGTTACTCAGTCCCTCTATAAATGCTCTAAGAACTTTGCTGAACATCTGTGAGACTTATGCTGACACACACGGTCTTCTTTATAATGTTAAAAAAAGTGAACTTGTGCTGTTTAGAGGTAAATGTAAATTGCCAAATGTCATTCCTCCAGTCTTTTTGAGAGGTGCTGCTCTAACCAGAGTGTCACATTTCAGATACTTGGGACACATCGTGTCTGAAGGTTTGAATGATGATGCTGACATGGAAAGAGAGAGAAGGTCTCTGGCAATCAGGTGCAATATGCTGGCCCGCAGGTTCGCACGATGTACTACAGAGGTAAAGGTATTGCTCTTTAAGGCCTACTGCCAGTCCTTTTACACGTGCAGCCTGTGGGTCAAGTATACCCGGAGAACCTATGACACTCTCCGGGTGCAATATAATAATGCCTTTAGAGTGCTGTTGCGGCTGCCCCGGTTCTGCAGTGCGTCAGGCATGTTTGCCGAGGCTCGTACAGACGACTACTTCGCCATACTGCGAAAGAGAGCTGCTTCCCTGATGCAGCGGAGCTGTGGCAGTGCCAACAGCGTTCTGAGGGCAGTATTTGAAAGTGTGGATAGTCCAATCCGAGAGCACTGGCGGTCTTTGCATGCAAAGTAGCCTCCAGAACTTTTCGGATATTTTTAATTGGAAATATTTTATTTAAATTTGTAAAACATTAAGAATGATCTCATGTACGATCTCATGTACCTGCTAGTGCAACTAGTCTTATGTATGTACTTAATTTTAAGATAATGCAAACATGTAAAATATGGATACTGTTTATCTGAAATAAATTTTTATTATTATTATTTGGGAATTGTGTACTACTTCTTAGCACTTTGGCTAGTTTTAACTACATATACGGACCGAAGTCAAGTATATGCAGTGTGTAGTGTGTAAAATTTATGTCGGAGGTGTGTTTTGATGATGATGAGTTATTTCATTTTCATCAATTTGCATGAACTTTCTTACTATTCTACAGGTATTTAATATGGCGGCTTTTTGTAGGGTTATGTAAAGTGATTCATTCAGATCCAGTAACTTTAGGCTATGGAGAAGATGATTTGGGATAACGCCCGTTGTGGAAAGGACTACAGGGACTACGTATACTTTTTCTTGTCGCCATATTCTAATTACTTCTTCCTTGAGTTCTGCGTATTTACTAATTTTTTCTGTAATCGTCTTTTGAACATTATGGGTGTTAGGAACTGCAATGTCTATCAGGTAAGTAACTTTATTTATTTTATCTTGTAGGGTTATATCTGGTCTATTATAGTGAATGGTCCTATCAGTGAGTATGGCGCGATCATAGTAGAGCTTGTGTGTGGTATTTTCTAAAATAGTTTGTGGTGTATATTTGTAATAAGGTGTGTTTGTGTCTGGTATGAGTGTATATTTGAGTGCTAGTTTTTGATGAATTACATTTGCAACTTGATTGTGTCTGTGGGTGTAGTCAGTCTGTGTGAGTGTTGTGCATGCCCCTGTTATGTGCTGAATGGTTTCTGGTTGGATGTGACATTTGCGGCATTTATCGTTTGATATTGTAGGATCTTTGATTATATATTTTCTGTAGTTTTTAGTGTTAATGATCTGGTCTTGTATCGCTATTATAAATCCTTCAGTTTCTGGGAATAAATTACCTAATTTAAGCCATTTATTTGACGCTACTGCGTTTACATGGGATTGTTCTAGGTCATGAGGATGTCGACCGTGAAGAACTTTCTTCTTCCAATCTTCAATTTTGTGTTTCTGCGGATCACTAATACTTGTGGTGTGTGTAGATGTTTGTTCAATTAGGTTTAAAGGAGTGTAGTTAAGATCATTTTGGGTGATGGCTCTATGTATGTGGCTTGTGAGAGATTTTGTGTGAAAGAATGTTTTTAATTTACCGATTTGCTTCTGCCAAAGGTAATGGATATCTATGAGGCCTCTCCCTCCGTTTTGTCTTTTAATGGTAAGTCTTTCTATTGCAGATTTAGGGTGTAGGTTGTTGTGTTTTGTGAGTGTGGTGCGTGTTGTTCGTTCTAATTTTTCTGTGTCTGTTTTTGTCCATTTTATAACTCCAAATGAGTAGGTTAAAATGGGAATGGCGTAAGTGTTTATTGCTTTAATTAGATGTTTACCGGAAAGTTGGGTTTTGCATATGGCGTTAAGTCTCCGTTTGTACTCTGTAGTTAGTGTATTTTTAATTCTTACGTGATCTAGTCCCTTCAATTGTGTGTAACCTAAATATTTATATAATTCGGTTGATTCCAATGCTGTTATGGTGTCTGTGTCATTTACTACATAATCGCCGGGTCGTATCTTGCCTCGTATGATGTGAAGTGTTTTACATTTATCTAATCCAAATTGCATGTTAATATCTTTACTAAACTCTGCGGTAGTAACAACTAATTTTTTCATATCCTTTTCTGTTTGTGCATATAATTTAATATCGTCCATGTATATGAGATGTGAGATACTTGTTGTTTCTGTAGTGTGTTTAAGGCAATACCCGGCTCGAGAGCGCTGCAGCAAGTGCGACAGGGGATTTAGGGCAAGACAAAACCACAGGGGACTCAGGGAATCACCTTGGTAGATACCCTTCTTAATAGATATCTGACGTGTTGTAACAGTATTGTGATTACAGTTAAGTTGAAGTGTGGTTTTCCAATGTGACATTATGTGGCGCAAGAAATCTACTACTTTTGGGTTTACTCTATAAATCTCTAAAATTCGTATGAGCCAGGAATGTGGAACACTGTCAAAAGCTTTCTTATAATCAATATATGTGCAATGCAAGTTTCTGTTTTTTGTAGTGGCGTGTTTATGGATAGTCGAATCAATAATTAGCTGTTCTTTGCATCCCATGTGGCCCCGCCTGCATCCCTTTTGTTCCTCTGCTATTATGTTGTTGTGTTCGATGTGTGAGTTGATTTTTGATGTAATTGCTGATGTAAGGATTTTATATATCGTGGGTAGGCATGTGATTGGTCTGTATTGGGAAGGGTGTGATGAGTACGTAGTTTTAGGTAGCATGTATGTTATTCCTGTTGCGATAAATTCAGGTATATTTTGTTCTCCTAATACGATATCTGTAAAATTTTTGGCTATGGATTTGTGTAATGATGTTAACTTCTTGTACCAAAAGTTGTGTATTTTGTCTATGCCGGGTGATTTCCAATTATGTAATCTGGCTGTTATGTTTGTGATATCAGATTCTGTAATCTCTACAAATTCCATTTGATCTATTGCTCTCCATTTAGTTTCTTCTTCTGTTATCCACGACGCTTTATCATTGTGTTGTACTTGCTCTTCCCATATACCAGACCAGAATGATTCTAGGTGTTCTTTTGTAGGTGTGTCTATGTTAGTGTCTGCTGTTGTGTCAGTGTGTGGTTTTTGTAAGTTTCTGTAAAATATTTTCTCATTCGTTGCAAATATAGCGTTATCGTTTTTGCGTTGTTGCGCTTTCTTATATCTTCTAAGCCTATGGACTTTAAGCGCTAGTTTTTGTTTTAATGTGTCCAAAAACTCTTCAGGTTTTCTATTGCTATTTTCGTGTCTAGTGTGAGTAAAACTGTTCTTAAATATTGCCTCAACTCTCTTGACTACTTTATTTGATCTGTTGTTATTTATGTACTGTGTGAGTCTGCCACAATCTGCCCTTAATTTTTCTATATCCTTTTCTAGCCTCTGTTGCCATGGTGGTTTGTAGTCGCGTCTTGGTCGTGTGTTTCTTGTGTGTTCCGTGATTTTAAAGTTAAGTTCTTCAGATATGACTACTGCTGTGCAATATATAAGAGTGTGTATGTCTATCAATTGTGTGTTCTCGGATATAAATTGTTGTAGAATACTTTCATTAAATAAATTTACTAAACGAAATAGATTAGGGCTATATTTCAGCTTAGGTAATTTTGGTCGAGCTGCTGGGTCCATCCCAGAATATTGTACCAGTGCTGCTCTAAATTTGTCGTGGATTTCTTGAATATACGCTTCTGTAATCGAATTCTGATCTGCAACGACTAAGGTATCGATATCGTTTTCTAGCAATAATGTTATGGACTCTGTTTGTGTGGATGTGTGTGATGTTTGCATGTATGGTTGTGATTGTGTATTATGCTGTAGAGTGAGTGAGTAAGTGTGCGCTTGTGATTGTAGTTGTGAGATGTTTTCGGTTGTGTTTTGTGATAGTGTAATAGTGTTACCGCCTGTATTATTTTCTGATTCCTGTAGTTGTGTTCGTACTTCTTCTTTTAACTGATCTATTACCTCTTGGGACAAAAGTTTATTCCTAACTATGATTCTTCTTTGATCAGAGATTCTCTGCTCTGTAAAATTAATCTCTGGATACTGTTGTGTGAAAAGTTCATGCAATTTTTGTCTATATGTGGTCATGTCGGTCTCTAATTTAGTAATGTAGAAGTAAGTTCGCATGATAAATGTATTAACTTCCTTGCTCCATCTCATGCGAACTCTTGGCTTCCCAGCCTTGGTGGACGCGGGTAGGAAGGTACTTACCTCCCGCGCAACATTCAAGGTTGGTACAGTTGGATCAGTATTTAGAATAGAAATGGGAGGTGATGATGGTATGAAAGGTGACGATGGCATGGATGGGGATGATGCTCTAGAAGGTGCATATGATGTGGTGCTTGGACTATACGGTTCTACTGGACTATTCCTGTCTGTCAGTCTGTCACCATCGTCATCGATTTCGGCTGTAGCATCCTTGTCGGTGGGAGCCCGCCTGTTCAACTCCTCACCGCTGACGGTTCGCATGCTGAGACACCCAGCGTCAGCTCCAGGTGTGCCCCGGCGATCGCCCCCGGGCAGCGGTCCTATTCGTTTTCTTTTTGCTCGAGTCTCCATGTTTAGTGGGTTTCCAGAGCCACGTTAGCCACGCCAGTAATTTTTTATTCGTGTGTCCGCCCCCCACGTGATTCGATGGTCAATCAGGACGTGTGGTTGTTTAGGGGGTTTATTATTATTATTATTATTATTCCATTTATTCATTTATAACACATATTGTTTATATTTTTAAATATTTCATTATATAAAAATAAAATAAAAAACAAAACATTTAAAAATACAAAAAATAGGGATCCACCGATATGGGGAGCAGGGTCCAAGCTACCGGTGGTTAGGGCTCCAGAGATAGGAACCTCCGCACAATGCGCGCCGTATCGAGGAGAACTGCCTTCTGAATCAGACCCTTGATCCAGCCGCCTAACGAGAGCCTCATGAGATGTTGGTCGAGGCTCTTGGCCATAAGGCCATTGGCCGATACGACAATCGGCACAATAATAGCCGAGTCAACATCCCACATGTCAACAACCTCGTGCGCCAAGTCGAGATATTTGATTTGTTTCTCTTTCTCAGCTTTTACGAGGTTATCGTCATGCGGGATGGTAACATCGACCATCACCGTGCGGCGCGCTACTCGATCTATTATCACTATATCAGGCTTATTAGCAATAATAGTCCTGTCAGTGATAATAGATCGATCCCAGTACAACGTGACATGGTCATTTTCGAGAACTGGGTCGGGCACATACCTGTAGTAAGGTACCTCTGAATCCACGAGGCGGTATTTCAAAGCAAGTTGCTGGTGGATAATCCTGGCCACTTGGTTATGCCTGTGCAAGTACTCGCCGTTAGCCAGACGAGAACAACCGGAAACAATATGTCTGATGGACTCACCCGGACGGTGGCATGCCCGACATATGTCAACCGTCCCGTCCTTCACAATATATCTCCGGTAGTTGTTCGTCATGATAACTTCGTCCATAATTGCACAGACAAAACCTTCGGTTTCCCCAAAGAGGTCACCGAAGCGTAGCCAAGACACGGACGCTAAGAAGTCTGTATCGGGTCCATGAAGGGCCCGATAAAAGCGCCCGTGTAGCTCCTTACTCTGCCATACCTCCCTGCGATCATTAGTACTGAGCACTACAGGTTTGCGCCAGTTCTCTTTAGCCAAGGACAGCGGTGTGAGCCCCTTGTCCACTGTGACCACATCCCGGTGCATACCCACCTCGGCTTTGAGAAAATATTCTCTGAGACTGCACACCTCACGGTTGTAGAGGGTCTTAGCGTTTAAAAAGCCTCGGCCCCCGCACTTCCGCGGGATGTACAGCCTCATGACCGAGGATCTTGGGTGATGCATCCGGTTTGCGGTCAGCAGTGTCCGGACTTTCCTATCCAGGGCATCTAGTTCTGTCTGAGTCCATTTGAGTATGCCAAAAGAGTACATCAAGACCGGCATGACCCAACCGTTGAATGCGCGCACCTTATTTCCGCCTGACAAAAGACTGTTAAGTACTTTCTTCAGGCGGCCAAAGAAGCGCTCCCCCAACGATTGCTTCATGTCAGCCCCATTGATGCCCAACGCTTCCGACATACCCAAATACTTGTAGGTTTCGGTTGAGGAGAGGGATCTAAGTTGTATGGAATTCGAAAGTTGGGTTCCCACGGATTCCATAATCTCTCCTC
The DNA here is from genome assembly GCA_948465475.1 of Thalpophila matura. NCBI lineage: Eukaryota > Metazoa > Arthropoda > Insecta > Lepidoptera > Noctuidae > Thalpophila > Thalpophila matura. Next base: position 12,804,087 of record OX419176.1, on the reverse strand, counting down.
TCTTTACATGCATGACTGCACACTTGTCCACACCAAACTCCATCCTGATGGCGTTACTGAAGGTTTCAGTTATCTTCAGTAACTCCATCAGTCGCAAGTTGTTGGTGGCAAAGAGTTTCAGATCATCCATGTAAAGGAGGTGGGATATTACTTGACCACCTCTTTTCAACCGGTAGCCCAGCCCCGAACCCTCCAGCAGCGTGCTAAGAGGGTTCAAGGCTAAACAAAACCAAAGTGGGCTCAGACTATCGCCCTGGAATATTCCTCGCTTAATCCTTATGGGTTCATCGGTCCCCCGAATCTGCCGACATCCTGGATAACGAAGAACCGTACTCCACTGCCCCATACATGACATCAGGAAGGCGCGTAGAGTTGCATCAATTTTATACAACTCCAGCACCCTCATGAGCCATGCATGTGGCACCGAGTCATAGGCCTTCTTATAATCTATCCAACATGTCGACAGATCTTTTCGGGATCGACGAACCTGTTGGCTAATGGCCATATCAATGAGGAGCAGCTCCTTAGTACCGCGGGACCCGTTCCTACATCCATTCTGAGAGGCAGACATAATGGAATTGATATCTATATGGGTGGTAATTTTTGCTCTCAAAATGGATGTAAGAAGTTTATAGACCGTCGGCAAACATGTTATCGGCCTATAATTCTTGGGTTCCGCGGGACTACCTGATTTGTGGAGCAGGTGGGTAACCCCTGTTGTCAGGAACTGTGGTAGCGACCCAGACTCCAAGGCTGACTGAAATTGCGATGCCAGGCGAATGTGTGAACTACGCAACCATTTTAACCAAAAATTGTGCAGTCCGTCCGGTCCCGGTGATTTCCAGTTTGGAATCGGGCGGACCGCACAGGCTACGTCTAGTGGAGTAATGACTATCGCCTCCATTTCTGGTATAGGTTCACACACACGCTCTACATCACGCATCCAGCCAGCCTCAGCGTGACAGACGGGCACCGACCAGATGCCGCGCCAGAATGCATTTGTGGCATCGTCATCAGGGCGATGCCCATCAACATCACCTTGTTCAGGTCGTTCCCAAGTTCTATATACCCACCTCTGATCGCTCTGGAACATGCGATTCTGGACATATCGCTCTACCCGTCGCTTATACCGACGAATACGATTCGCCCATGCACAAACCTTCTGCTTCAGGAAGTCGATGCGCTCTGTGACCCGGGACATATATTCCCGAGGGCTGATTCCAGTCCCCGAGAAAGCCCGCCTCACAAAGCGCATCACTCTAGGCCGGTTATTGCCCTCCCTGAAGCAGGATAGCTTGCCGATGAGTACCCTGGCCTCACCGATACGACGCTCAATCCTGCACTGCCAGGCTGGTGCGGCTGATTTTGGTCGTGTAGCTCTGTCACAGTCAGGGAATTTGACATTAGCTACACGACATGCCGCAATTGCCGCGCAATACAAGATTGAATGTGTATCGAGGAGATCTTCGCTGCTTTCAAAGTAATTATCAAGCAGCGAATCCAGGGCACACACCAATGCCCTGTTTTTTTTGTGCATGGGCAAGCGTGGTAAACGTGGCCTAAGCTCGACAGGAGCGGTTCGAAATTCCCGAATCGCATCCTCCAGTGCGCTCCCCAGTCGTTCGTTGCACTGGTTGCTTACCGTCGCAACCCTATCATCCCCCTCCACATCCACGCGATTGGACCGCGGTGGAATTACGTCCGTAACTGACGGTTGTACCGCGGTCTGTGACGGGGTGGGGACGACACGGTTGCTCAGCGCCTCTAAGCGCAGCCTATCAAGTGCGGCGTCGTCCAATCTGTGATTGCGTTGGATAACCCGCACCTGATCCGAGAGTCGTTGGGCCGAGACGTTGACGGCCGGTTCTAGTGCCTGGAACATAGACAGCATCCTACCACGGTACGCAGTGAGGTTAGTTCCCCCCTCTGTAGACCCGTAATATGCGCGCATGACGTTCTCGTTTATTTGCGAAGTCCATTTCATGCGCTGCACACAACCACCGGCAGCGGGGACCCGGCTCGGGGCCGGTTGGCCCCTAGATCCCAAGCCGTTCGGTGGCCGGCCTCTTCTCGGCCGACGTGCAGGTGTTGGCGACGTCGGCGGCGAAAAATACTCGTCGCTCGAGCTCGACGCAACTGCAGCCGCCGGTGTCGGTGATCCAGGTTCCGGCGGCGGCGAGGCGGAGCTGAGCGGCGAGTCCGGGGGTGGTGGGCGTGCACGTAGTGCGGCTGCTCTGGTCAACATTTCTGTTCCTTATTTATTTATTTCCATTTTGAGAATTTCTGAAATTTTTCATTGTCGCATTTGACGTCATACGTCATTGTTGCTTTTTTCATCATTTGTAATATTTATTGTAAATGGGTAGTTTTATTCTGGATACTTTTCTTGTTACGGAGTTCTTTAGCTTTTATTCGTGACTTGTCTTGCTGTTAATTGTATTTGATTTCAATTTCTTTGTGTAAATATACGGAGTAGAAAAAAACAAATGTTGACATCTGTTCGGTGTTGCCAGCCGTTATTATTATTATTATTATGACAATAAGGAGAACTTCTTACCACAATTATGCATGCATCACGCCTGTTATTCAGGATACCTATGTTGTTGTAATTACATACATATAGCGACATAGGTATCATTTATATGAGGGGCGCGAAACATTCGAAAAAATATATGAAACTAGCTTCCGCCCGCGGCTTCACCCGTGTTTTTGGGATAAAAAGTAGCCTATGTATTATTCTGATGTATAAGCTATATTACTGTAAAGTTACATCAAAATCCGTTCAGTTGTTTTTGCGCGAAAGAGTAACAAACATCCATACATCCATTCATACATCCTCACAAACTTTCACGTTTATAATATTAGTAGAATTCAGATCACCTTTTGAAGGACGAGTGGTAAGTATACCTACCGGTATACCCGTTGCTTATCCTACTAATATTATAGGTAAACGTGAAAGTTTTCGAGGATGTAAAGATGTATGGATGTTTGTTACTCTTTCACGCAAAAACTACTGAACGGATTTTGATGAAACTTTACAGTAGATAATATTGCCTATACATCAGAATAACACATTGGCTACTTTTTATCCCAAAAACGCGGGCTAAGCCGCGGGCATAAGCTAGTATCACATAAAGCACTGTCACTGTCCTAAACTAAGGGCCGTAAGATCAATCGTAACTTAGGTAAGGGTGACTGTTCACTGGAGCGGAGAGGAGAGGAGCGGAGCGATATTAACCAATGGGATTGCATAAAATCTCCGTGAGCGGGGATTTCATGCAATCCCATTGGTTAATTTAGTTAGTAGTAGTAGTAGTGTAGTGGTTAAAAATTAAGATCGATAAATGCAAGAACTGGCGTGTTTCGCGTCTAGTGTGCAATATGTCAATGTAGGTACCTACTTACACACTATAATATTGTCCTACATCCGCTACTTGAACCATGAACCTTGTAGAGGCACAAAGTAAATAGGTACTGAGAGGGCCGGCTCCATTTAACGAGCCAAAAGGCACGCACACAGGGCCGGATTTAGGGCAGGGCAGCAAGGCCCGGGCTCCTCCACAAGAAAGATGCCTCCACAACATGAATTTTTTAGATAAGAAAAAAATATATTTGCCAAAGAGAAAAAGTACGAGAGAGTACGAGGTATATTTTTTTATCATTTCTTTTGTATATTTCTAGTATTTTATATTAATTTCATTTCATTCTGTTCGATAAGACCTTTTTAAGGTTTCTTACCAAATTAGTAAAAAGGAACCCTTATGGTGCGACTTCGTTTGTCTGTCTGTCTTGTCTGTCAGAGGTTATTTCGGCAACTAAACATGCTATCAACTTCAAATTGTATTTTGACTTTTTTAATTGTATTTTTTGTTACTTTTATTTATGTGCATCATATCGACGTAAATAAATGCATTTTCTTTCTTTCTTCTTTCTTTCAAATTTGAAACAATCCTATAGAATGCTTGCTCACCTTTATTGCAAGTGATGAAGTTGAAAATTATTTTTAGTTTCATAGAAAAAGGGGCAAAATTTAAAAGTGTGGACACTAGGTTAAGTGGCATATCATTTGAAAGGGCTTGATTTGCACATTTCAAAAACTATATATTTTTTTTAATGTATTTTCGACACATGATTTTTTTTTTAAATAATATCTACCATTTATCTCCAAAGTTTGCAGAGCGAGAAATTTAAAATAATTAGAGTTGATAGAAATTTACCTATAATTATGTATATTGCACCAAAAATAAAACCAATGTTTCTAACTAGCACAGTTTTTTCAAAATCATCAAAATTCCTTCATAAAAAAGCTTTGTTATGCGGTCCGATTTTTTTACTTTTATACGTCTAAGGATGGTACGCGGAACCCTCGGTGCGCGAGTTCGACTCGCACTTAACCGGTTTTTGAATTAAATAAGATATGATTTTTTTTTCATCTGATTCAAATTTTTTTGGGACCTCCACTTCTGTGTTACAAAAATGATTGTGTTAAATGATAAATTATATTTATTTTGTTAATAGTTTAAAAATAACCCTTTTACACTTCAAAACATTTTTTTAAGCTAGTGTTGCTAAACATCGTGGCATTCACCGTCGTCAGATCCTTTAATTTTTCGGAACTCTTTTTATCCGAGACCTAATTAGTGTCTATTTCTGACTCCTTCACATGCATTTTGTTGAATCAAGTGTTTTATATTGTAGGTGGTAAAACCAAAGCGCTGCGCACGCGCATGGGCCCGCGGCTGTGATGGTGATGGTGACGGAGAGATCGCACACGCCGAGTGGGTCGCTTGTCTCCTCGTCAACCCAGAGCCGCCAGCACCGGACTGTGAGTACCTTAATGATCACGTTCTGTAAAGGTGAAGTTATTACAACAGCTTGCCTATTCCGTTCGAGCGAGAATGTCACGGTGAGATTTTCCCTCGAACGTTCGCAAACAAATTGGCAGTTCTTGCGGTGATGTCATGCGGCGTGTCGGTAGTCAGAATAAACAAGCAGATTATAATAAAACAGCAAGCTCAACATGTTTTGAGTCATGCATACAGCACAGAAGTTAGAATCAATCAATATGTACATACCTATAAGAAGAGATTGTTGGAAATTCTTTCCGTAAAGGGCAGGCGCGTGCAGTGCATATAGGCAAGTAGGCAGTGACTACCTCTTAAGGTTCAAAAAAACCATTTTAACTATTACTACATCAATATGACATCATTATATATCAATAATTAGTCATGATTTATATATTTTATTTATGTAGTAACAGTTAAAATAGTTTTATTGAATCATATGAGGTAGGCACTGCCTACTTGCCTATATGCACTGCACGCCACTGGTAAAGGGGTTAAATAGGGGATGAAAGTTTGTATGAAAGTCCGTCATTTTTTTAAATCAATGATTATTAGTATTTAGGATTTTCTTTTCGAATAAAGAAACATGTAGGTATCTACCTAAGTATTTCACGGTTCATGAAAATTCAACCCATAAAGAGACAAAAAGAGGGATTAAAGATTATATGGAAGTGCCGTTAGTTTAGATGTTATAGTCATAAATTTAATACAATAAAAGAATTTAAGTAATTCAATTCAGGTTTTTCTTTCCCAGAATTGACAAAAATGTCTCTAGGAATCTCTTGTAAGGAAGTCTCTAGTTTTCGTCTGTGTTCTTCGAAGTTTATAGAATTAGTAGGTACTATTGTAGGTACCTATTCCGATCACTGATTATCAGATTAAAACTTTTTTAATCTCGCACCGAGCGCATAAAAGGCTAATTACAACACTTGTCGAGTCATCTTCCGATATTATAAATAAGTTTTATGTTGAAAAACATTTTTTCAAAACAAACTTTTATAATGACCACTTCCCAGCTCCACCATGAGACCCTGGACATCATCTAGGTTTACAGTACTTGTCAAGACAAAACGAGCCCAAACACGACGGAGTTATGTTGAGAAGTTGAGGAGTTAGCCACCTCCCGGCCTCATCATGAGACCACCTCCATGGTACCATATTATTGCATTGTCACGGAGGTTACATATGTGTTCCAAATTTCAGCTCAATCGGTTGGGGAAAACTGGTCTAAAATTCTGTTGCAAGATTTGGCCCCATACTAACAGAGCAAGTTAAATGAAAGCTTGTAATAAACATTGGCCACAATGATTATCTACCTATTAAGTTTAATAACACCTACATGAAGAATAATTAAGTGGATAGGTATTATTAAAAGTGTATATAGACTATGAAACGTACCTAGTACCTACCTACTACTATAAAAATGTATTAAAGAAACACAGTATCTATCATTAAACAACCCATTATAATAATATGCAGGTATCTGTATCATTTAATGATGAAGAACATGAAGCTGAGCCTAAATAACTACTTTATGAATAGGTACCCACTAAGAGTGTTTGCTGACTACGATTTAAAAAAAAAATGCGTCGTGGAACATAGATCCTCCTCTTCTTTTGAAGTCGATTAAAAAGGAGACTGGATTCCTCAGTGGTTTACAACAGATTTATTTATTAATTAAAGCAATCCAATAATATTATAAATAGATTAGCCAGCTTTATAAAGAAGATAATAAAGCTAGATCAAAATTGTATCATTCTGTTGTCCATGTTGGGGATTGAGACATTGGAATGAGGATTCATATTTATTTAAATGAGAATTTAGATATGAATTGAATTAACAAGTACTCACATACCTACTTATTTTACCCTGCTTTGCATGGTTTTATAACATAATCTGATGTAGGTACTTATCAATTGGAGTATCTACCTACAAATGACAAATGGTAACACCAACCTCGAAGGCGCGGTTAAAGCCTCTTTTACAATGAATATCACGAAAGCACACTAATTTCATGTGTGTAGGGCATGTGCTAAGAAACGAGCATTTTTTGGAGTGTAAAGACGTGTAAAATAAGCTTTATAAAGGCTTGTTTCCCCTACGCGACAGAATTTGCGCTAGTTCTAACACCCTAATTTCTTCTTACATAAAGCCGCATTACAATCTAATTTGCAGACCGCTACATACAGTGCTATACTTACAGGTATACAGGTAAAAGGAGCCCCAACTGCCTATAGGAAAGTAGTACGCTAGGTCACCTCCCTCCGTAAATTGGATAATATAATGTGAAATGTGGCTTTCAGCAAGGATAGCTGTTGAGTGATCGTGTCATTGCGAGATAACAATGCAAATGTGTGTGCAAACATAATAATAATATATAGTCTCTCTCCGTTTCTTCATGTCGTTGAATGCAGACGATGACAGCGGTCCGGAAGCCGAGCCTGATTACAACGAGGAGGAACCGCCGCCAGATCCTAGCTCAGGTAACTGTACCTACGTGGATTTTTAGAAAATAAAAACCTTAAAACGGAACAAAATGGAAAGTTGCTACCTTGTTAGTACCTACCTATAATTATATTGTTTTCGAAGTAGTCTCCATTGCTTTCAATGCATCGTCGCATTTAATGGAATCATTGAGCAAAGCTATGGGACTTGTCTATGGGGTCCTTTTCCACGGCCTTTTCGAACGCAGTCATTGCATCTTCAAGGTTCGTAAAGCAAATACCTCGAAGTTTATCTTGGATTTCTGGAAATAAATAAATGTTGTAAGGTGCCATTATATTGATCTGACTCTGTATCAGTAATCAATAATGCTTAGCTGATTAGCCGAAGCTTACATCTGTAAATTCGACTGATCTGTTATTTTTTCTGCACAGTATTACCCGGAATAGTGAGAAATTCCTTTGCACCTGATGGTTCCGAGTCTGAATCAAGGCGGGAAGATGAAGCCAATGACTGCCTTACGGATAGACAAGCAGTTTTGGATGAGCAGGTTTGATAATTTATAATATCTCATACCTATACAGTAGGTATATATCATCATATACCTACATACCTACATGATTTTCGAAATGACTGATAGGTTAAGTTCGAAGGGGATGACGGGGGCTAATGAGAAAGCAAAGTGAGCGAACGAAGCCCTCGGAAACGGCTCTAACGATTTAGAAAAAAAAATGTATTTAGATAATGCTTAACTTTCCCCACTTCATTTCGATAGGTGTCACCCTGAGAAAATTACGACCGAAGCTCGGTCGCCCAGATACCTACCTATTTAGAAATTACATTTATAGCTATACCTGCTCACAATAAACGTCAGTACTTAAACTTGTATTATTGGTAGGTACAAGTACATAAACATTCTCATATTATTTCTTCAAGTAATCAAGGTTTTAATTGAATAGTCGTTATCTGTTTTATTTTTATAACATACAATAATTAAAGTTATCATGTTATTGTATATTCATTAACTATGGCAATTATATCGGTAGATACAATATTTGCGTCTTAAAACACGATTCGCATCCTTCTACTTGCTATTTAGTGCACAACGAACCTACTCAGGCAGGTCAGCGACATGTTTAGTTGGTTAACACCTGATCATAGAAACAAGCGAGATGTGCCAAGGCGCTATTGAGCTTGACACTTTAATATGGTCACATTGACCATAATCAAAACGTACCTACACGCTGGCGACGGACCGAACGCGATCGATGATATAAATAGTGTTTCAGTTTAGTGCTAGTGCTGAGTGACGAATAACAGTTCTAGATTGAGGGTGTGTGGAATTTTTTATGTGTGGGATCTTTATATTCACTAGGAGCGCTTGTAACTGTGTCGCAAACTGTTCTAAAAGTGGCGACAGTGGTTCCCGTGGCATATCTCCTTTTTTCTATGATCTGAGGTTGACACTTAAGTACATAAAAAAACAGGTTTAAAAAAAACCGACTTCCAAAAACTACACTAAAAACTATGAAATAAAAAGTTTAAACTTCCATAATTAAAAATCTAAATGTATATTGAAGCCGGCGGGGCCTTTTCAGGTTTTTGCCTCTCAGTCTTTAAACAGGAAGGGTGTGCGCAGTGTGTGCACGTGGAAATTAAGATTTCCTTTTATTCGTTGTTAATCTGCAATTTTGCTTATTTTCATGCTAGGCCCCGCCGACTTCAATATACATTTAGATTTTTCGGTTCGTCACCAGCGAGTACATTTTTAATATGAGCAATTTACCTACTCAAAATCAGGCATCAAGCTCTTTAGCGCCTTGGCCCCTTGTTTCTATGATCTGAGGTATCGATTCATCCCTACTAAGTACCAAGAAGCATTATATAGCAGATGGTATTATTGACTACACAAAAAACAGCGTATGAACCTCAAACGACACAAATAATGAACAACAAACTTTGTATGTTGGTGTACATTAGAAAGCGGGCGGTGCTGCCCTTTACGTGCCCGAGTGTACGGGCGACGGCAGGTACGCTCGCGCACAGTGCTACAGATCCACGGGCTACTGCTGGTGCGTCCACCAGGACACAGGCAAGCCCATCCCAGGCTCTTCGGTCAAGGACCGGCGGCCCGACTGCGACGCCGCGCCGCAACATGCTAGCCCGATGAGAGGTACGGTTTTATCAGGCGAGTGTGATTCCAAGTGTATTTGATTGTACTTAGTTAAGTGCAGATAGAAATGATTTTGCTTTTATATTCTGTCATATTCTCCTAAAATATAGGTAGCATCATTGCGGTCTACTTACTGTACTTATAAAAAGTGATTTCCGACGAAGTAGTTGTCAAAATACAGAGTAGGTACCTATAAAATCAATTGGTACTTACTCTCGCTGCCCGTTGAACTCGGGCACGTTGAACGATTATTGTGACAGAATAATTTATTATCACTATCCAAAATTCAGTGATATAAGCATAATCGGCCTGTAATGTTCCCTCTACTGGGACACAGGCCTCCTCATATGAGAGGGAGTGGGCCGTAGTCCACCACGCGGGCCCAGTGCGGGTTGGTGGACGTCACATGTTTTTCGAATTTTTGGTTCTAGGACATGCCGGTTTCAAAATGGCACTTCCCAAATGAGCACTTCTCAAAATGAGCATTTCTCAAAATAAGCACTTCTCAAAATGAGTGTGAATTTTATCACAATGCTCTCTAAATAAAAACTGTTTGCTACTATGCTATTTAGGGTTCCGTTCCAAAATGGTAAAAAGGGTTCCTCCTTATGGTGCGACTTCGTCTGTCTGTCTGTCTGTCACAGCTGGTTATTTCAGCAACTACTGATGCTATCTACTTCAAATTTGGAAAAATTATAAAGCATGCTTGCCCACGTTTATTGCAAGCAAATGAAGTTAGGGGGCGTCCATAAATTACGTGAGGTGTTTAAGGGGGGGAGGGGGTCGAGTCAAATCTCATCTAATCTTACGTTGGAGAGAGGGGGCGGTCTCGGCAAATATCACGCAATTTTTTTTCTGATTGAAACAAAAAAAAATATACTATTTTGGTCCATTTAATCCAGATTGTACATGCTTTGATCCGGATTGTCACAAGACGAGCTAATGAGTTACTTTGTGCAAGTGCCAATGGCTTAGAGTGGCTAGATCAGAACGAAGTTGAAGAAGCAGATGATTTTACTGAAAATCATATGGACATGTTGGTTCCAATAGTCTCTCTTGAGACCGTGCATGATTCTCCATGGACTGAATTAGAGTAGATATTCTTTTTTTAATCACAGTAGTTACGATTTAAGTATTCTATTGTTAAATTTTTATTACACTTATAATTAAACTCTCAGCAATATTGATTACTAGTCTTAAATAGTCGTAAATAAAAGCATGAAGCAAATTTGTTTTTTTCTTATTACAATAACAATCCAACGCGTTTACGTAAGAAACTCACATTTTGAAAAATCTCACGTGAGATTGGGGGATGGGGGAGGGGGTTGAATGAAATCTCACGACATCTCACCAGGGGGGGAGGGAGGGGCAGAAAATTTAAAAAAACACCTCACGTAATTTATGGACGCCCCCTTAGAAATATTTTTAGTTTCATTGAAAAATGGGCTGAAGTGGGGGTTCGAAATTTAAAAGTGGGGACACATATCATTTATTTATGAAAGGCCTTGATCTGCACATTTCAAAATATATTTTCATTTTTTTATGTCTTATAGTTTTCGAATTATGTTGAAAAATGTCTGAAAAAATACCCTTTATCTCCGAAGTTTGCAGAGCTAAAAATCTGAAATAATAGAATTGATAGAAATTTACTTACATATTGCACCAAAAATAAAACGGTGTTCCTAACTGGCACAGTTTTTTAAAAATCATCAATATTCCTTCACAAACAAACTTACTTAGTTGTTATGTGGTCCGATTTTTTAACTTTTATACGTCCAAGGATGGTACGAAACCCTCGGTGGGGGAGTACGACTCGCACTTGCATAAGCATAATCAGCCTATAATGTTCCCACTACTGGGACACAGGCCTCCTCTGTCTGTGAGAGGGAGTGGGTCACATGTTTTAGATTTTTTGGTTCTAGGACATGCCGATTTCCTCAAGATGTTTTCCTTCACCGTTAAAGCAAGTGATAATTAATTTCTAAAACGCACATGACTTCGAAAAGTCAGCGGTGCGTGCCTCAGGATCGAACCATTTGCCAAGGGGCCTACATGGTTAAACCACTAGGCTATCACTGCTTGCGACTCGCACTTAGCCAGTTTTATATTATTTAGTCCTAACACACCAACAGGAATGTAAAAACGTACTAAAATAACAACACGTATATTAATCATAGTACGTAGAATACCAATGTTCCAATCAAATGTAACTTATATAATATTATTAGATTGTGAAAGGGTTCCTCCCTTTTTACCATTTTGGTACGGAACCTTAAAAAGCGTAGTGTAAGCAAACAGTTTTTATTTAGAGAGCATTGTGATAAAATTCCCAGTCATTTTGAAAAGTGCTCATTTTGAGAAATGCTCATTTTGAGAAGTGCTCATTTTGAGAAGTGCACATTTTGCGAAGTGCACATTTTGCGAAGTGCACATTTTGCGAAGTGCACATTTTGCGTCAAGTGCACATCGCATGCTCAATCAAACACTGACCTAATTCAAAACCCAGTTAAACCACTAGGCTATCACAGACTGCTGTTGTCAAATTAGGTAACTAATAAATCTGTTAAATTCTAGGTTGTCCGGAACCAATGAAGAGCAATTTCTTGCGTGACCTGATGAGCTTCTTCGTATCCAAAATGACTACTTCTATCAACGGGACTGGTCCGGGGTACGTAAAATATATTGATATGGGATCAGTCGCAATTAATTAACAAGCCATTAACAACTTAACATGAACTGGTAGACAAACTAAAATCTAAATGATATCTATTTAATTCCGTACAAGGTCAAAAGTATGACGTCACTTTTAGGCGTCAATCCACGATTGCTCATTCGCATGGCCTGGCGCGGTCAAGAGGTTAATGAACTCATCTGAACTTCGATCATTGATCGAAGCATCTGAATGTTGTTTTAATTTATATCCTTGTTTTAATCAGAGATATGGTAAAATGGGGAGCATCGAAAGAGGAGCAAGCGGCTACTTGGACTTACGTGATGTTAGACAAGGACAAGAACAAAGCGTTGGAGCGGCGCGAGTGGAAGGCGTTCCACCAGCTGATATCTAACGTGGAACCCCTCAGGCGGTGTGGTAGAAAGTTGCCTAGGTACTGCGACGTCAACCATGACACCAAGATCAGTATTACGGAGTGGATGGCCTGCTTGGAAGTCACACAAGGATCACAAACACAAACGAGTAAGAACTATTTTCATTAACTTCCATTATATACATTCCCCAAAAACCTAAATCAAAGGATTTTAGTTTTTTTGAGGTCCAGTCATTTTGATGTGACGAGTGTGTGTATACAGGATAAAATTAAAACCAGTGCGGATATTTTAGGAGGTGAAAGTACTCATGCATATGATCAACTTTTATTATGGGACCGACACTGAAATATGAAAAAAAAAATCAGCTGTTCCATACATTTTGATCGTGTTGTAGTGCATTTTTGTAGGAAATACCTGTTTTTTTTTTCATATTTCAGTGTCGGTCCCATAATAAAAGTTGATCATATTCATGAGTACGTTCACCTCCTAAAATATCCGCACTGGTTTTAATTTTACCCTGTATAAACAATACCAATTTTGCCAGAAAAATTAGAAAATGTGTGTTTCAATAAACACAGACAGGACACGCAGATGCTGCTAACTTATGTTATACTAATTAGTTTATTTGCAACTATAATACTTAAACAAATTATCCTTATTAAATAGGTACCTAATCATCTCTCGTTTCATCACAAAATTATTTATTAGATGCCGATTTTATTCACTCGCGGATAGGTAAGATATTAGATGAAAATAAATGATGAAACCACAACTTTTTCATTTCAGCTGAAGCGACCAAAGTGCCATCTAATCCTAGACGAAAAGGCCCGAATCCACTGGAATCATTTCTGAAAGCCGATGATTGATGCATCGTGTTTGACTGTGTCGACATAAGAGACGTTTATAAGTATTCGTGCTAGTGTTAGTGGTAAGAGACCTGTGTCGTGAAGTGTTGAAAACTTAGGAACAAACTTTATGGCCAAGCTTAAGAGGAACAAGTATCAGGACATTATGGATTTAACTCGCATGTATTTATTAAAAATTACACTGCAATCCTCTAAGTCTAAATCGCCAGGTAGTTTCATAATGAATAGCTTAAATAGATACCTTTTGAGGGTGAAGTGGGAAAGTGGGATTAATTCTCTACTGACTGAACAACGAAGTTATATCCATTTTGATCATTTCTGACCACTATTACGTATTATGAGGTCGTCCTAACTTGTATGCTTTTAACATTATGCCATAAAATCAATTTTCCTACACCTTAGTATTTAATTCTTAATCAGAGATTCTTTAAGATTCTCAAACACCAGGTAGGTACCTATACCTAGGTAGGTACCGGCTCTAGTTTCATACAAGTAGTTATTGTCGTAATTTATTGAAGTTGATATAAAAATTCTGACTTTCACTAGTCGTGTTATCGTGTATTATGTATCTAATTCTGTATACAAGTACCTACCTACTGCACGTAGTACCAAATTTGATACATCGTTTGTTAAAATGCCTATTCTACATATTATTATGTTATTTATGTAGTTAATTATCTTGTATTATGTACATAAACAAGTGTTTCTATGCTGCTAGCTTATAACCCGCTGTAAAATAATTATTTTACATTAAAATATTGACAAACTATCAAAATGATTAAACCACATCGATGTTTTTAAATACCAGTGTATCAGACAGTGTTTTAGGTCAAAGGATCTTAAAAAAATAATTATAACTTATGTTCAAAATGTGAAAACGGTGAAGGCAAACATCGTGAGGAAACCGGCATGTCCTAGTTAGAACCAATCATTCGAAAGCCCGTAGTTTCCACCGCGAGCGGAACGGGCACTCCGTTTAATTCGCAAGAGTAAACTGCATACTTGTATTCCCAGTTCCCATCAACAAATAGTCGGGCCCGGCGAATAATGAGCGAGTAGAAAGAGTAAAAAGTATAGTTGAAACGAGTCCGTTACGGCAAGTGTAGTGTGCACTGGAAATTAACAGACACAACTCTTCGTTGGTATAAATGCAAACCTATTTCTTTTAAAAAGAGTCCATTCCACCTAAACATTTCCCGCTTATTACCCTTTTGCGGTGGAAACCCGGCTGAAGGCATGTGACGTCCGCCAACCCGCTCTGGGCCCGCGTGGTGGACTACGGCCCACTCCTTTTCACAGGGAGAGGCTCTGTGTCCCCGCACTGGGAACATTATAGGCTGCTTATGTTCATAATGGTTATAGTCGAATGTTGTATAAGTTGTTGATGTTTAATTAACCCTAGATTATAGAATAATAAAGTATTCCATCTGGAGCATCTCTTGGAAGACTAGAAATGTTAATTTTTGCGCTGTCTCAGAAAATATTTATTATTTTAGGTATAAACCTATATTTCTACACCTAATGGAATAATAAGCTTTGCCGTTACCAGCCTTTTATGAGCCCGGTGCGAGCTTTATGACTGCGCCCTTTTACGCGTATTACGCGTTAAATAATAGGTATATTATAACCCGCGCCAATAAAGAAACGTATCTGAAATGGCGGCACTAATCATTCCCTCTCACTCGCACGTTATTCTTGTCTTTACTCACACACGTCAGTACAGCGCGCATTTTTTTTTATTATAAATTGTAATAATACAGTTGAGTACTGATAATTACAAAATTTACCTACTAAAGACCGAAAGTCAGAAAGAAAGTCAGTCGGACTCACGCAAACGATTTCAGCCACTATTCAATATTAATATCCTATTTTAATTACTTATAATATGTACTTAGAATTAGGCGTTATTTTGTAAGTAGGTACGTCTAGGAAAGTACGGAACCCACAGTTCGCGAGTCCGATTAGCACTTGGTCGGTTTTTTAAATATCTTGCCTACATACTATTTACTTTCGAACAACAAAGGTCTATATTAAAAAAAATATCACTTAGCTGGCAACTGTTTTACTGACGGTCCAACCTGTCATTACAAGTACCAGCCACCATTTTAGATTCACTTCTTTAATGGCGCGGGTTATGTATGCCACTAATTACCATGCATGACGCAAAACTTATTCCGTCTGGTCATTTCTGCGGCCGCCGGCCGGTGCCGGCACTGGTGGCATCGTCTTAGTTACGGCACTGAAGAGTTTGTATTTATAATGTGTATGAATAGTTTAATTAGTCATTGTCGATTGTAAGGACTATGTGATATTTCGTCATTACTATTGCTAAATAAAATAATTTAATATTTGATTATAGTTTCATGATTTTTAGGGTTCCGTAGCAAAATTAGGAATCCTTATAAATAGGTCATTCTCAGGTGTTCCATTGTTTGGTTGATTTCGGTGGCACAATTTTCTCTGATTGACTAGCGCATTTTAAAGGAAATATCCGTACCCTCTGCTACCAATACTCTCTCGAGTAAAATCTAGATTCGATAATGTCCTAATTAACAGAAAAAAATGTACCACCGAAATCAACCGGATAATGGGACTTTTGCGAATGCCCGAAATTCGTAAAATCTAGTTCTTAATCAATTGGTACGAAACTTCGCAGATGTCTTCTATGAATACAAAACAAACATAATCCTATTATGAAATACAACCACATTGATATTACATATTATGAAGTACCCTTACTTACTTGCTACGGAACCCTACCTACACTGTGTGAGGTCCGACACACACTTTCCCGGTTTTTTCTTGTGGTTAAAATCAGTTGCCATGCCCCCAGCGCCCAGCTCATAAATCGTCAAATTTTACAGCTTTTTAGTAAAAGTCAGTGTTTAAAAACTAAATGATTGTTTGATTTATTTCCCTCCTGGCATTAACTATTTAAAACACTAACTAAAAAAAACAAAGATTGTGGTGGTAGAGTGGCCTGTAAGACGGCCCGAGGCAAGTTTTAACTAAGATGGAGCTTACCCCTACTCTTTTTTTAAGATTATATAACTATAATGTACTCCGCCGTTTCACCCCCGTTGCTCGTCTCCTAAGGGTCATAGCGTGATGTTAAATAGCCTATACTATTCCTCATGAATTTGGCTATCATATACAAAAAGAATTTTTCGAATCAGACTGGTACTTCCAGAGATTAGCGCGTTCATACAAACAAACACTTCAGCTTTATAATATTAGTATAGGTTTGTTGGCTCGTGTTTGACCACTATTTCACCTGATGGTAAGCGATGATGCGGTCGACGACGGTGCACGATTGCCAAGAAGTAGGTTATCTATTCACTCTAGACTTGAAAGACTCCTAGGTTATAACTATCGGGAAACAAAGACTCGAGATAGGAGTTCCACTACTTGACTGTACGCACAATGAACGTATCTATTCCCAAAACGTTTTCTGCATATGCGTGGAATGTCCGCCTCGTCATACGATTATGGATGGGGAGAAGCGGAATTAGGGCTCTTTCAATTTATACCTCTGTTGCCGGCCGGCTACGGTGCGGCAATAACTTATTTTAAATTATGGGCCGACGAAGTACCTACCTAATCAGGCAAATATTCATAATACAATTTTCCTCTTTTTCGATTACAGTACACTTTGTGGCCGAAAATGTAAAATCTCCTTTCTTTAAATGATAATTATGAGAAAAATTAGAAAATAAGTATCAAGACAAAAAAAACAAAAATTCCGCCCCACCAAAATGTTATTTGACTCGACAATTTTTTTTGTATTCATGAAAACACGCACAACTCAGTGTCCTTTGGACTTTTGCTATCTTTTACTAAATTAGGTTATCTAAAACAAATTTTTATCTAAACATAAATTCATCTACTTTACTGTGAATAGCACATGAGTAGATTGACCTACTCATATGCTAGTAAAATGTACCTCCACTCTATAAACAGTAGTGTAAGATGTCTGTCGGTGCCGGTACGTTATAATTATGAAACAACAACGCTTATATTGTAAAATTTATATTGTAATAATAATCTATACACTTAATATAACAACAACAAAGGTACAATTTTTTTAAGCTTTACCAAAAATGCGTTTGGAATACTGTTGTTGAAAAGATTTCACGTATTTTATTTGTTTACCTTAATCTAAATTACTTGGAATATTAGAACATTCTATCATCGCATGCTCTAAGCTTGGAATCTAAATAAGTAAATGAACGTGTAATATTGTATAGTTTGACAAACAACTTAAAAAGTCACCAAGCACTTTTGTCTGTAATAAAAGAATGAATTACAGAAATAAGACATTCTTTCCGTTTATATCCTTTGTCTGTAAAGTTTTTATACCATTTCAATAAATAGAATACCACTATTATATAATGTACCCAATAGATTAGATATTATTATTAATAACTATAATTTCTACACAACACGAGTAATTGCTTCCTTTCTTTCTTCTAAGCGTAAATATTTACATAAAAATATGTTGTTAAACGTAATGAGTGGAATTTATTATTTGTAAAGCACGGTGTGTAACATGACTTGCTAAAGCGAACCTTAACAATACGGTTGTATAAAGTTTAGTCTGTGGCGATTACTTCGCACTGTACCGTTTTTTTGTATTCGTCTATTGTGTCGGTGAGAATTTTCTGAAAGATGCTTTCAAATATCTGGTTCTTAACTATAGCCTCGTCGGTGTGTAGCGCAGTCCACTCGGGCTCGCAGCGTCGCCACTCGGCGAAGAGTATGTCGTCGATGTGGTCCGATCGCCGGCTTGAAACTCCTGAACAAACAAAAATATCATGTTTACTTAGCTAATAATTTATTATAGCCGGGCGTTATTTACTGTAAATGAGTCACTAACATTTTCAGCTGCCTTAAAAATTATGTCTCTGTAAACAACTTTTGTTAGGTTTTGTCTTCATTTGGTATCGAAATCATTTTACCCAGCTAACTTCCTACCATAGATGTGCTGAGAAGTTCCAATGCTCATCGTCAAGTTCCACTACCACGTTTACTTGCCGTAACGACATCACGATAAGGGTGCGTTTCCACTCACGCGGAGCTGGGCGGAGTGAAGAGGGGCGGACCATGTTTTGGCCAATTACAATGCTCGAAATCTCCGCTCCGTATGAGTGGTAACAGTGTAGAGAGTAGAGAGCTGATCGGACTTTTAAATAAAATATATGAACACGCAGTCCTGAGCCGGACAGAACGGAAGCGAGCAAGCTGTATTAGCAAGCAGAGGGCAAGAAGCGAAGGGTAGCGGGATGGTGCGGTGCTTTCCTCCGCCCAGATCCGCGTCAGTGGAAACGCACCCTAACACAAACATCCCAATACTCTAAAGCCCGTATTCCAGAACGATACTCGTGCACCGATCTCTGCTTGAGCATAGATTTAAAGCCATTTGATTGGTTGAAACTAGTTTCAATCTATGCTCAAGCAGAGATCGGTGCTCGAGTATCGTTCTGGAATACGGGCCTAAGAGATTTGCCCGAGTATCGTTCACGTGCTCATGAAAATTTAGGAGTTCCTTTATTTTGTCATGGATCTCATCATCAAATCTTGACCAAAATTGTGTGAGACTACCCCGGAAGTACTCCCTTTCCAATAAAAGAAACTCACTGTACATGGATATAAAATTCGAAGATTTTCCACGATTTCCATGGGATCCCCTCATCAGATCCTGACTAGGTGACAATGGGACCAATTCGAGAGTACTTATATTCTTACAAAAAAAATATATTTTCAAAATCGGTCTACAATTGACGGAGAAGTCAGTAAACATACCTACATACAAAAAAGAATTCCCGCAGCGCAGCCGAACATAGAACCTCCTGCTTTTTTAAAGTAGGTTAAAAATAATATGTATCTACACATTGCACATTTATTTGCATCAACAGATCAGATAAAGTAATTTGATTGTAATGTAATTAAAATACTTTGTAATTCAATTACATTACAATCAGATTACTTTGTAACTAAATACATTATAAATGTTACAATAAACATCCTGAATAATTACAATTACTGTGTAACTAAATACAATTTAACTAGATTACGTTGTAATTAAATTAATAATTCAATTACACAGTAATTCAGTTATGTCTATATCTGCTTCCTGCTACCCACGTAGTTTTCCTTGAAATCGTCATAATATCTCACGTGTACAGACAACTAAATAAAAGTGTTTAATATAAAGCAAAGGCGCGAATATACCTTTAAATAAAAAAGTAAGTTTGACAACTCACCAGACACCGCTGCAGGCGTGACACTTGTTAATACCTCCTTCAGTTCTGAAGAAGTTTTTTTCACTAGTTCCTGAAGTCCCACCTGAGGTTTTTGTGGCAACAAATTACACGCATCCCAAGGCTTATCACTTTGCTCTTGTTTATGCCTCTCTAGCGATTCCTGACAATAATCTTGCACAAACACATTGAAGGCTTCTGTTGGATCACAGGATGTGTTTTCTGGGTCAGTCATGTGTTTTTCTACTTTCTCTTCTATGATTTCGTCCGGGGTGAACATGCGAGGTGGTTTTGGAATACGCGTTTCTGTAGGCGGCGTGTAAGGAGGCGGCGGTTTGTCGGGAATCTCTCTCACAACCAGCAATCGACATTGCTGTTGTTCTAAAGCCTTTATCTGGAATTTAAGGAGACAAGTTTTAAGTATCAATGTGGATGGCTATAAGAATACAGAAAGACCAAGAAAACGATGGCTGCATTGTATGAAAATTGATATGGTAAAAAAAAATCCGGCCAAGTGCGATTCGAACTCGCGCACCGAGGGTTCCGTATCATTTTTGGACGTATAAAGTGAAAAAAACCGGACCGCATAACTAAGTTTGTTTGTGAAGGAATTTTGATGATTTTGAAAAAACTGTAGTAGTTAGGAACATCGTTTTATTTTTGGTGCAATATTTGGATCAATTCCTATCAACTCTAATTATTTCAGAATTTTCGCTTCGCAAACTTTGGAGATAAGGGGGGGGAATGGTATTTTTTCAGACATTTTTAATCATATGTCGAAAACTGTGAGTCATAAAATTAAATAAAAATATATTTTGAAATATGCAGATCAAGCCCTTTTATATGATATGTCACTTGACCTAGTAACCCCACTTTTAAATTTCGGACCCCCACTCCGGCCCCTTTTGCAATAAAATTTTTTTTTGACTTTTTTCATTTGCAATAAAGTTGGACAAGCATTCTTTATAACTGTTCGAAATTTCAAGTTGATAGCATTAGAAGTTGCTGAAATAAGCAGGTGTGACAGACAGACAGACAGACGAAGTCGCACCATAAGGGTTCCTTTTTTACCATTTTGGTACGGAACCTTAAAAACGGAGATGAATACTGAGATGACTGGCTGATGAAGATGTATAAAAGAAAAGGTCGTGCTGTGCCGAACCTAAATAAATTGAGATATGGACAGGAAGATGATGATGGTTCAAAATTCCAATATTATTTCCAACTGGACATCAAGACACATTATCTGTGTGTGAAATTAATTATTTTACCTCTCTTTCTATGGCTAGTTGTTGTCTTCGCAGCTCCTCTGCTTCAACATGAACCGGCGCCGTGAGCGACGCTATCGAAGAGGCGGTCCCGCACAGCGGCTGACTACTGACGCTGTCCGTCTCTGAAACAGTTGGACACAACAGATGATTTCATAGAACTGACAAGAGGCGGGTTGGACGACATATTACACAAACCCACGTCGCCTGTGAGTGGTATACACCGACGCTTGGACGCCGGGCTGATGATGAGATATAAACTTGCTTGGCAAGTATCGGGTATCAGTGTCATCAAGTGTAAGATAGCCGAAACTTTTTTCAACAGGCTAAGTGGCAGAATCTGAAGTATAATTCGTTAGCGATGAAACTTACCTGAAGCAGAGGATGCGGTAGACTTCGGTGGTAACCAAGTAGGAACATCTGGAGGTTGGCTGTCTACGACAGCGGCAGCGCCGACGGGCACCGGTAGCGGGCCTGTCGTTGCTTGACTAGTAGTTAATGACTCCTTATCTAATGAACACTGACTGTCCGATGAGTCCACAGCCTCGCAAATACACGGCTGTTCTATATTTGACAAACTTTTATCGTTGATGCGAGAAGTACTATCAGTCTTAAACGTCAGGGTCGACGTAGTCTGACTAAATCGCTCCTCTAAATGCTCTGCCTTAATTTCCACTGACTGCACACTCGAGTCTTTGATTTCATAAACCTTACTAGAATGATCGCTGCCTCGGTCTGGTGAACTACGCGGTGACTTATCTTCTTCCTGCAGATCTTTGTAGTATTGATCAAATTCTTCGATTAGACTTCGGGCGGTTGATGGAGTGCTACAAGATCTATCATAGTCTTTATTCTTAATTTGATCCATAAGTTTGTCAACGACGCCACTACCACTCAGGTTAGTGTTATGACTGTTAGCTGAATTGACTATATTTCTCAACGCTTCCTCGTTAACCTCATACTGTTTGCCACTGCTGAAAATCTGCGGTAGGGTCAGGTTATGAAATAGAATGTTAAGGTATCCGCCGTCAACGACTACGAAGTTCTCCGCGGCCGTGTCCGTGGCGCGGTCCACCGCCCCAGCGCCGGGCGAGTCGCTCGTCTGCACGCACTTCTCGGCGCTGGTGACGCTGGCTGCCGAAGCAGCCGCCTCGGCAGGAAGGACGTCCGGGGTCGCCCTAGAAGTTGTACTCTCTTCGCACCCGCTGCTCGATAAATCAAAACATTTGAGAGGAGCAGTGTTCCTGTCAAAACATGTGCTTCTTTTCATCTTTTTCTTGCCAAGAATAATCTGTTCTACATCAACATTGTTTTTAAGTTTCAATTCTATATTCTTCTTAGTTTTCATAAGTGCTACTTTACGCTTCTCGGAGAGCGTTAGCAGAGCTTTGCGCATGCGTTGCATCTCCCCACACTCGTGTTGCAGCTTGAGCAGTGCGCCGCGCTGTTTCTTCTTCAACGTCGGTATGTCCGTGTTATCATTCTTTTTCTTCTTTTCTAACCAAAGTATTTGAGACTTGGTAAAATCTTTCAGCGCATCTTCTCGCATCTTCAACACAAACAAGAGATTTTTTGCTCGTCTTTGCTCATCGCGAATGAGTAAATTAAGCTGAAATAATTAGTAAAATTGTTAACTCTTTTAGCACTAGATAAGCTAAACCACAATAAATGATACTGATACTAACTGAGGTATACTTTCTTCAGTAATTATTAACAATACACTTAACTGTCAATGGAAGGCTAACGACATTAGAACTTCCACTGTTGCCCATTGGCAGCTAAATATTTACAAATTAAAGAATAACACTTACCAGACAAAGACTCTTGGATGCCATTGTTTCGGTGTCGTCAATATTCGCGCCATTTTCAAGTTTCGATAAGAAATTGTCGTATTCCGAATTCTTCACATCGAATGTAGAGTCAAATAAAACCGAATTATTGTCAAAATTTTCTACTTTGTTTTCAGGGTAACATTTATCTGTTAGCGAGCAACTTTCCAAATATTGCAGCGATTCAAAAAATGAGTCTATGAAGTTCAGTTCCCGCTGGAACTGTTCACAAATGTAGTCGCTCTGCAACAGGCCGTTATTAACTCTTATTGTGCTAATTATATCAGACGGCTTCATTAATTTATTAAAGACGTAGGAACAATTAAGAGACTCTAGTTCATTCAAACAGTTTAGGTATTCCTCTCTTGTAGTATTCTTTTTTTTGTATGAATCGTCTGACGAAACGTTTTCATTCACTTTCTTATTTTTCAATTCATTCTTGAACACAGACACCACACTCATAGGGTATTGTAATGGACTAGGCGGCAGAGTAGATCTAACGTCATCATCATTACCAACTAATTGAAAATTAAACTTTTGTCTAGTGGTGTACGTTAACGTAGCACGGCTAATTATATAAGAAGCGCTTTGACAAAAACTTATATCACTAGAATTTACTTCTTCATTATTAGGGATTATTGTTAAAGGCGACACTTTGAGATTTGGCAATGATGTAGTGTTAAAGTTACTTGGATCCTCTTTGGGTTCGCACTTATCCTTTGTTAACGTTACATTTGGTATTTCGAGACTATCGAACATTTCTTTCCTAGAATCCGTTTGCACAGTGCTTTCGCACACAGAAATTGTATTGATTTCAAAATCCTCCATTCCTGTTATTCGGCTTATTGAGGTTGGCAGTGGGTCAGTGGCAACTACTGCATCTTTATAATGGACAAATTCATCTGTTTCACTGCCACAGTCTACAGTGTGTACAATACGCTCTACATGCGGCACAGTAGAAGATTCTTTGTCCATTTTCTTATATTTATCATCAAGAGGTACATGAATCACCGTTAACGGTCTACCTTTATTTTGTATTTCTTTCATGAACATTACTTTAGGCTTGTTCTGTAGATGTGGTAATTTGTTTGGTTTAGCTTTTTCTACGGGTCTCTTGTATGTTGCTGATTTACTTTTTAAATTATCGTATAGTATATGTTTGATTTTTGTTAATTCCTTTTCACTTTCACTTGGTATTACAAAATGTTTGCTTATGCTAATTTTCGATGTGGGATTGGAACTTCTAGAGCTCCGCATTGTTTCTAGAAATACAATGTTATGATTAGATATTTTAAAATACAATAGACTTACGGTCAGTTGCAGAAAGATAATTAAATTTTAATGGCATTAACCATACAATTTCTACCGTTAAAGTCTCCTTTAAAACTTAATGACCTTTTCTGCAACTCAGCGTTAAGCTTATAATTTATAGGGCTATATCACAAAAAAAAAAGGTTTTCAAATTCCACAAACTCACCTTTTTCCTTCTCTTTGACATTTTTAATTTTATTATTTTCCGAAGTAATACTGGTATTATTTTTACTTCGATAATTTTGTTGAGACACATTCACTTCTCTTTTATTATTATATGCACTGTTAGTTTTGGAACTTGTTTTAATTTCCTTAGAATCTGAAAAAAAATCAAATATGTTTCAGCAGAATAAATTATTATTATGAGTGACGTTGACTTATTGTACTTGCTAAAATTATAGGTACCATACCTAACGGTATGGAGACGAAAATGTTTTTATTACACATGATTATTTTAAGTGGGGTGTAATTTTGTAATGCCACGTGAAGGAAAAGTACTCTTAATACTGTAGATAGAAAATTTTACTCAAAGAAAGCATTCCTTTATTTTTAAATAAAAGGAAAACTGCATTCAAAGATTTTTTTAAAGTTGCTTGCCTCATCTGGGAAACGAAACGACCAAAAGTGAAAAAAGAACATCCTGTATTTTTATGATGCCGATCGAAAGGGTTAATTGTAAGCATTAATTTCTTCTAAGAAACATGGTATCCTAAATTAAAGGAAGAAAGTAACTTTTTTTTTTTTTTCAAATTCGCCTACTGCCTAGCTCACAGCAAAGATGATTCAGATAATATTTTATTGCATTTATCATGCACTTATATGAAAAACTGTAAAAAAAAGTACTTATTACTAAATAATCAAAGTTATCTATGAAAATCAACACGAAAAGTTATTCTAATCAATACGGTAGTGGACTACTATTAAAAAGTACAAATAAATCTTTTATTCCAAAGAAGGAATAGGAATAACAAAAAAGTAAAAAAAAATAATAATAATATCACAAAATGGAAAATATAGACGCTTTTAAAGTTTTTGGAGGGAGTATCGCTCCGTCTTTGTCGCGCGAAGCGGACATAGGTGGTGTTACGTCACTTATCATGCATGCCGTCCGTGTCTAGCAAATCATTTTAAAACGCTTATAACTTTGCCAATTTTGTAGATGTTTCATCGGTTGTTTTGGTGTTAATTATCTTTTTTCAAATAGTTTACAGATAAAAAAAAAAAAATAGTCCGGTACCGGTATTCTTTTCCTTAACTTAAATGTAAAAGGAGATTGGGCACCAAAGTATTGGAGTTTGCCTTATCCCCTAATAGCATTAAGATAATTATATACCAATGGATAGAGCTTTTTAAGGTCAATATTTGTTATTATTACGATTTGTCTCCATTGTTAGTCCGTTCGGATTTATAGCCTCCTAAATGTGACAACTTAAGTAATATCATAATCTTGTATTTCGTCAACTAATTATCAGTTATTAATGAAGAATCTTATTAAAATCATCTTAAAACCCTATAAACGTCAACTTTTAAACATTGGCCTCCCAGTTGCCTATTTAAATAAAAATATATTTTGAAAGTCGTACTGACGGCATAATATCTGCCTACCCCAATAGCATTAAAATATAATTATATCATTTAAAAAGGTCGTTAAGGAGAGTATTTGTTATTATTATGAGTCTTCTCGATTTATTATGACTCTAATTATTTCAGACATTTTTCATCATTATGTCGAAAACTATAAGACATAAAAGAAAATGAAAATATATTTTGAAATGTGCAGATCAAGACCTTTCATATGATATGCCACTTGACCTAATGACCCCACTTTTAAATTCCGAACCCGCACTTCAGCCGCCTTTGTAAATGAAACTATACAGTTATTAAATATATAAGTGATTATCAAAAATCATATGACCCGAGCGGGATTTGAACCCGCGACCTCTGCCGTTCCGTGGCGTGCTCTGTCCAACTGAGCTACCGGGCCTCGCCCGCCTAATTGGAATTTTGAGATCCCTTTGTACACGCTTCTTAGGAGAGTTTGGCGACATCTATCGGAAAATAATACAGACTTCCAACTCAATGCTTATAACTTTGCAGTTATAGGACATCGATGAAACTATACATTTTTTAACTTCATTCACTTGCAATAAAGCTGGGCAAGCATTCTTTATAATTGTTCCAAAGAAGTCAATAGCATTAGTAGTTTCTGAAATAACCAGCTGTGACAGATAGACAGACGGACGAAGTCGCATAAGGGTTCCTTTCTACCATTTTGGTACGGAACCCTAAATACATAATTTTCCCGACAATTATTTCCCAATTAATCCGAAGCCGAACGCACTGAAGGAGCCGACCGAACCGATGCACACCTATCCGCGCCGAAGTAACCGAATCTAACACAGATATAGAATTGGCTAGGCATACCACATGTTTAATAGTATGAAAACGAATGTGCCGTTTTTCCTTAATTACGATGACGTCACGCAAGTCATTCAAGAGCCTTGGGTAACCTTTTGAAGAGTTTTTACAGTTAATAACTTCACAGTTTGCCATTTTTATGTCTTCATTGACACTATTTGTCAAGTTTCCTTTCAAACGCACCGGCGTTGAAAGAAAACTCAAGTAGGTAGGAGCAAGGCAAGGTAGATGCATTGCACCAACGATTCGGGCGCACTCAGACGAACGGCTTGCGATATCTAGCCTACTCTATATCTGTGATTTGTGCACTGACACCATTAAGGGCCCGGCCATTAATCTCGTGAGGCTCGAAAGGGGGGGAGGGGGTTCGGAAAAAATCACGAAATATCACAAGGGGGGTGTAGTGAGATATCACGTGTATTTATTTTTTAAGTTAATTTGTACCAAAAAATACACGTGATCTTGAGTAGGGGTTAGTTAAAAACCTCACCACGTATCACCAGGGGGAAGGAGAGGTCAATTTTTTTTTAAAAAAAGATCGCGTGATTAATGGACGTCCCCTAAGATGTGTTTTCACGCGTCCATATTAGTGATATCAGGTACCGTCATAAAATACGGCACTTAAGCAGCTTGAGGCAGCTAGCAGAATACGGTATTTGCCTCATTTTGGGAAATGGTTTATATTAATCTTCATTATATTATAAGCACACTACATTGATATTTCAGGGAGATCTACTGTATTTATCAATAAAAATCAGTGATAAAGTATAAATTTCCAAAACCGCTCCAAAAACGCTGTTTCTGACGGAAGTGACGTAACACGCTTGTAATAGTAAACGAGCTTTGTCTAGGGATGCAGGAAGTGCCAAAAAGTATCGATATATATCGTATCGATATTTTTAAAAAATATCAATATCGGTTTCGATATATCGAAAAAAAAATATCAAGTATCGAAAACGTATCAAAAACGATATATTTTCAGTAGCAAGACCATAGTCACCATTGATTAAAATGTCACAGTTTTTAGATTTAAGTGATAAAGTAATGTCAGGGACACTAATGCGCCTGCCACACACTCGACGAATGGCATGGGAAGTAGCGAGGAAAGGAAGCAGAGACATAGTGTGGCAACATTACTCGTCATGCCACACGTCATGCTCCTCGTCCTCTCTCTCTCTCTCTCTCGTCTCGTCCGGCAGAGAGGGCAACATCGCGGCAAAGCACGGCAGCGCGAGGAGCAGCGCAAGGAGCATAGTCTGGCAGGCGCATAAAAGTTGAGAATGAAAATAGGTGCTGAAAGAACACTGTCTTCTAACATCGTTAAAAATTCAGATCATAGAAACAAGGAGATATGGCATCATAGCAAATTAGTACGGGAACAACTGTCGCCACTTTTAGTACATTTTTCAACACAATTACAAGCGCTACTTGTTAATAAAAAGATCTCCCACACATTAAAAATTCCGCACACCCTCAATCTAACACTGTTAATCGTCACTCAACACTAGCACTAAAGACTAAACTAAAACACTGTATTTATATCATCGATCGTGTTCGGTTCGTCGCCAGCGTGTACTTTTGTACTACGCTTAAAATGACCAAACTTAAGTAAGTACCTACCTATCAAACTCAATAGCGCCTTGGCACATCTCCCTTGTTTCTATGTTGTTTCTATGATCTACGGTTAGAAACGTTGCAACTTAATGAAATTCAGTGCCGAAAGGAATACTTAGTGAAACGCACACTACATACTTTTATGAATAGTAATAATACTGACAGATTTATTGAAATAGACTTGTAAAAGCAAACACAATAGAATTTCGTAAAGTACTAATATTTTTTGAAAATTTCACCGATATATCGATATATCGATATTTTTTTTTCGATATATCGAAACCGATATTAATATTTTTTTTATATCGATACGATATATATCGATACATTTTGGCACTTCTTGCATCCCTAGCTTATGCTTACTCCAGTGTTGCCAAGCTAGATTTTCATTTTACCCCAATGCCTGATTAATTTTACTCTAAAATCATAACTATTTATACAAAAATACCTGGCTAAAGTTTTGGTTTTAGATATACAATAAAACAAGTTCTTTCTTAATCAATGGTCATGTTTCACAATAAAAATATGCTGAATTTGTTTAACTCAAATTCAATTCAAATACTTAGGTACCTACATGTATTGCTTACCAAAAAGCCCATAAACTTTAGTAATCATAACAACAATACGAAATCTAACCTTAAAATTTTGGAAGTGACTCCGCGACCGCCGCCGTGTCCTGAATTTTCAGCCAGCACCGGTTGCTAAATTGGCAGCGGGCGCTGACTTTGGAAAAAAAAGCGGGAAAAAGAGTTGGCAATTTGGCATTTTTGCAACATTTCATGTTTCATTTGAGTAACATACCTAATTAGGGTCCAAGAGCGAGCGAAGCGAGCTCGGGAACTTGGACACCCCGACACGGACAGGTTAGGTTCGAAGGGGTTAACGGGGGCTTCAGTGAGCGAGCGAACGAAGCCCCTGTCCACCCATTCGTGTTAGGTTACTTTTAACCTTGCAGATAGAAATAGGCGCTCCGCGTACTGGGGCTCCGTCGACCACCTCCCTCCCCCTTGTAAGTCCAAAAAAGTTGTATTTTGTTTTACATTGACACTAATTTAAAAGTCAATCTAAGGTATTTAATTCAACTTAAAACACGGCAACATTAATCTGCTGCTACGGTAGTTTGCAATTATTTTCGTCTGGTATCACTGCTACTCCAAGGCTACTCCGGTTCCTAACGGCATTATTTTTGGGAGCCTAGTCGGCGCCGGCTGCGGAGGCGCTCCCTAAAATTTTACCCTCAAATTTACCCTGAAGAATTCTTTACCCTAAAAATAAGTTGGCAACACTGGCTTACTAGCGTGTGACGTCACCAGAGTGCAACAGGCCGTTCTTGTCACAGCTACAATAACAAAAAATATTGCATTTTAATTTCGTGTAATTTGTAAAAAATATACATATTTTTGTTGAAAATCAAGTGAAATAAGTTTATTTACGCTATGAACTGATAGGATGACCACAATCTGTAGCATATTTTCAATGTTGTCAAGAACCCAATTCGCAGGCATTAGGCATACCAGGCGCTTCGTAAAAATTCTGTGACATCATCAGAATTTTGAGTACCTTCCAAATTCTTCCAATTCGGTGCGGATAGGTGGGCAAGGTTTCATAGGATTTCATACAAAGAATTCTAAAATTCGGTTTGGTCGGCTCTTTCCGCGCGTTCGGCTTGGGTAAATGGGCATTCAGCTTAAATCCTTGCTCAGTGGTTTAATTGAATTTTGAACTCTACATTTAAAAATTAAAGTTAAAAGTTGATCAGACCAAGTAAACACGTTTCTCCATACAAACTTTGCCACCCTTTTTCACCCTCTTGGAGGTGGAATTTCCAAAAATCCTTTCTTATCGGATGCCTACATCATATAAGGAATACGTCCTCCAAATTTCACGTTTCTACGACCAGCGGTTTAGCCTGTGCGTTAATCCATCAGTCAGTCGGCCAGAGCGCCTTTTTTTTTTTTTTTTTGAGGATGGGAAATCATCAAATGACCCCTCCCGCTCTGGGCGGAGCGGAAGAGAGTGTCAGACTCTTACTGACTAAAACCCACCCGTGTTCCTTCCTTAGCCCTTTTGTCCGGGTCAGCGGTATCCCTTCCGGACAATCCCGCTTTCCCGGCAGGCTTGGGCCCTAGTGGGCCCCCTCTCTGATGCTGACATCTCTTTGAGGCGCGCGTGGAACACGTACGCGCCGTTCGGCACGGGCCTGGTCCTGATCGGACGGTGAGCTACCCATTACTCACCGCCCGCAGGCCCGCGCCTACGGTGGCCGGGAGTCGTCACGCGGCTCCCGACGCCCGGAGCGTCTACCGCGGCGACTTGGACGGGAGAATCTCTCCCTCTCCCGTCCCGCCGCCTCCTTCACTAGCATGACTGCTTCGCAGAAGGAGGCGACTGCCTCCCACTCCCCCTCGCCCCGGACCATGGCTTGAACCAGGGCCGGGCGCGAGAGGTCGCCGTCGCTGCCGATCGCCTCTACGAGGACACGGCGGTGCTCCGCCCATGCAGGGCAGGCCCCCACCGTGTGCTCCACCGTGTCCTCGGGGCGATCAACGCAGTGATGACACCCGGGCGTTTCCTCCCGCCCGATGATGTGCAGGTACCTCCCGAAACTTCCGTGTCCGGTGAGGACCTGCGTCAGGCGGTAGGTGAGGACGCCGTGACGTCTCCCTAGCCACTCCACAAAGAGGGGTCTTACCGCCGCTATTGCGGCGTGCCCAGAGCCAGGCCAGACAGGCCAGAGCGCCTAACATGCGCGCCGCGACAAAATTTTATCGACGCTTTTATCGTGCATTTGTCTCGTATTCGCACGAGTAAGAGCGAGACAAAACAGTCGACAAGATTTGTCGCGGCGCGCATGTTAGCCCGGCAGGATAAAGCATTTTATTAATATAGAAGAGAAGATAATCCCAAAAATGAAAGTCTCGCAATGCAGTTCTTCTGTAGGTGCATCCACACCGCAGTTAACTTTTGTGGAGCAACACTGTGCAACACGGTAACATTAGGTAACTATCTGTATCTTTTGTGGCTACTTGTTACTATTTGTTGAATGTTACTTATGGCGTCCATACAGCCAACAACATAAAAATAACAAAATATAACAAAGAACCGAAGAGAAAAGGTTGTCAATGACTACTTGGGATAAATACCCGTTGCCAACCGCTGGTTTACAACTATATTCAGGACTCCTTTTCTCGAAGCCATTCAGGACTCCTGAATGGCTTCGAGAAAAGGATGGTACGGCCGTGCCTTTGTTTTTTTTGCTCGACGTGGCGGGGGCACTGTGGTGCCCCCATATATCACTGTATTGTTTATATATGTACTCACATTTAGCAGAACTTGTTAATCTTGATGTAGTTCTATTAGATGACTGTTTTTCCTTAAAATCTGCTTCAACAGATCTATTTGATGTTTTTGCAGGGAATGTTTTTTTTTCTTTAGCTAAAATCAAGATAATGATTCATGAAATAAAGCATCACTTTAAGAATGACTGTCTTGGGTCTTGTATAATATGAACACTTCAATATTATTTACTTGATCATTTTCATCTTGCACTACACCAGAAGTTATGTTGTTGGATTGCTAAAAAGCTACTGGCTCTATAATTATAGTAAATTAATTTCTAGTTTGTTGGTATTCAAATATCATCCAACTGGATCACTGGGATATTACTCCAAAATCAATAAATAATAAATATTAAGCTGGGTTAGACAAAAACAAATAACATTGTGTTGAGATTATAAGTTAGTATTTAAAATGGCTATGGAATCTATTGCTGCAAGAGCGAATAGTAATAATTGGAATATAGAAGAAAATATAGAGCTAATAATTGGAATACTAGGAGGGCTAGCCAAAAGCAACTGTGGTATAAAGGGTGACTGGTTTGACCTTTTGAACGCCACTGTCGCCACGACTTTATTACTTTGTACCAATGTCAATACTGAACGAAAACTTTTGTCTTCTTGTGGCATCTAAATGGTTAAATGAGGGAA
Source organism: Thalpophila matura (assembly GCA_948465475.1). Taxonomy (NCBI): domain Eukaryota; kingdom Metazoa; phylum Arthropoda; class Insecta; order Lepidoptera; family Noctuidae; genus Thalpophila; species Thalpophila matura. Next base: position 12,772,031 of record OX419176.1, on the reverse strand, counting down.
GTACTGAAGGAGGGTAATCAGTATCCTATTCCGGTTCGATATTGTATTACTTGACCAACCCTAAAATAGCAAAAAAGTATCAAATTGTTCCATACAAAAATATCCGTATTAATCAACCAAAAGTATGGAACTGCTATTTTTTCTCGCGATTTCAGGATTGGTTTTGTAGTAAATCTTTCAATACGTCCGTCGGTCGATTCACCAGTCATCCTGTACCTATGTACAGTTTATAGCAGTCACACTCACAAATGGTCTACCTATGTAGACCATTTGTGAGGTCTACCTATGTAGACCATTTGTGAGTGTGACTGCTATAAACTGTAATAGTATATTGTTTAGAATACTAACAAAATTTTGGATGCAGATCATTTTCATCATCTTCTGATATGGTAACAATTTTTCTTTTAGTGTAATTAGTAGCCGCCATTATCTGAGATGGAGTAGTAGGATGAGTTTTCAAGGATCTGTTGGTTTTCACTAGATCATCGTCATCAAGTGAAATGATGCGTCTGAGTCGAGGTTGCAATGTGTAACTGTGTGGAGGCCATGACACTGTTGGAAGCAAACATAACTATTAATAACTTTCACATTAATTACAAAGCAAACAAAATAATACATGAGCAAGGGCAATCACAGGATATATCTGGGGTAATATGTGGCTGCATCACTGCAATCGCAATGTTTGGCTATTCATTACAATTTACGTCATCAGTTTATTATCAACTAGACTTTTGCCCGCGACTCCGTCCGCGTGGACTACAATGAAATGACCAGTTTAAATTACCTCCGTAGTGTAGGTTGGCTAGTACTACCAAGAGCGCCGGATGCTGTATTGGCAGCCGGCGCTGACTTTGGAAAAAAGTGGGAGATGGGGTTGGCATTATTAAAAAAAACATTTCATTTTAAGAATCAAGAGGACGTGGACAATGCTTGCAGATATGTCACTAACGCCATCCAAGTGGCTGCCTGGATCAACACACCTTCTCGATCCAGAGGTTTTAACAACCCGTCCCATCCACCAGACATCAGGCAAAAGATCTTGGAAAAGCGCAGACTAAGAAGAATTTGGCATCAATCTCGTCATCCACTTAATAAACTCAATTACAACAAGGCAGCAAAAGAGTTAAAGACTATCGTTCAGGAGTCTATTAACTCAACTTTGAAAACAAACCTACAGATGATGTCACCTACGGGGGTTGGCGTGAACTCGCTCTGGAAGGCAACCAAAAACCTGGATAAGCCTCAACAATCCTATCCTCCAATCAGATCACAAAGTACCTGGGCAAGAACTGACTTAGAAAAGGCAGAGGTATTCGCATTGCACCTTAATGCTGTCTTCAAACCCAACGAGAGCACTGTTGATGAGCGTGAAATTGACACAGTTTTGGAACAAGACCTGCAGATGTGTCTGCCCATTACACCAACATCACCAAAGGAAATAGCGAGGGAAACCAGACTGCTGAACTCTAAAAAAGCCCCGGGATTTGATTTGATCACGCCAACAATACTAAAGAATCTTCCCCGAAAATGCATTACCTTCTTAGGCTTTTCAAGCTTGTTCAACGCAATATTTCGAACATCTCACACTCCTGATCTCTGGAAAGTCTCTCAAGTTGCCATGATCCACAAGTTAGGTAAAACTAAACAGGAAGCCTCATCTTATCGACCGATAAGCTTAACGCCTGTACTCTCTAAACTGTGGGAGCAGATATTCCTTCATCGATTAAAACCCTGCATGGACGCTAATGACGTTGTCCCAACACACCAGTTTGGTTTTCGGAAATCTCACTCAACAATAGAACAAGTTCAGCGCGTTTACCAAACAGGAATACAGGCTTTTGAACGTAAAAAGTATTGCTCAGCGGCATTTCTTGATGTACAGCAAGCTTTTGACCGTGTCTGGCATAAAGGACTACTGACTAAAGTGAAGGAAAAACTTCCACATTCAATGTTCCTACTCATCCGGTCGTACTTATCCGACCGCTGCTTTCAGGTGAAACAGGGTGAAGCACGATCACGATTATTTGCTGTGGAAGCTGGCGTACCCCAGGGATCAGTTCTTGGCCCAGTATTGTATATTATATTTACATCGGACCTGCCCACATTGGATGGCATAACCGTAGCAACATTATGCTGACGACATAGCTTTACTTATCAGTTGACGACAACCCAGAAATAGCCAGCAAAACACTCCAAAAACAGCTAGACGAGACACATAAATGGCTCTGCAAATGGCGGATACGTGCCAGTGCATACAAATCTAACCATGTCACCGTCACGCTAACACCCCTCCTGTAAGACTTGGTCCTGATACCTTGCCACACACTGATTGTGTAAAGTATCTTGGATTCCATTTAGATAACATGCGCCTAACATGGAAGCATCACATTATACATAAAAGAGACGAGATCAACCACAGGTTTCGCAACCTATATTGGCTCATGGGAAGAAACTCTGTACTCTCTGTAGACAACAATCTCCTCATCTACAACTCGGTCTTGAAGCCAATATGGACGTACGGGATCCAATTATGGGGCGTAGCCAGTAAATCCAACATACTCTGCCTACAAAGAGTTCAAAATGGCATCCTAAGAGCGATAGTAAATGCGCCTAGGTTTGCTAAGAACGACGAAATTCACGACTACCTACATATGCCGACAGTGGACTCAGAAATCGAGCGGTACAAGAGACAACACAAGGAACGCCTGACCTTGCATCCAAACCCACTAGTTGCTGAACTTTTAAACCCGACAGCGGTGGTAAAAAGGCTGAAAAGGAACCACCTTCTATAAGTGGGAGGCGCAGCACTGGCTGCTCCACCACAAAGCCACATAATCACTCAACAAATTCGTTTATGGTCTGACGACCGATTGCAAATAAAAGAAAGAGAAAAAAAAAATATGTTTCCTTTGAGTAACATACTAGTGTTGGGCCGACTATGAGTTTGGCCGACTAGCCGACTAGTCGGCTGGAAAAAGACCGATTAGTCGGCCGACTAGTCCGCCAAGCCGATCATTGCTTTCGGCGGTGTTCGAGTGGAATCGGTTATGTTCGTCGCTCACATACGATCGCCGTTACTTAGTGTTTTTTTTTTTTTAATATAAAACAAATTCGATTCTATTCGATGTTAATGCGATTCTTAAATAAATAATAAATAGGTGATTAGGTGATTACATATTATGCGTTCAAAATTATTTTTTTGTTTCTATTCCTGTATTATTTTTCCAATTTGTAAGACTGATACTGAAATAAAAACAATTACTAATGAAAAAAAATCATTTCAATCACCCTATTTATATGAATAAAGTAATGGCCGACTAGTCGCCGTTTTTTGTCGACTAGTCGCCGACTATAAAAAGTGGCCGGATAGTCGGCTTTATCGACTAGTCGGTACATCCCTATAACATACCTAACTAGGGTCCAAGAGCGAGCGAAGCGAGCTCGGGAACTTGGGCACCCCGACACGAACAGGTTAGGTTCGAAGGGGTTGACCGGGGGCTTCAGTGAGCGAGCAAAGCGAGCGAACGAAGCCCCCGCCAATCCCTTCGTGTTAGGTAACTTTTAACCTTGCAGACAGAAACAGGAGCCCCGCGTAGCGGCGCTCTGTCGACCATCTCCCTCCTCCTTGTAAGTTCAAAAAAGTCGTATTTTGTTTTACATTGACACTGTAATTTAAAAGTCAGTCTAAGGTAGGTAATTCAACTTAAAACACGGCAACATTAATCTGCTGCTACGGTAGTTTGTAATTATTTTCGTCTGGTATCACTACTACTCCAAGGCTACTCCAGTTCCCAACGGCGTTATTTTTAGGAGCCAGCGCTGGCTGCGGAGTCATTCCCTTTTTTATTGTAATAAATTGGTAGGTACCTACCGTACCTACCTACTACTGAAAAACTATGAAAGGAGATGGTCAATAAATGTATGGGGCTTGGTACTAAATTACGAACAGCAATCTATGCTATATAGGCTTAAAGAGCGTAATTATTTTGATTTTTTTGTGCTTTCAAAATAATTTTACAGGCCTGCGTTTTTTTTAATGAAGAAATGAATAATAAAAAATAATAAGCTTAAATCACTACAAATATGTATTATTTTATGGGTTGGCAACCCTGTGCCAAATGACGTAACAGTGACATAAATGACAGAAGAATTTGACAGTTTATGGATTTGATCCTTTTGGACACGTTTTGTTATTTCATCAATATTTTTTGTCACAATTCGATGGATATGTAGCTAAAATTATATTCAAAACTCAAAGTATTGAATAGAAACGGCGACTTCAACTACATTTTAAATTATTATATTGCATAGAATCGAAAAAATAAGGGTAATCTGTGTTTTGATTTTACTGAAACATTTTTCACTTTTTTACAAAAACGCATGCCTAAAAAAATATTTTTTAAATAGGATCGAGTAGCATAATTATATATGCTTTCTAAAAAAGTATATCACATGGGTGTTCAAATTTTTTCGGAATATTATAACACTTTTTACCGTCTCCTTTTTAATTTTTATTTCATCTGATTCATTTTTTGTTGTTTTGTTGGATTCCTTTTTTGGGGCCTCTAATTTTTAGTTGCCCCAGAGCCTTTACACCTTTAAATCTGGCCCTGGGGCAGAGCATGGAGAGTGCAGACAAACAAAGGAAGTTTTAGCATCCTTAGATATGCGCCTCTCTTGCAAACTACTGCACCTAAACAGAAAAAACCTCCGCCACATAGTAAGCTTAATCACAGGCCACTCAACAGACACCTATTCAACATCGGCATCACTGACAGGCCCTTATGTAGAGGCTAAATGGAGACCGAAGAAACACCGGCTCACATAATACTACACTGAAAGAGCGTAGCTGATCATAAGCCTCCTTTGAGTATTTTCCATGTCTTCCATGCACAATAATTGGACAATTCACTCTGTAAGTATATTATTATATCAACATACCTTAACCTTCCATCTGTCACATTTGAAAAATCCGCCTCATTCAGGTTGAAATCAATTGTGTCCGTCAAGTGCGATAGACAAATGAATATTGTTATTTACCTAAGGATTTTATATCTGTGCATACTCTTTGTCAGAGAGTTGCCTTAAGGCTTATCTTATTTGATAAATAAAGGCATTATTGAACTTAATCTACACAAGACATAATTATTACATATTTTTATTTAGTCTATAATTTTATTGCAGCACTCAAGTGTTTAAGTAATAACAAAGACTGTATGACATAAACAAGCTTATAAGTAAAGACAAATTACGAAGGACTAGAAATCATGGGAAACCATGGAAAAGAAAACAACAGTACAAGTGTAACTGCCTCACCTTTAGAGTCAAATTCGAAATCTGGTAGCTTCGTATATTTTGTAACTGTGCTCTTTTGCTTTGTCGGCGTAGGATAATTATTGTTTCCTTCTATTTTAAAAAATAAACTATACACATTTTTAATATCGGCATCTGATTTTGTTGATGCCGATGCATCCATTATAATCTGTGAACACTAGAAAATTTGTGCTTTTAATACGATGCCAACCATTTTACTTTTATTCGGCATTAATAGATAAGTGCAAACACCAGCACAGTGTTGTTAAGGATAATTTTGGTATTTTCTATCACATTTTTCAATTTTATTTGTTGCACCAAGCTTTTTTTCTGAATTTAGTCAAAATCATGTAATTAATGCTTGACTTGCTTGTCAATAAATTAAAAACAACTTGTGTCTATGAATGAACGTTCCATAGATAATGTAGTACTAGAGGTGTGCGATCATGTATGATTGTCATAATCGAAACATCTACTAAATACTAATCCTCTAATCGATTATGAAATTAGTAACTAATTTATTTTCATAATTGAATAATGTTACTAATTTGTATTACTAATTACAGTAATTACTAATCTCAGATTTATTCGTTCGTTATTCATTCAGTAGAATGGGCTTTGATTTGTTTTGGTGGTGAGAGAGACTAGCGACGATTGTTATGTTTGATACTTTGATCGTGTCTACTTGCAGTTTTACTTAAAGTTTTTAGTTTGCCATTTAATATCGTCAAAATTAACCTCAAAATGTGAACAGGTATTTTCTTAACATTTTAACTACACACATCAAAAGTATCTAGGGATCAACATATATTTTTGCAATAACTTTTCTCCTGATTGATATTAATTAAAATTTTCTTTAAGGATTCATCAAATAAAGTGTTTTCGTTTGTCACAGTAACGATAAACCAAGTCACCTTTGCATTAATAAAGAAATTTGCCATTTTCCTAATAAAGGGATTTTTGACATTTGAACCACTAACATTAAAGTTCGAAAAAAAGACTGAAATAACAGTTTTCTTTAAAATTTTATTGGGTAACTTAAACAATTAATAATCCGTGTTTCTACCGCGAACACTAACAACACAAGAACATCGGTTTGGCATACTCAAAATGAGTTCATCCAAATCACGCTGTGGAATGGCCGCCCATGTTCGTTGCAACAACAAAAAAAGGTCTTCTTGCGACTGGATACCCTCCATATTCGGCAGAGCTCTTCTCTGTAGCATATCCCATGCATGCTCAATCGGGTTCAAGTCTGGCGACTGAGCAGGCCAGGGCAGGACATTGATGTTAGCTGCGGCGAGAGTCTGTCTTACAACTCTTGCGGTGTGCGGTCGTGCATTATCATGCATTAACTGAAATAAGGGACCGATTTGCACTTGTAGAGGAACGATGACGTCTGATACAATCGTCTCAGCATAAATTTGAGCGTTGAGGTTGATCTGTCTGAGTCTGATCCAAATCAACTCAGTTCTTCCGCCGATCCAAATACCCGCCCATACCATGATGGTTCCACCACTATAAGGATGGACTTCCTGGCAGGATTTTAATCGCTGTTGGCGTCCAGGGGTTCTCCAGTGTCGTATACGTCTTGTATCCGGTCTCATACCAAAACGAGACTCATCAGAAAAGCACACGAAACGCCATTGTTCTTCTGCCCAATTTCTGTGTTCAAGAGCCCATTGATATCGAATCCTACGATTGTGCATTGCTATAGGTGGTACCCGTAGCGGTCTTCGGGAATGAAGGTTCACTTCATGCAAGCGGTTTCTGACTGTTTGGTCGCTAATTAAGTTCCCTGAAGAGTGATGAAGCCTCACGGCTAACATCATGGCGGTTATTGTTGGAGCTCTTCGAGTTAAGATTTGAATGTATCGGTCTTGTCTCCGTGTGGTGCAGCGATACCGTCCTCCATGGCGCTCAGCCACGGTACCAGTGCTTCGGTAACGTGTCCAAAACTCCAAAGTCGACTGATAACACTCTGACTTGTATTCAGAGCTAAAGCTACAGTACGTTGCCGGGAACCAGCTTCTATCATTCCCACGGCTCTGCGCATTTCTTCCCTGCTTAAATGACGTCGCCGCTCCATAATAACGTTGGTTTTAATCAGTAGTAGGGAAACAGTAGCAATAATAATGTCTTCAATGCGTTGTATGTTTTTATAGGGAAAATATTGACAGCTTATTTTCATCTTTTACTCGAATTTGATTGAGAGTTCCTGATTCAAATTATGAAATGCACCAAAAAGGATCCATATAAATTTATAAAATCATAAATTTATTACAAAGCCACATCTCAATCTCAAGAAATCCGCATAAAAATGCTTGATCCCTAGACACTTTTGATGTGTGTATTTTAACACATAGTTATTGATCAGGGACGTATTTCCCTAAGGGCGTAGGGGGCCATCGCCCGGGGCGGCCGGCCCGGAGGGGCGGCCGCCAGGCCACCCTTATTACTTGCTGCTTGACCATAAGACAAAAAACTTAGAACTTTACAATAGTAACAAAAAATCGAAGAAACTTCATGCATAGCTCGCTGAGTAACTTTGTATTCGGATGTGGACTAAACCAACTACTGACCTAATGCATTGAATATTATGATCTTAGATTTGTCTAAATTAATGCAATTATATTTAGGCTGTGCAGCCTTTCGTCCAATTGTTCCAGCTATTCCGCCATCAGGTTTATTCGGTTCAGTCCAAAAGACGACCTCCAACTGATGGGTGAACAGTTTTGGGAATATTACACCCCCCCTGTGTGTATTCTTCGTTCTTTTGTCTAATTTGCTTAACAGTGTAGATGTGGTTTACGGTACTGAAGCGACTGGGGTCACACTTATTTCTTCGTATATTTTAAGAACAAGGGTCCATAGAAACCTTCGACTGCTTGTAGTGCTTGTACTTTCAGACCCTGAAAGCATGATTTAGCCATCCGCAGTTTTGAGTTTCACATCAAATGGAATATGGTTAATTGCTGAAGTTTAAATTAAAATTTCAAATACATAATATGATCGGCTGATGTTTACTGGCACTCGCCGGCCGCTGCTGCGGTATTGCTCTCTCCGCTCGCTCGGCTTGTGCATTGTGTGATCACCGTACTAACCTAACCAGGGCGATTTTTCGACTATTCGTTTTTTTTGCGGGGGGCTTCGCCCTCCGCATCCCCCAGCAGAGAGCGGTTTTGCGGCATAAGATAAAATTATGTTAGTAACTGCTGGTTTAAGATTTATTAATTACTATTTATACATCCATACATCCTCACAAACTTTCGCATTTATAATATTAGTAGGATATTTTCCCACGTCCCCCTAACAAATACTATAAAGTCACGGTTTATTGGTCGCCGTTTTACAAAACGGCGACGCAACGTTTATTTGCATTAGAGAACGCAAAATGCCAATACAATATGGCTGAAAAACGTTCAGCCGCAATGCAATCCGGCAAAATGTTGATCCGCGGTAATACAAAACGGCTCCGTTTTATTAATTAATTTATTTTTTTAGGGTTCCGTAGTAAAACTAGGAACCCTTATAGTTTCGTCTTGTCCGTCTGTCTGTCCGTCTGTCCGTCTGTCACACCCTCGTCAAATCCACAGTTCATAACCAATTTGTATGAAACTTCGCAGGTCTTCTATGAGCCGCCATAAAGGCCTGTAATAAAATTATGAAAAATAAAATAATTAGGGGGGGCTCCCATACATGAAACTGGGGGATGAAAATAAATATTATCGCGCACCCCATCATGTGGGGTATCGTTGGACAGGTCTTTGAAAATAACATAAAGGTTCCTAAATGACTTTTTTGTTTAAGTGCATATTTAGTGAACTAGGAGCTCCCAAAGTCGGTAACAATGTGTCCCCCCCCTGTAATTTTCCAACTGCTGTATCTGTTGTATAATCTGCTGTAACTGATGTATAAGTTTGTGGCATCTAATAAATACTCTCGATTAAAATGAAATGGTTTGAACACGATACGTTAATAACTTTTTGAAATATTCACTATTTTCAGTTTTGAGTTTTGACAACCGCAAAATTAACTTTATATTTCATAATGATATGAAATACAAACTTATATTTGCGGTCGGAAGACTGAAATACTTCTTGCTACGGAACCCTAGACTGTGCGTGGTCCGACACGCTCTTGCCCGGTTTTTTTAAATGACTAACCGTTATTTTAATTGGGTTGAAAAATGGGGCGGCCAAATCGTAAGCGCCCAGGGCGCCAAAATCTAAAATACGTCCCAGCCCTGTATGTGGGGCATGATTTTTGTTCGGAACTGCTTGTCTAGGTCTATGGGCGTCAACTATCGCTTCAAGGTCACGCGCACCGACACCGATTGAGTGGGTAAGTTATGATCCGTATCTGCGGATCTTGACGCCAATTATCCGTATCCGGATCCGTATCCGCGGATCTACATTTTTGATGATCACTATTTACCACTACTAAACGTCATTCACTCGAACAACGCATTCGAGTCTGGCAAACGAAAGTTGATCCTGAAAAAACGCGGCATATTTAAAAAAAACCACATCATGGTATCACTAAGAACAGTAGGAATAAATTGTCTTGATACTTGACAACAAATTGTCTTGATACTTGACAACAAATATTATGTTATGGGCGGATTTTTCTAATGTCCAATTATCTTTTCTGAAAAATATATTATGTAGTGGTTGGTTTGACCAAAAGATGCCAAACAACCACATCTATTCCTCAGAAAAAAGTTATTTAACCTATTGTACTTATGTTTTAATTTTACGTAGATTAAATTGTTATAAAGATTATAAATAATATCAAATAAACCATTTATTACATAATTATCCGAATAAGGTAATTATAACAATTTGAAATATTTAATAAGTCTAGTACCTATCAAAAATATATCTGGTAAACTAATCCTAATAAAGAATGTTACCATGTAAAAAGTTTCGATTTAATCCCAGGCTCAACTTTCGTTTGCCAGACTCTAGTAGTAGTTTAACGGATTATTAATTACTAATCTATAATTATGTATAAGTAGGTACCTAATTGAGATATCTCGAGACATCTTCATAATCGGATGATTCCATCAGTAATCTCAAAATCGCACACCGCTATTTCTTACGGTGAAATATATGAAAATGTATGAACCATGCCACGAAAAAATCACTCGCAGCGGGCGGCACGGCGAGCGGCGCGGTATCGGTACTATTGCCACTAAAACCGCGCCGCTTGCCGCTAAGCCAAAAGTCGTGGCCGAGCTGTTAGGCCGTGGCCGCACCCAGTACACGCGACTCGATGTGACGGCGGCGGCGATTTCGTGAAAACAACTTCATACGTATAAACATAATTATGTCGGTGGCCGCACTGCAGAAACGACAAGCGTTTATTTGTAGTTTTAAAACTTTCACGAATTGTACACATGTTTTTTAATTATATCGGGAATTTTCGCGCACAAAACGAAACGTTGAGGTTAGTCAAAATTCTGATATTTTGATTATGTTTTGTGCGTGAAAAGTCTCCATTATTTGTTTAAGAAATCGACGTCGCGTCGTCGCTGTGGCCGTTCCGGTGCGGCCGTGGCCTTAACTTCTTACCACTTATGTACAGTACGATTCACGAAAGATGACCACAATGGCGGCCGTCTGCGCACGTACACTGGCGCGGACCAATGGCGTCGCTCCGGTCTTGAAGCATTCCGCCCGCCCCTCACCTCGCACCTCCAAAGGGACCTAAAATATGCCTTCTGCGCAGTGGTCATCTTTCGTGAATCTTATTGTAAATTAAGTAATACCACCCACAGACAGAGCCTCACACACATTGAACTTTTTTAAATAATATTTTTTACATTTAAAGTACTCTGTACAGTTAAAATCTGATTCAAGATTTTCTAGCAATAACATTTTCCGTAGAAATTGATTCATTCATGCATGATTAAAGTATGCATGTACAATCGATAAAATAATAAAAACTAAATAACTAAACCATAAACTTTTTTTTTTTTTTTTTTTTTAATTTGTTCCTGACTGACGGAACAGGCTAAGGTCTGAGACCATGCTGCCTAGTCATCAGTTAGCTTTTTTGGACGTCTGTTTTGAGCCCTTTCTGCAACTCAGCGTAAGTCATTAGCACTTATCCATAGGTACATAATCAAATCCAGATAAATTCATCAGTTTCTTATTTCCATGTAAAGTAAATCCGTTTAAAGTCTTCAGTTTAGCTCATTAAAATCCGTGTTTTAGAATTGTTATTCCACAAAATTCATAAGTAATCAAATCCAGATAAATTCATCAGTTTCTTATATTTCCATGTAAAGTAAATCCGTTTAAAGTCTAAACCATAAACTATTACAAAATTAAATTATCTATAGAATTCAAAGTAGAGTTACTATTTATTCTACTCTTTGCTCTATATATCTCTGATCTCAACATCGGTCGGGTACGGGTTCATGCGTTGTGCGATTCATGGAAGTAGGAATAAAATCAATCTTTTGTTTGTTTTATAAACTCCAATTTCAGTCCGCTCTGTTGAAATTAGTACGGTTTCGCGAATCGAAATTTTGTTTAATACTTTTCTTGGATTATGATTACGTTTTTTTTCAACTGTCGAGCTGTATAGATCGCGCGTAGCAGTAATATCTGTGGTTTCACAGCAGACAGAGAACTCAGTGGTCACTGTTGACGAAAAAATGTGTCCTTATTCACTCGCGAATGGAAAATATTGGTCGTAATTGTATTCCTGTTTGAGGCGCGACAATGCAATCACTGGCTTTTCATCATAGATTCAAAAGATAGTGGTGTACAGGACAATGAATATTGCAAATTTTGAAGAAATTTGGTGTGTTGCGTAGAGAAGAATATTGTCGTAAAGGATTCTTAGAATAATAAAAACTGTGAGTAATCGGTTTTATACAATAGGTTGGCCATTTTACTATCATACATGTAGTGGAGTTAACAACTATTGCAAGTTTATGCTTAATTATACACACAGAGTAGCCTAGATGAAACAGAGGGTTCATATTTTCTAGGTAGTACCTCCCCTGAGTACCTATTATTGTTCTGTGGGTACTATCCACTGGGTATACTCAAGTTATACTATCCTGAGATTACATGAAATAGGTACATACCTACTTGCCTATGAACTATTTTTTGTATTGACAAGGTGTCAAGCTATATCTCAATAAACACAAACTTACATTAATTTTATCATAGCAAAATAAGAACAATACAGTAAAGTGGGGCTATTTGGAATTGTGGGGTTATTTGGGATTTCGAAAATGAGGAGCTTGATCACATGCATTTCCTTATCCGTCAGTGGTAGAAGTATTTTTTTGCTAAAAGGTAGGTCAGAGAGTCGCCTTAGGGGGTGGTAAAAAAATGTTCCTACCATTGATGATACCATAAAAAGTAGTACCTAGTAGTTAAGGTAGGTTTTGTTTAAATAAAATTAAATGTAAGTATTAATTTATTAGCCTTCTGTGTCAATCACATTAATTGATTAGGATATGTAAAAGGAGTATTTTTAGATGTTGCCTAAAAACCATAACATAAGAGCTTAATATTATGATCTATTCTTCTTCTTTCGTGTCAATGGTTCAATTTAGATATAATTAGAGTAAAAAGTGGCCATCAGTACAGCACTAGGTATGGCCACATTGAGATCGTCTCTCGTGCAGGTGGTCAGGCACAGTGGACAAACCAGAAGGTGCATCATCAACAGGTATTCGTCACTGCAGTCACATTCGGTACGGTCGGGATCCCTAAATCCCCATCTGCACATGTTAAGCCTGCAGCAACTAACCTGTGTGCGGAGTCTATTTAGCGACTTCCACACTGGCCAAGGCAGATCGTATCCTGGTACAAGCTGATCTTTTGGCTTGACAAAATTAGACAGTGGGGGGGTTCCTCTCCATCCACAATCTCTTTCTGGTGGTGGCAGCTGATTTGGTGCTGATAGCCTGGGTAGTGCGCAAAAAAATTATGATCTATAACTTATGAAGACTTATTATTAGATCGGATTGTATTATGCATTTGCATGTTTGCATATTATGTGTAAATGCATAAAACGCTATTTTCGTGGTGTTATTGCATATTTTAGTACTTTTTCATTGATAGTGCTTATTTCAATAGTTAAATGTGTTAGGGGTGTGGAAAAAATGATTGAACAAAGTAACACTCTTCCGAGTTCACTATCAGAAAGGGTCCCTAAGGGCAACCTTAATTAAAGGCTGTTTAAAAAAAAAACAGGTTTTGAAGGAATAAAGAAAAATAACGCATTTATCAACAGCATCGGTTCAACTCTGCCTGAATAGATTTCTGCTGAAATGGCATTTCAAGTTCTGTCCAGTAACACACGTAGAGTGGTCATTTTCAGCCTGCAAATTAATATAATTGTGACAAACGTCACAAGTTTGTTCTAAAAAAATATTTATTTGTATTAATGTTCACAATTATTACAACTGATATTTATTAGTATACACGGCGAAATTTTAGCGGTTGTTTTACGGAAGCGAAATGATTTTGTCTTGGCAGTACATTCGATTGATATATCAAAAAAAAAATAGTATCAAAAAATGGCAGAATGGTGTGATGAGAATGATGTGAAAAACAAAATCTCAAACCAATAGTAGGTAACGATAGCTACGCAAGCGCGGCGACGACGCGAGCGGCCGCGGCCGGGCGGGGCGCGCCCGCGCGGTCATTGCCCTCCGTGTTTATCAATCAGCTGATAACTATTCCCGAGTTATTGATAGACAAATTATTGAACACGTGAACACGAAACTAAAAAAACAAGATTACTAGGTAGGTAGGCACCTATCTTCGAAAACGATATTTTCTGAATTAGATACCTATTAAAGTATTTAAGGCGTAGGTATCCAAAAAAATGGAATAAACTTATTTACAATGATTTTAATTACTTACCTACTTTTAAATGTTCGGTATTTAATACAAAGGTACAAGTAGGTACTTACGTTTAGGCCCGGTAACAGAGTAATTTTTCGAATTGCAAGCCACTGCGTTCCATACACAATAACACAATCGAGCACGTTTTATTTGATTTACTTTACGAAAATGATAGGTACTTAAGCAGTCTTTCATTGTTGAGCACTTTCCAAACGTAGTATTGACTTACGTCAAACCCAGCCATCACAGCCATACACATAGGTAGGTACTTCGACGAGGATCCCGTTTGAAGTACCTACTTGTGGATTTCCTCGCCGAACTCGCGCAAATGAACGGCTGATCGACTTCTGGTACATACACTGTAACTCCCCATGATCGAGTAGCACTGTGTCGCCGCTACGATCGTCCGGGCCTGCGGGACTTGGGGGTTCAGAACACTGCGAAGATTGAGCGACTCCAAGTGTTGCGGCTCCGCGTAACGGCAGCATGGGAGTCATAATTCACCCTAGCGTAGTTGCACCATAGCGAGGTACTCTAAATTGGAGAAACTGTAATGACGATCCATTATTTCAATGTTATCTCACTTCACTACGCGTAGGTAGGTACCTACGACATCGCGTGATGTTCGCGGCATCAACTTCGCGGCGCAACTGACCCGCTGGCCGCTGAGTGCGCGCGGCATCTTTTGTTTTAATTATACGACTCGCTAAAGGAGTGCGGGGCAGGGGGGGGTTCATCGGTAGGCACTCGCTACGGGCGATCAGGCTAGTTTATGCCGTATCACCATGCGCGAGAGCTTATTTTGCTCTGCACATTTGTGAGGCGGCTTTCGTATTTGGTGATCTTTGTCGGCACCGCGTGAGCGACGGCGTGCTCTTTGACTAGATAATGATACCTACGTTAGATCTAGTGAGTTACTATTGTTTTTCACGCTTTCGAGTCTATGAATATTTTTTTTGATTATTTGAAAAAAAAAACATATTATTTTTTAAATTGAACTCTATGTTTCGATAGTACTACTGATGGCAAATCGTTCTGCTGCCGGAGAACAACCACTCAAATTTCACCGTGTATATATGTATAAATATAATGTGAATATTAGCGTAAATGTAATAATAAAAAGTATTTTGATAGGTAGTGCATATTTTGTGCATATTTTGCCGATTTTCCGTACATATTTGTATCCATAATTTGGCATTTTGATAGTGCATATAATCCAATGTCTACTTATCCCTATAGGGGAAGGTGGGGCGTAACGGGGACGCGGGGCAAGATGGGGCCACCCACATTTACGCATACGCAGACATGCTGACGATGTCCTTTATATGATAACAAACAGCCCTTCTGTAGCAACGGTCAGTGCAGAAGTAACCAAATGTCAGAGTTCATGCGTCCATTTTTTACGACAATAATAGTGTTTACGCACAGTTCGATGTAATTTTATGGTGTTACATTAAAATTTGTAAAAAGGTAAATATTGAGTGTATTTTGTTTCTATTTTTTTGTGGAAATCTTCAGTTATGGGTACTGGATTTACTTAAATTAAAACTCATGTTACAATTATGGTTTTAGAAAAAAAATACTGCATTAATTATCTTATTAATCATAATCATATTATTAATTATGGACAATGATACGGGGCAGCATGGGGTACCCCATTTTGCCTCGTATCTATATGGATTTTCCAGTCCCCGTCATGCCCCTAGGTTCAATACAGGTATTTTTTTTATAAATCATACATATTGTCTGTCTGTAGAACTAAGGAGCAAACAACCAAACCCAATGCAGAAAATGAAGACGCTTTATTGATTGTGAACACACTAATAGCACATACTTTAAACCTACAGAGGGTTGGGTAGGTTCCCAGCTTTGTTGACGTTGGTCACATAATGCCTGTGCTGGTGTAGATGACGACAATGCCAAAGAAATATACATCTGCTTACACTGCGAGTCTAAATAGTTATTAAAGACCTACCCCATATTGCCCCATTTTGGGTACCCCATACTGCCCCTACCCCCGGGGCATAATAGGGTTTTCATAGAGTTACAAAAAAAATACGTTTTTCAAGTAAATTACCTGATTATCGTGCCACAAACATACTAAATAGTAAGTTAATAAGATAAAATAGTGTTATAAGAAACAATTAATGATTAAAAGTATCTTTTACATAGTTTTATTGTTCGATTTCCTTAGCGTCCCCGTTATGCCCCACCTTCCCCTTATAAAATTGCTTGTCCTGACTGACTGACTGATTCATCACCGCATAGCCCAAACCGCTGAACATAGAGATTTGAAATTTAGACAGTGGGTTTCTATTATGACGTAGACATCTGCTAAGAAAGGATTTTAGAAAATTTTTTGTATGCAAGTTTTCATGCTTAAATATATTTACTATTAATTATTTTTTTTAGCGAAAAAATGGCGGTGAAAAAGCATGAGCTGGTTCATGACAATCGCAATCAGTTGGATCTACAGGCATTAGAACAATACATCCAGCTGATGAATAATCAGTCTAACTATATGCCACCACCACATGAGCTCGTGAAAAACTGTCAGGATATTGTCAAATGTCTTGGTTAGTATTTCCGTAATTATAATAATCACAAATTAGTGATTATCTACTTTGGAGTATACATAATTAAATTGATGTTATGTTAAACTATTGCAGCTCGTGCGTCTGGAAATGAAGAGCAGATGTGGACTCTTCTGCAAACTGTGGAAGAGTATTTGCTTCGAATTGTGAACACTGTTCACAGTACCATCCGTCATGAGATTGTTACAGCAATCCTAGATAAATTTTATACGTTCATCTCCGACCCTCGTGAGTTACTTAACAATATTGTTTTCATTACATTAAAGTGAGTGATTTTTTTACTATAGTACTCTCAACTTAATCTGAAAGTGTAGATAGTAAATAACATAATTACTACAGAAATGCAAATAATAAGTCGATAGAACTCGCAAAGGCGCGTGACCTTGTCGCCGCTTTTGAGCAAATTATGTAAGGCACGTGGAGTCACACGACACCATAACATCGAGAGCGCACGTTTTAAAATGTGATGCTGTGTGAACGGAATTAAGTTTAATTTATATTGCATTAGATGTAAAAAATATGTGCTGAGAACCGGCGACACGCGTCTGCTAGTAAAATATAGTAGATAACATTTCTATTGACGTATTATTTTGATTTCTGTGATAATTACACTCACACTTTTAAATGATTAAATACAGATCCTCGACGCTTACTTGGCGTCTGGGATCCGAAAAACCTTAGTGATTGTGTAGCGTCCACACAAGTAAACGCTAGAATTTTTATAGTATCAACTCTCAATACACTAGCATTGAGAGTTGATAATAATCTGTAAAAATGACGTTTTTCTATAGAATCGGATGCTTGTCCCGCCACATCTGTGGTGCTCATCGTGCTGGACTGCTCCAACGCAGAGGGTAATTTGTCTGCTGCACGCTGGCTAGTGCAGCAAGGAGACAATGGTCCGGCCGGCGCTGGCCTTCGGGCTTCATTATCTTGCCTCTATTGCTGGCTGTATGAGTGGCACGGCACTCCAGCATTAGGTGCTTGGGTATTGGCTTTCATTAAAGCCTTGGAGGTTAGTCATAATTAAGGCATACAACACTAGCTTTGTTTTGTTCTTTGTAAGTTTTTGCATTAGTTAACTTTAATTTATTTTTTGTCTTACACAGGAAAATGAACGATTTGATATACTGATTGAAGTGTCAGTTGATAACTTAGGTCGCCTCTTCTTAGCTTTGGATGACCCAGTAGCACTTCGCCAGTCTGTAGGTGACGTCATCTTCCATGTTTTAGCGTCCCTGCGTGAATCTACCGAAGCATTTGATAGGGTAATTTTTTTAATATGTTTTCTCTTTTTCGGATTTCTCATCGTCTTATACATGCCTTACTGAATTATTTTGCTCCAGATCGCTCCCCATGTTGGACGAATTTTGGCCAACCTTGCCAATGACAGCGGCCAATGGAGCCGTCAGCTACTGCAGAACGTGGTTGACATTCTGACAGCCACCGTAGATGGTCATATCGACGCTTTAAAAGGCGAAGCTCAAGATATGTTCAAGGATAAATATCATGACGTGGTAAGTAAAGTTAATAAGTACAGTCAGGGAAAGGGATCCTTTAGCAGGTACGCTATCATTCATATTTGGTCGTATATTCAAACTTCGAAGCAATCCGAATCCGAATGATGAAATACAAAGTTATTTTTGCGGTTGTCAAACTCAAAACTGAAAATAGTGATAATTCAAAAAGTTATTGACGTATCTTGTTCAAACCAATTTTACACACATTGTTAACGACTTTCGGACTCGTAGTTCACTAAATATGGACTTAAATAATAAAGTCATTTAGAAACCTTTATGTTATTTTCAAAGACCTATCCAACGATACGCCACACAAAGGGATGCACGTCAATATTTTTTTTTATCTCTCAGTTTCATGTATCCGGGCCACCCCTAATCACCCTCAATCCATACGGACATAATTATTTTATTTATTGTAATTTCACTACAAGCCTTTATGGTGGCTCACAGAAGACATCTACTTGCGAAGTTTCATACAAATTGGTTATGAACTGTACATTTGACGAGGGTGTGACATGCAGACGAACAGACAGACGGCCATGACGAAACTATAAGGGTTCCTAGTTTTACTATGGAACCCGCACTTTTTAGATTTATAATTTGACAAAGATTATTATTTCCTAAAAGGTGATGGCTAAAAAAATACCCAGAGTCGACACAAACTTCTTATGTGCGGCTTATTTTGTACATTAAAATTTTTTTTTTATTTATTCGAAAAACTGTGGGATTTCGTTTTTTTTTTTCATATATAAATCATGTCTACAAATCCTTACTAATACCTAATACTATCATATCTTCAATGTGAGAGCCATTGTTTCATAATTGTGTCAGAATGGTCTCTTAACAATATATAAGCATAATTATATACAGAGTATACTGACTAGCCTTTTTCCCGCGACTCCATTAGCGTGGACTATCAATAAGTTGTTGAAGTATGCGCTGTTTTCATTTTGAGTTCACCAACCACAATAATAACTTTGTATTTCATAATATCATTGTGAAATACAAAGTTATTGTTGCAATCAAACAACTGAAATACTTTTTGCTACGCGCATGCTACGGAAGTCTACAATGTGCGTGGTCCGACACGCACTTGGCTGGTTTTTTAACCAAGTTATTACTAGCTAAGTTCGTATGTTGTATTCAGTGTCAATAAAACCATTTAGCTGAACTTTAAGTTATTTGCAGCACCGACCAATGCTCACGGCATCGCTCGGCCTCTTGTTCTATCTTAGCACGATCAATATCAAAACCTACTCATACCTACTTCTACTAGACATTGCAACTTTATAGTGGTACTATTGTTATCAATGAACAAATTATCAATAAACGATATGTCTAGTATTCAAGTATCAGTCGTATAATGCGTATGAGCAAATTCTACCCCTCGGCCCTTATCGGAGATGCTCGGCGGATTTCTGGTGTACCTATCTGCGTGGTGTAGTTGTTGGTGGACCGTAGTCGCGGCTGGTCAGAGGCAGCGACGTAGTCGGCAAAATGCCAATCCGAGCTGAGGCATTGCGGTCTCGCGGCCGTCGCGGCACCCGTGCCGGAGTGGATAAGTTATTAAATAAATAAGAGATTTTCAAAAATCAACTGACACGAGGATTTGAACCTGCAACCTCTGCCGTACCGTGGCAAGTGCTCTGCCAACTGAGCAACAGTTCGGTAATAATACCTTATTTCATGAATCATGAAATCGTTTATATTTATGCTCGTGACTATACTTGACCAGCACTTTTTCTATGAACTTGTTATTAAAATGCTTCATTTGGTACAAGATGTCCGTTGGAAAATGAAATTATCACTTTGTTTTGGACACAGAATGTGTTTTGTTTTATTTGTAAAGAAGTAAATAAATTATTTCTGTAATTGTTTTTCGTTAGATTTTATGTCTGGAGCGCCACATGGCCTCTCGAAGTTGTCGCTTTCTGCAGCTGAGCCCGTGGCGTGCGCGGAACGTATGCCTTACCAGTGTAAGCACGCACGCACCCATGAGGAAGGTGGGACTCCTCAACCTTGGCAATACATGCTACATGAACAGCGTGATGCAGGCTCTACTTGTCACCAGGCAGTAAGTACTTTTATTTTGTTTATTTGATTTATGCAACTGTGTATTTTTCTGACATCAGAAATAATTAATATTTTGTAAATGTAAAGTCGTGGATGATAAGTGATAAGGTACTTACTCATCCGGAGTTATGTCTTATTAACGTGGTTCTCTGTACGATTCCGAGAACGATGCATGAACTCGGCCGCCCATAAGTCAAAGTATTTCAGGGTAAACTTTGTTGCCTAACGCAGCTGATAAAATTGTAATAAAATTATTATATTCTTTCTAACTTAATTAACATCTCTCTCTTAAATTTTACCTAACCGCGAATTTATAAAATTTTAACATAGATATTGAAATCGGATACAAGACTTTCAGTCGCTGCTTTTGATTTTATAATCTACTGCCTGTGCGTCGAAACACCTTTTTTGTCAGAAACCTTCCTTCGCGAATGTATAGGTGACAAACAAACCAACAAACAAACATTCTATTTTATTATTAGATATTTAGATGTATTCTGCCGTAGCGAATATTAACTATTCTGTGTGCAATATGCTATTTTGTCGTAACTTTTGTGTCATTTCAATTCAATAATAGACCACCATTAAAACATAAAACTTGGACTTGGAAGTTTGTGTAATCACACCTTGACTACGTACATAGTAATGATCGTGTTTAATAAACCTACATACACACTTACACAGACTTTCGATTTGGAAACTTGAACTCGCGGCGCTACTGAATTAATTTAGCGACAATATAGGTGCAATACAACGCACCTTATGGAAACAAAAATAAAGACAAGAAACTATTAATGTTGCGCGATGTTCGCGTAGTTCATTCTATGTTGCATATAAAGCCCTTGTATTGTAAACAAAACTGGTGATAGAAAAAAAATGAAAATCTATTACAATCTAGAATGTAAATCTATTGCAATTAAAATGTAAATCTATTACAATCTAGAATGTAAATCTATTGCAATTAAAATGTAAATCTATTATAATCTAGACACCAAACATTCAGCTTTGCAATTCTTAATTCCGAGTCAAACGTTTGTCGCTCTGTGATTTATATTTCTGTGTATTTATAAATGTTTGTTGGCATTATCTCCCTGAGCGTTTAGTAAAACTGACTGTCCTCTTTGCTCGCATAATAAAGAGTAGGACTGCAATTGTCCAGATTTGAGATATTTGTGTTTAAATCATGTTTGCCTACCTATATTGTTTGAGTCATTTTCAGCCCTATCCGCTATATGCATTATAATTATGCAGTCGGTTATTGATTGATTTAGGCGATTCGCACACCGCACCGCATCATGCAGCGTAGCGCGGGGGTGCGTGATCTTCCGTTGTTTGCAAGTGCCTGTATTTGTATAGAAATCACGCGTAGTGCAACACACTGAAAACGCATTCACGCGCGGGGCTTTTGTTCCGCCGCCACGCACCCTGCAGCGTAGCGCGGGGCGGTGTGTGATTCGCCTAAGTCCCTAAACCTGCGAATGCTATTCTTGTCTGCTTATGAAACGCCAAACCTGTGCATTTTTAATAGCTTAAATCGCGACTATCTGTATCGCTTTTAGATCAATAAAAGTATTTTTGTAACATAGAGCCCCACGTGTTTCTATTATTCACGTGAGAAACTAGACTGCGCTGTTGCCCTTGAAGTTACTTTTATATAAAGGGTAATAGTGGCTAATTTATACCCTCTATGTAAAAATGTATAGAAAACAGCACATCTATCCGCATACTTTAGCTAGTGTCAATAGGGATGTTGTTTTTTTTTTTTTTATTGTGAATCTGTAAACTGTTAGAAAAAAGATAATTAACACCAAAAAACGCGATGAAACATCTACAAAATTGGCAAAGTTATAAGCGTTTTAAAATGATTTGCTGGACACGGATGCATGATAAGTGACGTAACACCACCTATGTCCGCTTCGCGCGACAACTTTAAAAGCGTCTATGTTTTCCATTTAGTGATTTTTTTTTTTTTACTTTTTTGTTATTCCTATTCCTTCTTTGGAATAAAATAATTTATTGGTACTTTTTTAATAGTAGTCCACTACCGTATTGAAATGAGCTCATTATTTCGGTGCGCTATGGTGATACGGTCCCCCGAGGCGTTTCATGGTTTATTATTTACACGACTACCCAAAAAAGGAGTGTTATGTTTTTAGAGTTCATGTATGACAGATCGGTATACTGTAACTCATACTAAAGCGCGCGGCGCTATGTGAGCGTAAAGCTTGTATCACACACAAACACATGTTGCTCGACCAATGCCGCGTCACTCGCCAGGATCGTCTGTCGCCGCGTCCACTCCTTTTTGTGGTCAACCGTGTAAAAAGCACGTGCTATGTGCTTTTATTTGCTACGCGTAATTAAATTAACTATTGCGCTTTAAGCGAGTATAATTTTGACTTGTGTCTGCTGGCTGCTGGGCTAATTTTATTATTTTTAATACTGCGATGCGACTGTAATCGTTAATTTATTTCTTTCAATGCATAAATACCAGTCAATATTTATTATTTTAAGTTCATTTGCTTATAATATTGCCTTAAAGTAATACCCTGATAACTAAAACGTTAAAAATGTTGTAATACCTAATAATAAAATTGTAGAGGTTTAAGAGGGCTATTACATTATGTCACCTGTTTCGCTCGCACAAAACCGTATTTTTAAGAATGTTAAATGAAAATATGCATTTTTGAAAAATGTATTCTTATAATGTTTTAGATATTAATATTAATTTAACAGGTAAATAATAAAAACACATTTCTACTGTGTCATCTAATCAATTTAGGAGCAGTTATATAGGATAATAGTTCTGCTCCTAAATTGATTAGATCACACTGTAGAAATGTGTGTTTATTGTTTATCTGTTAAATTAATATTATAAGGTATCTAAAACATAAGAATACCTACATTTTTCAAAAATGCATGTTTTCATTTAACATTCTTAAAAAATATGGTTCTGTGCGAGCGAGACAGGTGACAAAATGTAATAGCCCTCTTAAATATCTTACACTAGCTGTTCTCCGCGGTTTCACCCCATTGCTCGGCTCTTAAGCCAGATTTATGAACAATAGTATAGATTATTTAACATAACGCTACGACCTAGCGTGATGTTAAATAACCTATACTACTCTTCATAAATCTGGCTATCATATACAAGAGTTTTTCGAATCCGACTGGTAGTTCTAGAGATAAGCGCGTTCAAATAAACAAACAAACTCTTCAGCTTTATAATACTAGTATAGATTGGGAAAATATCAGAAAGAAGCAAAACGACAAGAATCAGTCATTGTCTGTTTGAAAGGTTAAACGGATTTCAATAAAAGTTTAGGTACTGTTAAATAGCTCGTAACAGGTTGGTAACAGGCGATATGTGCTGCTCATTATAATGAAAAAATGTATGTGTCCAAGCGTTACAACAGGCCACGGTAAATAGCTTTATTCTTTCAAACAGGTTCAGCACTCACGTTGCGCTCAAAATGACCGCTGTGCCATATTGGTCGAAAATGGGCATTCTGTTTGGCAAAATGATGCACTCCATCACAACCAAGCTGAACCCTGATGAGTTCTTTGCTGTGGTCAAGCCACCGTTTTTCACCAGGGACAACCAACACGACAGCTCCGAGTTTTTGGGGTAAGTTCTGGTTTTACATCGTTTTTAGGGTTCCGTACCAAAATGGTAAAAAGCTATTTATGGTGCGACTTTGTCTGTCCGCGTGTCTGTCCGTCTGTCACAGTTGCTTATTTCAGCAACTACTACTAATGATATCGACTTGAAAGGACAGGCAGTTTTGGGCTTGATATGGTACAGTAATAAAAGCTTAACCAAAAATAGAAATATATTTTAATTGTTCTTTGCCTAATTTATCTTACGAGATTAAGAATTGGAATCAAAAATCGAAATAAATAAGAAATAAAATGATTATGCCGTTGACATTTTGAAAAAACCAATAAAACAAAAACGGGTGCATGCTGGCTGGCGCGTGCCTCCATAGAATATCATGTCGACAGCAACTAAAATCTTTAAATTGAGAACTCATTAGTCGGGCTTTACTTCATTAGACCTCCACAGAATATCATGTCGGCAGCAACTAAAACCTTTGAATTGAGAACACATTAGTCGGGCTGTACCTACTTCATTGGATCATTCACACCATACTTAACCTCACCGTCACAAATACGAAGATTTCTCTTTAATCCAATTACGTACAAAAACAAATAAAAAATTTATTTAAATACTCTTGAAATACTCGATCACACCACACTAATTTCATATCTGTACCGACATACACAACGCCCAGCGTTCTATGGGCGTCTGCCGTGTCCTTTAGAACAGTTATAAAAAATGCTTGCCGACCTTTATTGAAAATTTTAATGAAAAAGTTAGAAAATCATTTTATTTTCATTGCAAATGGCGCCGAAGTGTGGGTTCGAAATTTTAAAGTGAGGTTACTTTGTTAAGTGGCATATCATTATGAAAGGGCTTGATCTGCACATTTCAAAATTTTCTTTTCTTTATATGCCTTATAGTTTTCGACATAATTATGATGAAAAATGTCTGAAAAAATATCATTCCCCCCCTTTATCTCCGAAGTTTGCAGAGCGAAAAATCTGAAATTAATTAGAGTTGATAGAAGTTTACCAAAATATTGCAACAAAAATTAAACAATGTTCCTAACTTGCACAGTTTTTTCAAAATTATCAAAATTCCTTCGCAAATAAACTTAGGTATGCGGTCCAGTTTTTTTTAACTTTTATACATCCAAAGATGGTACGGGACCACGGAGGAAAAACACAGAGGAGATGCCCTGAGCTAACACGAAACGTGATACTCTTGGAGTTATACATCCAAGGATGGTACGGGACCACGGAGGAAAAAGAATTCCTCTGTGTACGGGACCCTCGGTGGGCGAGTACGACTCGCACTTGGCCGGTTTTTTTATTTTAGTCTTTTTAGTGAATTTCTAAGCAGACCAATAGCTGAATAAAAAAAAAATCGATGTCATAATGTATTTTGCTTAAAAAAATATTTGAAGAGACAGCAACCTTGAATTTTTTTAGGGTTAGGGTGAAAACTATAGGAACCGTTATATTTCGTCATGTCCATCCATCTGTCCGTTATTTTCTTTAAATATTCGATCAGCAAGAAAAATCTGCTAAAAAGTTATTTTGACAGCGTAATATTTTTGTGTTGTTTGTCTAAAACCACCAGCAATTTCAGTCAGGTCAGCAACTAAGGGCCGTAAGAACAATCGTAGTTGAAACCACAGAAGAGAGATAGAGAGATATTGATCGTGAGAGGAATATCAAAACATCACTTGTTTTTTATGTATTCTCATCATTCCGTTTTTATTTTTAAATAATGTCTAGCCTGTTAACTATAATAAATTGGTTACTTTTTTATATGTAATTATGACCGTCAAACATTGACTATTTACACAGGGCCCAAAAATACTATGTCCTTTTCTTCTCCTCCGCGAAGATTGCTTTCGAACGGACAGAATTTGTGGACAATGTGAGCAAACACTCTAGTCAATATATTTAGATCAAACAAGGTTTAATTTACATTCTGTTCACTTTTTCTTTATCTTCAAAAACTACCTAGATTGTAATCATTAAAAAATTTAATTCATTTTGCGGTTGAAGTTGACGTCAAATTGGTTATCAAATTTTTTCGTAGATACTTTACGTCTACAATTATTACTATCCTTGAAAATCAGTAGGGTTAGGTTTTATGAAGAAGTGAATTTATTCGATAATATTAAACCATATTAAATCATATTAAACTTTTAACCTTGCAGACGGGAGCCCCGCGTAGCGGTGCTCCTATTTCTGTCAAGGTTAAATTCAGCGCCGGCAGCCGATTCGGGACACGGACCACGCCGGTAGTGGAGTCACTTCCTTAAAACGAAATAAAGGCATTCGATTTTAGGCAAGATGATGTGTAGAATGCAAGTGTATAATTATGTAGCAGCCTCCGTAACACATTCATACCTTTATAAAGACACGTGCATTGGAGGTACGGGTCAAACATGCGCAGTAACGCTGGAAATTGTTTGACCTATTTCCCATAGTAAATACGCTAACTCTAGATTTATATAAATATTATATGTTTTAGTCGGACAGGCGCCATTTTGTTTTACAGGGCTTGAGCTGTAGCTGTATTTGTTGCGTCATATTTCCTGCACTGTTACCCGAGTTAACGGGTAATTCACCACCATTTTGATGAATTGTTAATTCAGTAAATATTACATGTGCGGCGTGTGCGGGGGCACAGTGGCACACAAAGGACACAGATTTTTTGGGCCCAGTGTAAATATTAATGGCGCACGGTTATAAAATTACATACAAAAGTAACCCATTTACTATAGATAACAGGTTAGAAAATTATATAAAAATCTAAACGGAATCATGAGAAATCATGTAAACAAGTGGGTTAGACGCAGAATGTGCACTTCGCAAAATGTGCACTTGACGCAAAATGTGCACTTCGCAAAATGTGCACTTCGCAAAATGTGCACTTCTGTGCACTTCTCAACATGAGCACTTCTCAAAATGAGTGTGAATTTTATCACAAAGCTCTCTAAATAAAAACTGTTTGCTTTTTAAGTTTTCGTACCAAAATGGTAAAAAGGGAGGAACCCTTTTACAATCTAATAATATAAAGTACATTTGATTGGAACATTGGTGTTTTACGTACTATGATTAATATACGTGTTGTTATTTTAGTAGATTTTTACATTCCTGTTGGTGTGGTAGGAC
The DNA here is from genome assembly GCA_948465475.1 of Thalpophila matura. Taxonomy (NCBI): domain Eukaryota; kingdom Metazoa; phylum Arthropoda; class Insecta; order Lepidoptera; family Noctuidae; genus Thalpophila; species Thalpophila matura. The sequence continues at coordinate 12,744,893 of OX419176.1, read as the reverse complement.
TAAGTAATATAAAACTGACCAAGTGCGAGTCGCAAGCAGTGATAGCCTAGTGGTTTAACCATGTGCCCCCCATGGCGAATGTTTCGAGTTCGATCCCGAGGCACGCACCGCTGACTTTTCGAAGTCATGTGCGTTTTAGAAATTAATTATCACTTGCTTTAACGGTGAAGGAAAACGTGAGGAAATCGGCATGTCCTAGAACCAAAAAATCGAAAACGTGACCTACTTCCTCTCACAGACAGAGAAGGCCTGTGTCCCAGTAGTGGGAACATTATAGGCTGATTATGCTTATGCAAGTGCGAGTCGTACTCCCCCACCGAGGGTTTCGTACCATCCTTGGACGTATAAAAGTTAAAAAATTGGACCACATAACAATAAAGTAAGTTTGTTTGTGAAGGATTTTTTTTAATGATTTTTAAAAAACTGTGCTAGTTAGGAACACCGTTTTATTTTTGGGTGCAATATATAAGTAAATTTCTATCAACTCTATTTATTTCAGATTTTTAGCTCTGCAAACTTCGAAGATAAAGGGGGGAATGAAGACATAAAAAAATGTAAATATATTTTGAAATGTGCAGATCAAGGCCTTTCATATGATATGCCACTTAATCTAGTGTTCCCACTTTAAAATTTCGAACCCCCACTTCAGCCCATTTTTCAATGAAACTAAAAATATTTCTAACTTCATTCGCTTGCAATAAACGTGGGCAAGCATGCTTTATAATTTTTCCAAATTTGAAGTCGATAGCATCAGAAGTTGCTGAAATAACCAGCTGTGACAGACAGACAGACGAAGTGGCACCATAAGGAGGAACCCTTTTTACCATTTTGGTACGGAATCCTAAAAAGCGTAGTGTAAGCAAACAGTTTTTATTTAGAGAGCATTGTGATAAAATTCACACTCATTTTGAGAAATGCTCATTTTGAGAAGTGCTCACTTCGAGAAGTGCCATTTTGAGAAGTGCACATTTTGCGAAGTGCACATTTTGCGTCAAGTGCACATTTTGCGAAGTGCACATTATGCGTCAAACCCAAACAAGGTATGTTTTGATATTCCTGTCACTGTCAATATCATACGAAAAAATAATTGCGCGTAACGAAGAGTCGATTTTGTAGGTACTCTGATTTACTGTGCAATGAAGATTGAAATAAATAAAATAATAATATTAGTTTTAATAAAAAAAAACGTGTGGGGTCGGGGGACCCCCGTCAGGAACGAAGTTCCAAAAATTTCCGAGAATTCTATCTATCCTAAAGAGTCACGTGCTCAGGTATGAAGCAATGTCACAAAATTATTAAATTACTCCGTCGCACGTTGATTACATCGTGTTATCTCTGAAACTATTTATTATAACAAAATACTTTCATCTCCATTAAATACTTGTGACGATGAAACTACTTATTTGGATAAGGATTAATATTTTATTGATAAATGTGTCTACTTAAACATTGCCTAATTTTATTGTTATTTTTAACCGACTTCAAAAAAGGAGGTTCTGTATTCGTCCCGTATGTATGTATGTATGTATGTATGTATGTAAGTATGTATGTATGTATGTAAGTATGTATGTATGTAAGTATGTATGTATGTATGTTTGTATGTGCGCGATTTTCTCAAAAACTACTGATTCAATTTGAATGGGGTTTTCACTAACGTAATCTACATACTTTCAGGAAGGTTTTAGTATATAATACATTATGTAATCATTCCTATGTACAAAGTTATAGGCATAAATGTACACACTCCGTAGAAGATTTACTGTTGAACGAATTCGTGAAAGTAATCTAACACGGGATAAAGAACTAAAAAGGGAAAAATAAAAAACTTTTTTAACAAAAAATAACCGACTTCAAAAATCCACTACAAAGAAAATAATAATTTTGGTTTCGGAAGTCGGTGGCAAAAAAAGCAAACAAAAACCAAAGCCACCGACTTCCGAAACCAAAATTATTATTTTCTTTGTAGTGGATTTTTGAAGTCGGTTATTTTTTGTTAAAAAAGTTTTTTTTATTAACCGACTTCAAAAAAGGAGGTTCTGTATTCGTCCCGTATGTATGTATGTATGTAAGTATGTATGTATGTATGTATGTAAGTATGTATGTATGTATGTAAGTATGTATGTATGTATGTTTGTATGTGCGCGATTTTCTCAAAAACTACTGATTCAATTTGAATGGGGTTTTCACTAACGTAATCTACGTACTTTCAGGAAGGTTTTAGTATATAATACATTATGTAATCATTCCTATGTACAAAGTTATAGGCATAAATGTACACACTCCGTAGAAGATTTACTGTTGAACGAATTCGTGAAAGTAATCTAACACGGGATAAAGAACTAAAAAGGGAAAAATAAAAATCTTTTTTAACAAAAAATAACCGACTTCAAAAATCCACTACAAAGAAAATAATAATTTTGGTTTCGGAAGTCGGTGGCAAAAAAAGCAAACAAAAACCAAAGCCACCGACTTCCGAAACCAAAATTATTATTTTCTTTGTAGTGGATTTTTGAAGTCGGTTATTTTTTGTTAAAAAAGTTTTTTTTAAAACATAAAAACAGATTTTGTGGCATAAATTTAAAAGTTAGATACGTAATAGCCGGATATTTTTTATAGAGCTATTTGAGGCTAAAGTTTTTGTAATACATTGTTTTCACATATATCAAACGACTTGGGTAGTGCACGCGCAAATAGCCATTTTTTCCGACTTCCTTGATAAAAACCGTGACAGCTCGGCTAATATATATAACACATTTATAAATTATATACAAAAACCTTCCTCGGAAATGTGTCCTTCCATTGGTGAAAACCGTATGAAAATCCGTTCAGTAGTTTTCGAGGTAATCGATAGAGACCGAAGCCTTGCGTGCTATTTTTGTTGAATAGGTATACAGGGTGGCAGGTTAGACAGTGGAAATATTTTAAGGGTTCATTGTACTCATCATTATGAACAACTTTTACTATGGCACCAACGCCGAAATCGCGAAAAAAAAATCAGCTGTTCCATACATTTATGTTCAGATAACTCAACAAAATGTATGGAACAGCTGATTTTTTTTTCGCGATTTCAGGGTTGTCCCATAGATAAAGTTGTTCATAATAATGAGTACAATGACCCCTTAAAATATTTTCACTGTCTAACCTGCCACCCTGTAAAAGCGAAATGGCAGAAAACGTCATCGCGTCATCGGTTAAATTTTTTCTCAGTTCACTCGTACGGTGAGCTGCGTAAAGGAACTCCGTTCCAAAAACTGCTATAGTATTATTTTTCTTAGGTGCATCATTTAGAACAATTTTGTGTGCCGTGCTGGCTGAGAGCTTCTAAACCTGAGCGTGAGCACTTGGGTGGAGGTCAAATGGATACTTATAAAACAATAACAACAACTATTTATTTCAAGATTACTCGGTTACTTTAACGAGAGCCAGTAAACTTTTAAACGTATTTTTAGGTTATACAACAAATAAAAGAAAGTAGGGTGACCTCCTGTTTCTCCTTAGCCCCTAACTTTCTCCCTCCCTCTAAAATCGTTGTTAGCAAGAAAAAAACCTTTGATATTATAGAAACCCTACCCTATATTAATGATATGGCCAAACGTGGATTAACATGTCATCAATGGACAGTTTTAGCTGGCCATTTCATGAAATGATCGGCCAAATCATGAAGTGATCAATTTTAAGATATGGCCATGACATTCCTATACAATACATTGTTTATCACCATCATAATATAAGTATTCATAACAAGAATATGGATGATGGTCCGATATAAACACTAATTAAATCTAAGTATGTAATCTCATCGGAAAATATGTGTATTATTGTATTCTACAACATAGTTTTCTTCCCAACAGTTATCTATTCGAGCTGCTGCAGTCCTACGAGCACTGTTCCGATCTCAACTTCGATTATTCCCGTCCGGCTGTCCTGTCGAGCCACAGCCGACTGCGAATAGTGGCTCAGTCTGCTCAGCAAGCTACTCAATCTACCAGGTATTATTTTTATGATATTAAGCTGAGAATACTGAAACAAGGACAAAATCCAATAAGATAGATTGATAGACCATTACGCTTCCTGTGATAATTGTAAACTGGGACTAATCATGTCAGATGAACAACAGAATTCTTATTCTTGTAAAAACTTGAATAACTAGACATAATTATATCTCAACCGAGCGATGCCCGCATATTATGTGGAGTGCTTCTGTATATTATATTTTTTGCGTAGCTTTGCATTTCCACCTACTGGTTTTACACATTACATTTTAGGATATAGTTTATTACTATTCACTTACATCCTCATTAATAAAACACGGAATTAAATGACGCCAGTGAATACAATTGAAGGGTCCACTGCAATAATGATGAATGTCCAAAATGACTTTAAATCAAAGTACGTCATTCGATGACTAACTTAAGTATTAGTATTTATACCTAATTTACAAAATACTTGCTTCCGCCCGCGGCTTCGCCCGCGTTTTTGGGATAAAAAGTAGCCTATGTGTTATTCTGATGTATAAGCTATATTACTGTAAAGTTTCATCAAAATCCGTTCATTAGTTTTTGCGTGAAAGAGTAACAAACAAACATCCATCCATCCATACATCCATTCTCACAAACTTTCACATTTATAATATTAGTAGGATAAAGTAGTAGGATAAGTTAGTAGGATAAGTTTCGATTATTTAAATATTTTAACCGATTATTCGTATATGCATGAATTTGAATCCTCGCAACACTATGGTAAAGGACTTAACGACATAACATTGAAACAACGTCAGAAACAAATGAGAATCAGGGGCCTATTTGATGTAACCACTCTGCAAGTCTTCACTCTGCACTCTACTCTTCACTTTTCAAAGAACAATGGCTACTTTCCTAACATGCTTGGACTCGGAAAATCTTATAAAATGACACATTTGTCATTTTATTTGCCTATTTATATATAACTACGTTCGGCATTCAATATATTTTTTAAAGCACGGAGAATCGAGAAATTACGTATAATGTTTTTTGTGGTTATGCGGTATGTTTATAAAGCTGTAGCATTTTGGATTGAGAGGTTTTTCACATTGAGGTTTAGACCTCAGTTTAAGTAGGTAGGTATATTAAACCTTGGGTTAAATAATTATCATGATTTTATCCAGTTGAATACAGCCTGGGATTTTATTTATATTCAGAAATACAATAGATTTAGATTTTAGAAAAAGTATGGACGTCTCTAGGGACGTAAATAAATGTGGATGCGTTCATAAATAAATAAATAAATATTTTATCCTGCGTTTTGTTTCAACCCTAAGTTATAATTTTGAAGAGGTTTACCTATTATTTCCCGGCTTTTAAAAATAAACTGATGCCATCCATTAATTACATTAACAATGTACTACATTTTGCTGACATTATTATCTCTATAAGAATTAATGTTTTTTCCGAGGCCAAAATGGCCATTGTTCTTTGCAGAGTGTGGAGCGAAAGTGTTCGAAATTTCAATCAAAATGTGTGTGTGTACATAAAACAATTCAGTTGAAGAGTTCGGAATTTGGAGTGCAGACTTGCAGAGTAGTTACATCAAATAGGCCCCAGGTCAATTGGATTGTTTTTAGCTTTGTTTGACAGATTCGAATTTAAATTTCGAATTTGAATTGTGTATAAAAGTACATTTGTACAAAGTTACTGCGGGATGACAAATGTGAAACGTCAAACGGTATAACTTCTTAGATTTTGTTCACTGTAGGTTCCCAACTACCCATACATGCACTCCTGGACCTTGACACACAGTCATTTAGATATGTCATGTGCTGTCAGTGGCGAACCGAGGGGGGGCGTCGTAGGAGTCATGACAGCCCCAAAATCTTACAAAAAAGTGCGAACACGGTAATTCGCGCAAAACCCCCTCCAAAAACTTCGGCTGTGTGTGGTATGACCCTCCCCAAAGTCTTCATCAGCTGCTACCGTCAAATGTATGAGCGTTGAACTACTGTAACACTGTAATGCTACTATCTATATTTTGCAAGGAATATATTAATTTATTTCATGTTTCTTCTGCCATATCCAACATACTCTTCAATACATAAACATAAGCACCATTACATGATTGTGGACAGTGAGTGCCTGTTTTGACATTGACTGGTGGATCACAACTGCATTATACTCTTCAATTTATTGTATAACTGTATCAATCTTCCGTAGAATCTTTAATATGTATACTTTAACTCCATTCACCTGTTCTACATACCCCCCTAGGGTTTCTCATTTCCCAACTTTTTTTTGTTCCCGGATACCGAGACTTCTCGAGCACCATTTCCCGGGAATTCCCGAGAATTTGATTAATCGCAATAAAAATGTATGAAAAAGGTTTTAAAATAAAATACACATTTTCGTAATCAACAATATGTTAATTTTAATCAGTCTTCATCAATTAACTAAAAAGTATGCCTTCTTAATTTCCTTTATAAACACAGAGTTTTAAAACTAAAATAGAATTTAAGTAAAATCTTTAAAATTAACAAAATAACAATCACAGACATTGGTTTTTTTTTATAATTAGCTGTTACTGACAAATATTATCACTTTGATATTTATCTAATGTAAAAGTCAAAATGTTTCATTAAAATAAATAATGATGTAATTTTTGGTGGATATAAAATTTTTAATGGATATAATTTTTGTTTTAAGTAACAGGAATTAACGTCAAATTACTATTTTTTTTTTCTCGACTTCCCGGGTACTCTACCCTTTTTTCTCGTCTCGACTAAGGCCAAATTTCCCGGGAATACGGTAGTGGACTACTATTAAAAAAGTACAAATAAATTATTTTATTCTAAAGAAGGAATAGGAATAACAAAACAGTAAAAAAAAAAAAAATCACAAAATGGAAAACATAGACGCTTTTAAAGTTTTTGGAGGGAGTATCGCTCCGTCTTTGTCGCGCAAAGCGGACATAGGTGGTGTTACGTCACTTATCATGCATGCCGTCCGTGTCTAGCAAATCATTTTAAAACGCTTATAACTTTGCCAATTTTGTAGATGTTTCATCGGTTTTTTTGGTGTTAATTATATTTTGCAAATAGTTTACAGATTCACAATAAAAAATATATATTCAACATCCCTATTCCCGCTTCGAGACTTCTCGATGAGAAACCCTAACCCGGGACATTAACTCTTTAATATTTACTGTTTTTTGGTTTACAGCACAGATGTCAATGATAATGCTGAGCCGGGGCCGGGGTCTAACCGCCGCTCGGTGTCGCCTCGCCCGAGCAGCAGTGCTGCTGGTAAGCTAACGTAACTACTTCTATCTTAATTATTTATTTTTAAGGATAATTCAACAAAAGTTGATGATGGCCATTTTGACGTTTGTGCGCTCATAAAGTTTTGTATAGAGTGCACCATCGTGACTAAAATTGTTTAAAGCGATGCATAATTTCGCACCACCTGCGCGCCCCTTCTTCTAAAATGGCTTTCGATAAACTTGGTGTTGCTATTTGCAAAAATGTTTGGTCCACCCTTTATTATAAAAAATGTAGGTACTCAATATTTTCCAATGATTTTCAGGTTCGAGCTCTAGCGGAAATAAGCGCGCTTCGCCTGAAACAGAAACGGTGCCGCCAAAGAAACGCATGCGTATGTACGAGTCGGCATTCCTCCGACGCGACTCGTTCATCGACAGCATGTTCGGGGGAGTGCTGCTCACTCGCGTCGAATGCACCGAGTGCCACTCGTCGTCGCTCTCCCGCGACGTGTTCCGTGATCTCCAGCTGGCGTTCCCCGATAAGCCGGAGGGCTGGCAGCACAATGTGCAGAGCCTCCTCGAGTTCTACTGCTCCAAGGAGAGCCTGACGGGTGAAAACCAATACCAGTGCCGCGACTGTGGGGGACTCCGCGACGCCGAGAGGAGCGTGCTCATCGAGACCACCCCCAAATACTTGATCCTCGTGCTCAAGAATTTCAAGTAAGTATTTCGAATTCCTATTGAGTATTCTTACAATTCCTCTTCTTTTAGTTTCTCTATGTTTACTTTACAATCGAAAGTTATCCGCTTGAAAACAGGAATTCGATTTTGAAATTAGAACTTCCGTCCACAGATTCGACCCGAAGTTACAAGTGCAGACGAAACTGATGCATTCAATGTACCACAACCATACCATTACTCTGCCGACGGTGCGGTCTCAGGCCGTGCACGCCTCCTACAGCCTGTACGCGGCCGTCATCCACGCCGGCACTACTCTCGACTCGGGCCACTACTATACTCTGGCTAAAGATAAAGATCAGTGGAATATGTATAACGATGACGTCGTTACGTCCTCCGATGAGGGCGAACTGAACGGCCTCAATCGCTCCAGCACTCCATACATCCTGTTCTACAGGCGCACTGATATCGAGGAAGGCACTGCTCCGTCTATGGAAGAACTGCCTCCGAAGGTGCAGGAGTCGGTCATGTCACATAACAAGCACTATGTTGAGACGGTCCGGAAGATGCGGTTGACTCGTCCATGACAGTTAAGATCAGACAAGTACATCGACTACGAGGTGTTGGATTTAGCGGATGGCCCATCTTTAATTTCTGATAATCAGAGCAAACCGCAATTTTAAATTTATTAGTACATCTTTTTAATTGTTGCAATAACACGGACTCTAAACTTAATTATATATGTTACGGTCACTGTAACGCAGCGGCGATACGATCACGTCTCGATACAAGAACAAAACAAATGTAAAGGTAAGAAATTGTGCATCCAGCTCCGCCTATCCACCTATCTGGCTGACAGTCTCTCTTTGTTCTCAAACTGTTTATGATAATGCAACATGGAGCATTAGGGCTCGTGTAGACGACGCCGCCGCCCTATTATTGTTAGTAGTTAGTGTTAAGAAAAATAAGTTAGTATTGGCGTTTTAAATGTACAGAAAATGGTATAATGAAAATAATAAGCAAAATAGAAGGTCATAGCAGCAATGAAACACTAACAACTATATTGACCGTTCCACATAAGAATTCCCTTCGACGCTGTGTAGGCTGCCCTGAATCTCCTCAATTTATTACAACGTTTTTAACGGTGTTGGAAGTTTTCTTTCAGTACCAATTTACTTTTATCACTTTTTAAAGTCCTATACATTATTATAAAACATAAATCTACAAAAAACAAAACGATTTATGACCTAAATAGGAATGACAAGGAGGGCAGCCAACATAGCGTCAAAGGGAATTCTTACGTGAAACGGTCAATAACAATAATATGGCGGCAGCGGCGTCGTCTACACAGGGTACGCGCTGCCGCACTAACGATAAACAACGTATCTGTCATTTTTTGCGAATTGAGTTAGTTACATATTCAGATAGATCTCGCTGCGTACATTCCGAATATGTAACTAACTCAATGTCGCAAAAAAATCACATTTTTTTTCGCGTTGTTTATCATTAGCACGGCAGCGCGGCGCGGCGGCGGCGTCGTCTACACGAGCAGTTACGCGCTTTCCTCACAGAGTTCGTATGCCCTGCCTCGCTCGCTCGTATGCGCTCGGTAAAGATTCCGTACCGAAACGAAAACGCACCGACTGGTGAGGAAGGCCCTTAAAGTGACAGTTAATCATTACAACCTGAAAATTATTGATGAATTACATAGACGTGATCGCTATTGCAAGTTTCGGGATTATGAAATTCGATAATACAGACGTCTCCGCTTGGATCCAGGACGTATATGATTAGTGAGTGTTGAGTATGTGCCGATGGATTAGAGTGAACTAAACTACCAGTTTATTTTATTATTATTTATATTGTGTCGTAAGGCAAGTCGCTCTTGAACATTTATAACATTTGTTGTGGCGTATTTTTAAATATGGATTATCATCTATAGCTATACGCAGTGTCAAGAGATTTTTTATGATTTTGTAAGAAAATATGTATATATAAATGTTATTTTATAAAATATTGTATTATTTAAATAAGTAATTAATTTTAAATGTGTTGTGCATTTAGCAGACACTATAATTATTGTTTTGTTTGTTATCTGATGAATTAATCACGAGAAGCATATATACAACTTGAATGTGATGGTAAATTATTTTTGTGAAGTGTCACAACACCCTCTGACATGGATGGCAATAGCAATTTACTATTTGTGAGACTGCAACGCGATTTTAGTGTTCCAATATACATATAGGAAGGACATAGCTTGCATCTCAGGCTTCGTGCAGAATTACATGACAAACATGTATAGTGCAATATATAATACTTAGACCGTAACATATATACATAGAAAGTTGTATGAATTTCTGTATATTGTTTATGGAGTATTTATAAGTGAAGTTTTTAAACATAAGAATTTTTAAAAATTCATCTCTAGGTTTTTGCAATAAGCCTCGTTATTTTGATTGACGTAATATGGATGTTAGAATAATTTAAAAATGATATTATAGATTCGTGTTGATATTACATAATATATTCATTGCAAATGCATTAAATTACATAATAATGTGTGTTATTGGTAGATTAAAAAATGGAAAGATTTCAGTGAATTCACATGGTTTATCTTATTCATGGTAAGATTATCGTATAACCTTAGAGTAAGTAGGTAATCGAAGACACTGTCTACATTGCTGTTGTCTCTAGAACTAGAGTTTTAACATTTAACACATAGTAATAAAGTAATTATGAAGACATTTACATGTTCCGTGTTTGTTAATAGTATCCAATCGCTGAAATCCTCCACTCTTATTAAACATCTTATTAATGTGTAGTGACGAGGTTTCTTGCAAAAGCTTTTATTTCAACATGACTGACAATTTATTTTGTTATTTTATTAGATAACAGGAAACCTATTTTTGTTCCAACGATGTTTTATGAGCTATAACTATAACTATAATTCGGCAATCAGATAGGTACCTATACTTTATTTTTAGATTACTTGTATAGTGTGCCAACAACATTTTAATCTTAATCTAAATTTGTTATTTCTGTTCCTACATTGTTTTATTAAAGTATCGAGATTATATTTTATTTTAATATTATTTATTTATAGGGTCCTACCATTCATACTCGAAATATTTTAAGAGGTACATCTGTAGGTGGTAAAGATGCCATACAAACGACAAATTCTTTAACAAATTTCAAGTGACGACAGTGATATGACGTCGTATATGAGTCGATAAAAAAAACTATTGGAATTATTAACAATAAAGAAAAACCTCCATGGTACGGTCAGCTTGACATTGGTCTATAGTGTACACGCTGGTGAGCCAGGCGTAGCGTAGCCATGCTACAGGAGTACATGTCAGAGTAATATAGTTAGCTAGTGGAAAAACTAATAGATCCTACACTACTGTAATTAAAACTTAATTAGAACACATTTAAAAAACCTCTGATTCTAGTACTATTGCTTTTTATTTTCTCGCAGAAGGTGTGAAAAGTAGAGTATACTCCTCGGGGATAAAGCGCGTCTTTGTCTAGGGCGAGCTTGTATCCTTCGTTGTACTCGGGATTCAATATGACGCCCATGACATAAGACACTGCTTTATCCCCTTGGTGCATAATTTACTATTAAAATTATTTGACACACATTAAAAATACTAGTTCCTTATTATTTTCAACATCCAGCTAGTTTTTACGTAACTTACTATTATTATTAGAAACTAGCGTAATGGACGTTGAAAATAGTATTTTATGTGTCAAATAATTTTAAAATTAATTTATTTAAAAAAAAATAATACTCGGGTCAATTTTTTTTTCATTTGTATAGCATCTTTACCATCTATAGATGTGCCTCCAAAAATATTTCGAGTATGAAGGGTAGGACCTTATATACACTTTTTTTTGGTATACGGGGTGTAACTGACAGCGTAACGGAAACTAAATACACGAGTTCAGTACCATATTCTGAACCCCACTGCGTTAAAAATTTTCACAACAACACAACAATAATATGTATGGAGTTTTTCACGAATTGCAAAATCTCCAAACAAAGTCGTATTTTTTTTTAAAAGACCGACGAAATTCAGTGTTTCTAAATAAGTTACTGAACTCATAGTATCAGTTATCGTTATGCTGCCACTTACACCCCGTATATATTTTGTTACATTCTGATAACAGTGTCTCAGTGTATTATCCTATAGTATATATCTCAGATGGATGTTATAATGTTACTCAAAATAATGTAAGTTGGTGTTTTATCACATAATCTAATGTAATTGTAATTGACGTAATACCTGACACTAAAGATACACATAAATCCACTATTAGTTCTATAGCTCTAAATTCTTATGTTTTGCCTCTGGAATTGCATCTAATTTATCTTCAATGTTAATAAAAAAAATATGTTAACAGGAATTAATTATTTATTATTATGGACGGCACGATTCCGCGTTACGGATCGCAGGTTCGTTGTTCCAATGCACTCAATTTTACATAAACAATTTTTGTGATTAAAAATAAGAATATCTATAAAATATTTCAATAAGATGTGATGCAATTTTATGTTGCCATGTCAATCAAAACTGTTAACATATTAAAAATAATTATATAACCGCGTTCACACTGTTGCTTATTTTACACCTTACAAGTTATTTTCACAGTTAGCATGTACTGCGGCGAAGTCTCGACTATTTGACTATATCTTACATAACATTGCGGAATAATTTTATGTAAATATAATTTCACCTTCACTACTAATTTAGCAATAAAAACTGGCATACCTATATTAAAATTTTAAAATAATAAAATTAAATAATAATTTAATTAAATATGGTTTTTCTATTATAATTTTAATAAATTCAGCGAATACAATTAGATTACGAGCTTTTGAAAGAAAGACGTCTTCGATGTTTGCAACATTCGAATAAACGCGACTTTGCTGAGTTTATTTAAATAGTATAGGTAATTATAATAATTATTAAATTGTTTAGTTTTTTCTTTTGTGTAAATAATTAAAGCATTTAAATTATAAGATAGGTATTCCGCATGGTAAACATAGTATAAGTAGGGATATATGTCAATGTTCGGAGCCTAGCATCGGCCCCCTCATACGTCACTTTTATTTATAGTTAAAAAACACACATATTATTGTAAAATCGGTTTTTGGTTTAAAATAATAAAATAAAAGTTGGAAAAGTTAATATGGTTCGATTTGTAAGTTTCCTGGTATAAAAACTTTACTAACTTGGATAGGACACCTTAGGCTAGGTGGAGTTACGACCTTCGCAAGATGGTGAAGCAGCTGGATGAGAGTGACCGAGGATTGGGTTAGATGGCATGTGAATAGTAAGACCTCAGATCACAGAAACATGGGAGATGTGCCAAGGCGCTATTGAGCTTGATACTTTAATTTGAACATTTTGGCCTTAGTACAAAAGTACACGCTGCCGACGAACCGAACACGATCGATGATATTAATACGGTGTTTTAGTTTAGTGCTAGTGTAGTGACGATTAACAGTGTTAAGGCGCGTCTCCTGCGACCTGTTTTCGTGTTCGACGAACATCGAACAGTGAACAGTGAACGATAAAGGGGCGTGGTCTACGTGTTTTGACGAATAAAAACACTCAAAACACGTAGACCACGCCCCTTTATCGTTCACTGTTCACTGTTCGATGTTCGTCGAACACGAAAACAGGTCGCAGGAGACGCGCCTTTAGATTGAGGGTGTGCGGAATTTTTAATGTGTGGGAGATCTTGTTTCTCACAAGGAGCGCTTGTAATCGTGTCGAAAAATTTACTAAAAGTGGCGACAGTTGTTCCCGTACTAATTTGCTATGATGGCATATCTCCTTGTTTCTATGATCTGAGAATAAGACCGAGGTTTGTCTAGTAGACTGCTATAGGCTATACCTGTCATAACATCACTTCTTTGTTCTCTGAAGTGGTAGGCAGAGGTACAGCTTTAATATACCTACGTAACTAGCTCAACACTGCAATGAATGTTGTTGAACTGTCAAATGAAAGCCATACCATGGTGATAGAAATTGAGTTACGCAATTAGGCGGCTGCCGGTCGCGGTAGCTCAGTTGGATCAGAGCAATGGCATGGTACGCCAGAGGTCGCGGGTTCAAACTGCTCTTGACAATTTGCACCCATTTGACATTTCGCGCTTTTGACCTTATGCTCCTAAACGTTTTACATGTTTCAAATTCACAATAATATGATATTTTAAGATTGGCAAAATAAAAAAAACGCCGTTAGTTAATTACAAAATTATAATTAATTCTTATGTAATAACTACATACTTACAAATTGTACCTTATTGATTGATTTTGGTTAGAGAACAGTTTTAGGCAATACAATAGTATCCTATTATTTTGTATTCAATTTGTAGACTTACGCCCATAAATGCTTTAATCTAGTTACCTACTCATCTATTATTAAGTACATGATTAGAAATCATTCTTAATAGGTACCTATAATAGTTAATTAATTACTTACATAGTTATAACCTACTAATAGACTTTTTGGTTTATTGTTTTTGCTATTCCATTTGCAGTTTTTTTTAATCATTAGGTATTGAAATCGTTGCAATTTACTTCGCAGTTGAATAAAACAAAGTCTTAACATTGTTTGTAACAGTTAGGAGAGTATTTTTAAATAATAAAAATCGCATACCCCTAATAGGTATTTTGTAGGTACCTACTTACCTGCACTTGGATTTTACTACTATTTCAACTTTTTGGGATAGGCATCTGATTTCTTGGATGTTTTCTAAAAAAACATACTAATGCAACATAAACGACCCTAGAATGTAACGTGACCTATAAGCCTATGAGTTTTCCCCCCAAATTGTTCAGCTTCTCTGTGGCGGCCCGGGCGATCTTCTTAAAAACTGATCCTGGCACCTGACGAAAAACAGTTAAGTAGGTTATTTTTTTTTTAGTTTTTCATCGCTTATTTTTATAATTTCATTTAAAGCGAGCAGTGATTTTTGTATCTATACGAATTCCGCTACCCCGGCCAGCCTATCTATTCTACCCTGCCAAACTGCCAATTTGTTTGCGAACATGCGACGAAAATGTCACGGTGAGGTTCTCCCTACGTTCGCAAACAAATTGGCAGTTCTCGCAGTAATATAATGCGGCGTATCGGTACAGAATAGGCAGGCAGAGGCATGCAGCCAGAGGGACACCTTGTGGCTTTAATCGATAAAAGTCACGCACATAACCCTTTAACTCTCCGGGTGAGTATTTCGACACGATGAAAAAAGTATTATCCGTTCGAGTCTATTTTCATTACACTACGACTGAGGGATCTTTGTATGAAATTGTAAGATAACAATAATTATGAATTCTTACGTCCAGAACAGAGTTGACGAAGTTGGCGACGCCCTCAGCTCCTCCGACTATAGCTTTACCAGCGCTATAAAACTTGTCACCAGAATTGCCATACTTCTCTTCTTCACTTATGGTGTCAACGATAGGTTTTGGCTGTAAAAGGAACGGCCTTACTACGTAAGTAAATATATATAATACCTACCTACTTATAACATGGTAGGTAGGTAGGTACACATTATAAAGTAGATATACCTACTGTGACTGACTGACCAATCTTGATCACAAAAATCACCTGACCATCAGCTGGTTTTTCCGTCTCTGGCGGAATGAAGAAGACGGGGAGCGCCGAGGCTGCACGCGATTGGTTCGTCAGTCGATGCTCGTCGTCTATTGGACTATTCTCTATTACGTATTGTCAACTATCTATTGGGCCGAAAATGTACATGCGCGATTTGTAATCATAATTACTGCCGGTACCTATACGGCTATACCTACCAAATGTTCACAGCTCAAAGTTTCTACAAACGAGGATTGAATATTGATACTTACCTTCCTACTGTTATTATCAGTGGCGGATCCAGGAATTATTTTTGAGGGGGCTCATCAGGTATGATTTTGGAGGGGTTAAAAATAAGTAAGGGGGTTGATCATCTTGATAACGATTCACGTAGTACCTGAAATAGTCCAGCAACAACGCCCTGTATATTCTCTTTGAATGACAATGTCTTACTGCCGTAACCTTCAGTTTCTTTCGCTGCAGTTTCCAAGGTTGACGCTGGTGCAGAAAATAGTCCGCCGGCTTGATGAGAACTAGCCTGTAACAAATATCGATAGGTATTATAGGTATCTACGATATAACCGAGTGAAATTAGGTGTTCGCATTTTTGCTTGTTATTAGATATTTTAGGAGGTGAAAGTACTCATGAATATGATCAACTTTTATTAGATATGGGACCGACACTGAAATATGAAAAATAATCTGCTGTTCCCTACAAAAATGCACTACAACACGATCAAAATGTAAGGAACAGCAGATTTTTTTTCATATTTCTGTGTCGGTCCCATAATAAAAGTTGTTCATATTCATGAGTAGGTACTTCACCTCCTAAAATGTCCGCACTGGTTTTAATTTTATCCTGTAACTACTTACAGGATAAAATTAAAACCAGTGCGGACATTTGAAAATGAATGACTGAATGAATGAAAATGAATGACTTGAAAATGTTCGAGTAATAGGTACCTATTCGAATATACCTACGTATATTCGAATAGGTACCTATTATTCGAACATTTTCAAGTCCTAGTGCCTATAGATTCCTACTAGATACTTGAACACAGGTGTGGTTATGATAGTGACTGCGACTAATTTTTAAACTTAATTAAGTACCTTTGCATTCAACGTGCTTCCCAACAGATTCGATGCCGCTTGTAGTTTGTAGCTTACTAAATTTCCTCCAGTTGGTTGACCATTTCTATTTGAAGAGTCGCCTCCAGGATAATTTTCGGGATCTAGGGGTTGAGACAGGAGCACGTCAGAACCAGCTTGAGGTTGGTCGTAAACTGGTAGATCGATACGAATCGGATCATCCGCAGGCGCCGAGAGGCATCCTGCTACCAGCAGGAGGAGTGCCACGACTTGTGTATAAGTCATTCTGGAACAACAAAAAGTTATTAACGAATCTTGTTCAAACCAATTTTAATCGAGAGTATCTATTGGATGCCACAAGCTTCAATTTTTTCAGATTTTTTGATACAGCGGTTGGAAAATTACAGGGGGGGGGGACACATTGTTACCGACTTTGGGAGCTCCCAAAGTCGGTAACAATGTGTCCTCCCCCCTGTAAAGGTTTCTAAATAACATTTTTGTTTAAGTGTTGTTGTTTGTTTAAGTGCATATTTAGTGAACTAGGAGCTCCTAGTTCACTAAATATGCACTTAAACAAAAAAGTTATTTAGAAACCTTTATGTTATTTTCAAAGATCTATCCAACGATACCCCACATGATGGGGTGCGCGAAAATATTTATTTTCATCCCCCAGTTTCATGTATGGGAGCCCCCCTAATAATTTTATTTTTCATAATTTTATTACAGGCCTTTATGGCGGCTCATAGAAGACATCTACTTGCGAAGTTTCATACAAATTGGTTATGAACTGTGGATTTGACGAGGGTGTGACAGACGGACAGGACGAAACTATAAGGGTTCCTAGTTTTACTACGGAACCCTAAAAAACCTCTAAAAACAACTTCTGAATAATCCTCCTTCTTTATAATTACTCAACTGTGGTTGCCTATGACTTATGGTACAAAAACTCTGAGACAAAACCAAAACTCCATGTTAATGCCAAAACTCATCGACTCCGACTCCAATCAAATATCTGTCAAATTAATATAACAATGGGTTATCGATTAATAAATTTCAATTATGTAAAATATTAATCCATGAACACGAACAGCATTCAAACACACAATCATGGAAACAGTACCAGAAGTCCCAAAATGTTTTGGAATGTTTCCACCTAAATATGCAACTTATTTGATTTCATTATTTGGACTAGGATCGGGAGGATGCGGACTAGCGGGAATCGTACTGTATGGCCTTGTAGAGGACAGTATCGTTGCGCATTTTATGAAAAACAATCCGACGGATGAAACTGTGAAAAAAGCTGTTCTTTTGACCATTGGAATGAGTTCCCTGCTCCTATTCATTGGCAGTTTTCTGCTGTTCATAGGCGTGGCATGCAAGTCAATGGGGAGTCTTATTACCGGCGCGTGGGTCATATTTCTCATGTGCACACTGATCATTGTGGGAGCCGTCGGAATGCCCGTATCATGCTTTTTCCTCCCTTATACATGCGTTATCAAAAAATTATCGAGTAGTCTGTTCGTCATGGGTTATTTGGGTGTAACAGTTTTTCTTTGGTTGTGGCTCTATTTTATGGTAGTTGTATTTAACCATTTAAATGCAGTTACATAACTTTATGAATAAAAACTGTAATGCTTTGTAAAATATAGAATTTTCCTTGGTAACCATGACAGTCTTTTAAATTTAGTTAAGTAGTTTAATTGCGTAATGAAATTAATTATTTACAAAACATTTAAGTACCTACCGTAAGTACCTACTCAATAAATAAAATGATTTTACTTCCGATACACACAAGTGTTTTGGAATGAGTGCCTCCGCAGCCGGAGCCGGCTCCCAAAAATAACGCCGTTGGGAACCGGAGTAGCCTTGGAGTAGCAGTGATACCAGACGAAAATAATTGCAAACTACCGTAGCAGCAGCTTAATGTTGCCGTGTTTAAGTTGAATTATCTACCTTAGTTAGACTAATTTTTAAATTATAGTGTCAATGTAAAACAAAATACAACTTTTTTGGACTTACAAGGGGGAGGGAAGTGGTTGACACGCGGGGCTCCTATTTCTGTCTGCAAGGTTAAAAGTAACCTAACACGAAGGGGTTGACGGGGGCTTCGTTCGCTCGCTTTGCTCGCTCTCTGAAGCCCCGGCAACCCCTTCGAACCTAACCTGTCCGTGTCGGGGTGTCCAAGTTCCCGAGCTCACTTCGCTCGCTCTTGGACCCTAGTTAGGTATGTTACTTAAATGCAACATGTAATGTTTTTTTAATTATACCAATTTGCCAACCCCATTTCCCGCTTTTTTTCCCAAGTCAGCGCCGGCTGCCAATTTAGCAACCGGTGGCGGCTGCAAATTCAGGTCACGGCGGCGGTCGCGGAGTCACTTCCTAATTAATTATATGTAACTTTGTTAATGATTCACTTTGACAATAGGAAAGTACCTAGGTATTACGAACTAAGTAATTAGGTAAGTTGGTACCTATGTAGTACACTGCTATTAATGTTCAAGGATCCGGTATAAATAATGAAATATAATGTAGGGACTTTACTACTTATTGCAAAATTACTACTCCGATAGTTTAAGGAAGTCACGATGATAATAATATAAAAGTTTATGAAAATAACCAGGTATAGGTAGGTCGCGGCGTGAATTATGATCACAAACGTCACCTGCGCATTAGCTGGTTTTTCGGTCTCTTTGGCGGAATGAAGAAGACGGGGGGCGCCGAGGCTGCACGCGATCTGTTCATCAGTCGATGCTCGTCGTCTATTGAACTATTCTCTATTACGTATTGTCTATTGTGCCAAAAATGTACAGGCGCGATCTGTGATCAAGATCCCTGCCGATACTTATACTTACCTACCTACGTTTAACACAGTGAAGTAAACCATTCGTATTTAAGCACCATCACCCCTGTTTATCTCAATTTCGCTAGTAGGTAGGTAATGTTATTAGTTCCAAATACCTACATTATTAATAATTATTTAAAAAGAAAACTCCTGAAAATAGGCGTCAAACTTATAACACCCCTCGTTTTTCAACGTCAGGGAATTGCAGGTTTCTTTGAAAAAAATCTTACGCCTGGTTTTACCACTTCTGGATAAGTTCCGAATAACTTCATCTTATGCAACAGATAATTTCATAAAAAATCTGTGTCTATTTTTAAACAATATAACTGGTAAACAGTTCCAATCCGCAAACTGAGAAGTAACCCTTATTTTTAGCCGACTTCATAAAAGGAGGAGGTTCTCAATTCGGGTATTTTTTTTTTTTATGTTTGCTACCTCAAAACTCCGTCACTTATAACCAATTTAGAAAATTCTTCTTTTATTCGAATGGATTACTTTCATATTGGCCCCAATTTAATTTGGTATAGATCTGAGGATGAGTTTTAAAGACAGACAAACTCTTCAAAAAATGCCAGCAAATCAACCGCGATTGCTGTTATCGCATATCTATGCATTGTTTACGCAATCACACAACATAATATCACGCCTGTACCCTTTAAAAGGGTATGCAGATGTGTTCAGTAAAATAAATTTACCTAATAGTAAATTAATATAAAAGTGTGTAGGTTTGGTTATTAATGAATTCACACTAATGTTCTGCTGTAATCGTGTGTTTATGTCACTCAATATAGAAAAATAAAAAAGTTTAATAAAAGTAAAAACCGCCTTCAAATAGATCACAATAATGTTACCTAGGTATGTGTGAAATAGTTTCGAAAGTTAATTTTTTTTTTTGTTGTGAATTCGCTATATAGCTCTTTATTATTACGAGAGTGTTGAATAATGTAAGTGTGAAGTAACTTACGTGCGAATCCGCGCGGTTGTCGTCTGCGATGCGCACGCGCCGTGCTGCCACTGCCATAGGACCGACTGGTTGCACACTTTCACGCCTTACGTCATAGGGCCTTGACACTTGTACCGAATGTGATGTGGATGTGGCCACACTGACCACCTTCGTTAAATTAAAGCTAAGCAGTTAACATCGATGTCTAATCATTAATAAAGTATTTTAATGATTACTAACTTGGTCAGTGATGTTTGATTGCAAAGGATGATGCCAATTTTGGTACCCACCTCCAACAGCCATGTGTGATACGTCGTTAGATACTTAGTTCTTTTTAAGCTGAACAGAAGTTACTATGGCGCCTAGTTCCAAATCCTTTAATCTTCAGAGTTACACTGTATTATACATGTAAATTTTAGCAATAGTTAGGTATTGTTTTTTGTTATTTTCCCTTTGATGATGATACCAAGAATTGTAATCTATACTTATAATAAATCTGTAGAGAGAAATCATGAAATATATTTTCAAAATAACTATCACGGGGTGATTAGTGATCGATACTGATGCCAAAAATGCAATCAGTAAAATTTTTGTCTGTCTGTCTGTCTATCTGTCTGTATGTTCCTAATAGAAACAAAAACTACTCGACGGATTTTAACGAAACTTGATACAATTATTTTTCATACTCCTGGGCAGGTTATAGTATACTTTTCATCACGCTACATTCAATAGGAGCAGAGCAGTGAAGGGAAATGTTGGGAAAACGGGAGAAGTTCCTTCATTTTTTAAGCTTCCATCGCGTGTGCAGCCTTAATGGTTAAAGCTACATAGAAATCATGTAACACGGAAATGTTCTACATAAAATTATCTAAAAAATATTCTACAAAATCATATGTCTATCTTTTATGGTTGACTCACAATAACACGTGTAACTCCCGATAGCTTAGCAGTTCGGAGCTTTCTGATTGTATTACACACAAGGAGTTACAGGCTGATGGAGTCGCGGGCACAGCTATTAATAATAATATTATGCGGTTCCTTATTGCGATATTTTACAGTATTGTGGATTGACATATTATTATATTTCCCTACTAAAATACGAAAGTTAATCTGTCTGTTACATCAAAACCATTGAACCGTGAGGAAGGACATACGCTACTTTTTTACGAAAAACGACGGAAACGCGGACGAAGTCGCGGGCAAAAGCTATCATATGAAAGGTACCTACCTATTTAAACAACAATTATATGATGGCGCTTGTCCTGATTCCTTGTCCGATCGGAGTAATATCATTTTGAGTATGGATTATTTTTCGTAATAACGTTTTGGTTGAAGATTGACGATTGATTTTTGTTAATTATATTTAGTGGGGATACTGCGACTTACATGTTATAATTTTTTTGCGACGCCCTTGTAAAAGAAGATACCTGCGTGTAAGATTACCATATGATATTGAAATAAAACTCCAAAGAATCTAGAATCTTATTAAATGTTATTAATCAGAAAACACGGTTTGCGAGATAGCACGCGATGCCCCAGGGCGTCTCGTGAGTCGCGACGCACAGTTTGGGAAACCCTGAGTTTGTGAAAACTAAACTTTAAACTTATAAACTCTTTATTTAGAAATCCAATCATAGAGCATCTTCTAGGTATGCCATAATTATATTATACTAGCGACCGACATAAATTCTATAAATTATGGTCGTGAAAACCGCATTAAAATCCATTGTACCTATAGGTTAGAAAACTAAGCGGACAAACAGACAGACACGAAAAGCGTCATTGCTTTATACTACTTATAAGATTGAATGGTATACCTAATTATCTAGTATCAGACATTCGTTTGTATTGTGTGATACTACGCCCCGTCTCTCATTAGATACTATTTTGCAACAATTTTTTTTTCACTTTTATAAATCATATTAGAAGGAAGTAGGATTTTCACGCCCAAGCACAGAGGAATGGTTTGGCATACGACGACAAAGCGTTCGAGAACGTGGAGTTCACCGGGCTGGGAAGGCGCCTGCGGCTTCCTGACGACACCACCGCCATTCCACGCCAGCTGACCAGCAGGAGTTGATTAATTTTACAAACGCTATGTACCTACCTATATTCTTAAGTTGCTTTTATGTGGACTGAATCATAATAATATTTTGATATTTTTTTATTCGGTTGATAGGTAGGTGTACGACTAGGCAGGTATCTTTACCCGCGATTTCTTCCACGTGACCCGTAACCGGGTAGGTAGGTTAGGTATATATTTAGTAGTAGTAGGTTGGGTTCGGTATATATATTAGGTCGGGCACGCCGCAATAGCGGCGGTAAGGCCCATGATGAGGGAGTGGCTCGGGAGACGGCATGGCGCCCTTAGCTTCCGGCTTACACAGGTGCTTTCTGGACACGGGTGCTTCGGAAAGTACCTGTGCCGTATAGGCCGGGAGCCGACGCCCGGTTGCCACCATTGTGGTGACTGCCCCGACGACACGGCGCAGCACACACTGGAAGAGTGCCCAGCTTGGGCAGTGCAGCGCCGTGACCTCGTCGCGGCGGTCGGTGCTGCGGATGGCCTCTCGCTCTCGGCCGTGGTTGAGGCCATGGTCGGCAGCGAGAGCGCTTGGAACGCCGTCGCCTCCTTCTGCGAGGAGGTGATGGACGCGAAGGAGGCGGCGGAAAGGGAGAGAGAGGCGCTGTCCTCTCTCCCCATCCGCAGCAGACGCACCGGGCGCCGTAGGGCGGCCAACGATCTCCGGCCACCATAGGGTGCGGCCTGCGGGCGGCGGACTTGGGGCGTCCGTCACCCGAACGGAAACAGGCCCGAGACGGTGGCGGACCGTGTTCCGCGCGCGCCTCTCAAGAGGAATTGCGGCCGTATATGACGGCCGCATAGGGTGACGGGGCCCGCCTTTCATTTGGCGGGCCAATACCTGCCGGGGGTGCGGACGAATGCGCAAGCGACTCCCGTGCCCCCGGCGTAAGGTAGTTGGAGGAACACCGGGGTGGTTTTAGTCAGTAAGAGTCTGACAGACCCCTCCGCCCTCCCCAGGGCGGGGGACATCCCCGAGGTTTTCCACCTCGAAAAAAAAAAAAAAGGTAGGTATATAATATATATTAGGTAGGTTAGGTACGTAACCCACAAGAACTGAGTATTTTTTCGTGATAAAAAGTAGTATAGACCACTCAGGGATAATGTAGCTCCTTAAGAGTGAAATAATTTTTAGTAGGTAGGTACCTATCGGATCAATAGATCCGGAAATTACATTCCACGACCTCGGGGATGTCAAATGGTATGAAGGCAAAGGTAACTTAAGTAGGTACCTACAGGTAGGTAGGTAGGTTGTACTACATAATATTATGATAATGATGATATTAGTAGAAATTTTATAATTTATCTAGGTACTGTAGGTAAATATTTATTAAAACTTTAGAATTACTAAGCCATGAACTGCGTACCATGAGAGTGGACTTGACTCTTAAACCTATTGCACAATGCATTGTCTCAGCAGAGATTCAGTAGCACAGAACATAAATACCCTAACGGGTTCAGTAGTAAACTGTAAATAAATAACTACTAGCATTTTACCGACGACTTTGTCTGCGTGATCCACAGGTATTATGTTTTTTTTCGGGATACATAAGTAGCCTACATCATTGAGGGATAATGTAGGTTCCTATTCGTGAAAGAATTTTAAAAATCAGTACGGGGTATCATGATCTTTTTTGACGTATAGTTTCGTTAACGTAAGCATATTTTGAATTTTAAATACAGCAGTCCTGGAACATTTTGATAAAATTTTATACAATTTGCAAGTTTAAAAAAATACAGAGAAATTAATTAAGTATTTATATTAATATTGTGTAACAAACATGTATTTTCAATTCAAAATATGCTTACGTTAACGATCCTACACGTCAAAAAAACTCATGATAGGGGTACAGAGTACGTACCTCATGGTGTAACTAACCTCTTTGCTTTAATGTTAATCAAATTAATCTTTTTTTGAACAAGAACCTCAATGTTTTGACAGTTGTCATTTTTTGTATTTCGAAATTAAATTGTCAGAGATGGTCAGAGCTGTCAGAGCTACAACCCTACAACTGCGAAATTTCGACAAGATATAACATTGTTATATTTCAGCGTCCTATACCTACGATGATAGCATTTTTGAATAATCATCATTATATGAATAGTGGAAAATAAATCAATTGTGATTTAAACATGAACTTTTTAAGTAGTTGCTGCGCTCGCTATGTTGGTGTTACGTTTTGGACCACTCCTTGTTGCCGAGGCGCTGTTAAGTCTTTACAACTGGTGAAATCTGACAATACGTGGGTGAACAAGAGTTCGCGCAATTTGAGGAACGTAGAAAAACTTCCACTTAAGTTATGTACAGGAAATCGACGTGTGTCATTTGGATTGACCATTGGGACACAAGTAAGATTTTATAAAGGCTACCCACGCCTTCACCGTGACATCGATTTTCCCAACTTCGATGATTACAGGAAAAACGAATATAAAGATGTGCGTAAAACTAATTGGGGTGCAGGTGATGGTAAACCAGGGTACACATATGTGCTTGGCTTTTTCGGTTTTCTTGCTGCAGCGTACGGGTGCAAGGCTCATCTGATTCACTATGTATCCTTCATGGGTGCACCGGCCGACGTTCTTGCTCTAGCTACCATTGAAGTAGATATATCAAAAGTAGCTCCTGGTACTTGTATGTCCATAAAATGGCGGGGAAAGCCACTGTTTGTGAAAAATAGAACTAGCCCTGAAATAGACCGTGAAAGTAATACGCCATTATCTGCGTTACGTGATCCGCAGACGGAAGAACAACGGACAGTAAAAAAGGATTGGCTAGTGGTCGTTGGTATCTGCACTCACTTGGGATGTGTGCCCATACCGAATAGTGGTGACTGGCCGGGTGGGTTCTATTGTCCCTGCCACGGCAGCCACTTTGATAATTTGGGTAGAGCCAGAAAAGGTCCAGCTCCAACAAATTTAGAAATACCACCTTACAAATTTCTTACCGACACACTTCTTCTTGTTGGATAGATTTATTCACAATATTCACTTAATTAAATGACTGTAATTTTTTTAGTAAATATATTTCATGTCATTCTTTTTTTAATTTGTTCTCTTATACCGAATTGCCTACCCACCAACTTTATTGTTATTTTACATCGTTGGTTACGGGCATACAATTCTACTAGTTATCAAGAGCCCGAACACGATGGAGTTATAAAATAATGGGTAGGTACTTGAGGGGTTCCTATGACCACTTCCTAACTCTATCTTGAGACCCTGGGCATCATCTAGGTCAACAGCTGTACTACTTGTCAAGACAAATTCAACGAGCTCAATCATGACGTATCTATCTATGACACTATGATGGGTACTTGAGAACCATTCCATTCCATTCCATCATGAAATGTTGGACATCATCTAGGCCTACAGTACTTGTTAAGACAATTCCAACGAGACCCAATACGACAAAGTTATGATGGGTAAGTACTTGAAGAGTTCCTATGATCACTTCCCAACTCTATTTTGAGACCTAGACATCATCTAGGTCTATCTATAGTACTTGCCAAGACAAGTTCAACGAGCCCAAACACGACGATGCTATCATGAGTAGGTAGGTACTTGAAGAGTTCATATGACCACCTCCCGGTTCCATCATGAAACGTTGGACATTATCTAGGCCTACAGAACTTGTTAAGACAATTCCAACGAGACCAAACACGACGGAGTTATGATGGGTACATGAGGAGTTCCTATGACCAGCTTCTGGCTTCATCATGAGACCCTGGACATCATCTAGGTCTACAGTATTTCTCAAGACAATTCCAACGAGCCCAAACACGACCGATGATGGGTATGTACCCTACATGAGAAGTTCCTAGCTATGACCATCTCCTGGTACCATCATGAGACCCTGGACATCATCTAGGTCTACAGTATTTCTCAAGACAATTTCAATGAGTCTATTAAAGTAAAATAAATACTGTTGGAACTTGTGACGAATGTTTTATTTTACAATAGAATGACAAGTAACAAAATAACGAAAAACAGTTGCTATGGAGACTGAAGGTACAGTCCTCCTAACATCCACTCCTCTTTTAGGAACTGAGGCCAAGAGCTTTAGTTAGCTTTTCCAGCCTGGGTGCATATACGGGCTTTGTGAAACAATCAGCCAGTTGGTCCTCAGTTGTAACTTGCTTGACCTCAAGCATGCCAGCTGCCACACACTCTCTGACATAGAGATGCCTCCGTTGTATGTGCTTGGTACGACTATGTTGCTCGTATGGCGGATTGTACGCTAGCTTTATTGTTGACTCATTGTCAATGTAAAGAAGTGGTGGCTTTTCAGTTTTCGTGATTTCCTCCAACATTTGTTGTAGCCATATCATTTCCCGTGCTGTCTCCGAAGCTGCCACTAGCTCCGCCTCCGTTGACGATAAAGCTATCGTCTTTTGTTTATTACTCCGCCAGCTGATTGGTCCATAATACAAACAAAGGATGCCGGACGTTGAGTGCGCTGCTGAAAAATCCGCATCGCTGTAGCAGATTAATTTGTTATGGACATTATTTGACGAACCGAATACTAGGCTTTTATTCATTGTACCTTTTAGGTAGCGTAGTATTCTTTTTACTGCTAGAATGTCTGCTTTTGATGGATTGTCAAGGTTTCTCGAAGCGCAGCTGACGGCGAAATTTATGTCTGGCCTAGTCGCGACCATGAGGTAGGCTAAGGAACCCACAGCCTGTCTATAAGGGAAGATTAAATTACTTTCTTTTTCATTTGATGAATTATCTATTTTAACTGCCTCTTTTGTAATTGGTGTCTTGACTAGTTTGCACTCAGACATCTTATACTTTTCTAGTACTTTCTTTGTATAAGCTTTTTGACTTAATGTTATGTTCCCATTATCAGATCTTTCGATTTCCAAACCAAGAAAATATGAAGCTGGTTTTATTACAATTTTGAAGCGATTTTGTAGTTCATTAATGAATTTCTTTCCATCATCCTCTGTAGTTGATGCAACTAACCCGTCATCAACGTAAAGTGCAATCAACACCTTAGATTTTCCATTCTCTCGAATATATAGGCATGGATCAGAAGTACTCTGTTTGAAGTTTGAGCTCACAAGAAATTCATGTATACTGGTGTTCCAACATCTTGGAGCCTGCTTGAGGCCATATAAGCTTCTTTTCAGGCGGCACACTCTGTTTGTTCCATCACTATAACCATCGGGCTGTTTCATATAGATTTCTTCTTCTACGTTACCATTAAGAAATGCTGTCGACACATCAAACTGACAGAGAGATAATTTCTCTTTTACAGCTACAGCTAATAGGGCACGGACGGTAGTAAGGCGCACTACAGGGCTGAATGTCTTGTCATAGTCTACCCCTGGTTTCTGTGAGAATCCCTTTACTTCCAATCTTGCTTTATGTCGTTCGACACTACCGTCTGGATTGGTCTTAACTTTAAATACCCACTTGCAAGGCAGTGCTTTTCTGTTCTTTGGTAAAGGAACAAGATCCCATGTTTGGTTCTCATTAAGGGAATGTATTTCACTCAGCATCGCTCCTAACCACTTCTCTTTGTCTGTGCTTTCAAGAGCTTCGCGATAGGTTGAGGGTTCTCTATAGCTGTTAAACTCTTCAGTAGCAGCGAGAACAAATTCATCAAACCTTTGTGGTTTTCTGAGAAGGTTGCGATCACGAAGTACTCGTTGTACCGGAGAAGCTTCATTATTGGTAACTTCATCAGTTGGATTTATCTCGATAATAGTATCATTAACATCTGTATCTGGGATAGGTATTTGTTCATCATCATTATCTTGTACTGATTCTTGTTCATCACTTTCTTGCACTGACTCATACTCACTTTCAACATCATCGTCATCGTCAAAGAAGTTTATTTCGGCGTAATGTTTATAGTTATCCTTCAAAGATTTTGTAATTTCCGAGATTGAATTTTGTGTTTCGGTGTAGTAGAGTTTGTTAGTGAATCGAACATCTTTGGCAATCATGATTTTATGTTTTGAAGGTACCCAAATTCTATAAGCTTTGGAATTATCTGAATAGCCTGCAAACATCCCAGGTAAAGCTTTCGATTTGAATTTATCACGTTCTTTGCCATCTTTCAAAAGTATGAAGGCTTTTATTCCAAACTGACGCAGATGGAAGATGCAAGGCTTTCTTTATACCCATTTCTCATAAGGTGTAGTAACAGTACCAAAATGTGCAGATATAGTTTTGTTAACACTCCTATTGGAAAGGTAGTTTGCAGTTTGAATAGCTTCTCCCCAAAGGCTTTGAGGTGCTTTGGATTCGATCATCATGCTCCTAGCCTTTTCCAGTAAGGTACGATTTTTGCGTTCTGCAACACCATTCTGGTGTGGTGTATATGGTGCTGTTAATCGTCTTGTAATACCATGCTCTTTCAGATAGTTGTCAAAATTTTGATTGCAGTATTCCAAACCATTATCGGACTGGAGACTGATAATTTTGTCACCTGTGAAATTTTCCATTTCTGCCTTGTAAAGTTTGAATTTGTCCAATACATCACATTTTTGTTTTATACAATAGACTCGGCTGTATCTAGTATAGTCATCGATGAAGGTTATGAAGTATTTCTCTCCACCGAGGGTTTGAGTCATTGGACCACAGACGTCGCTGTGCACTATCTCGAGTCGTTTTGTCGTGCGTAGTGTGTCACTGGGTTTACTAGGCAGTCTTTTAATCTTTGCTTGAATGCATATTTCACAATCTCCAAGTACTTCATCTGGCTTGAAATCTAAACCGATAAGTGTCTCATTCTTCAATGCCAACTTCATATCACCTTCATTCATACGACCTAAACATTTATGCCATTTATGAATTTTCGTGTCTTCTGCGAAGTTACATTTATCGTTTTTGTTGTATTTACATGATGTAGGATTTAAGTAGTACAGCCCATCTTTGCCTTTTGGCGCATCGAGTATAATACCTTCTTCAGGATGTGTAATTGTGGCCTTTTTATTTGTAAATAGGACAGTCCATCCAGATTCGGTGGCTTTTCCAATGGATATTAAATTCGAGGATAGGGTTGGCACATAGAGAGTATTTTTCAAAATAACTTCTTGAATTTTACTTTTGCCTCCAACATTGACATCTAGCATAATATTGACTTGGCCTTTACCAGCAATATCAGCTGTCGCATCTTGGGAAGCTAGTTTTAGCAGTTGGAAGTTAGATTTGTCGAGATTTCCGAAATAGATTCTGTTATGAGACATGTGCGATGTACAACCGCTATCAAGAATCCATGTATTATTTTCATAATCTGAACTCTTACTTTTGGAATGCATACATATAGCGTGGGAAGTTTTAGGAACTTCTTCGTTCGTTTCTTTCTTCTTCTTATTCTCCAGCTTTCTGCATTCATTGATAACATGTCCTTTCTTCTTGCAAAATTTACATGTTTTTATGAAATTCGACTCTTCTTCATGTTCATCTTTAGTATTGTTGTTGTTGTTGGAACCATTATTAATTTGTCTGGCTTCTGATTCTTCTAAAATTTTTACCTTAAGTTCTTCAGGTTTCGGTAACGCGTCTCTGGATTCTATAGCTACACGAAAATTTTCGTAGTCAGGTGGTAAGCTGTATAGCATCATAACAGCGAGCAAATCCTCATGAATATGAATGTCCATATCCTGCAATTTGTCTACCACGTCCATGAACTTATTTAAATGCTCTCGAATATTGCCATGTTCCATTTTGGACAATATTAACTGCTTTAAAAGTGAAGCCTTTCTAGCCGGTCCCTTGCTAGCATATATGGAATCAAGCGTAGTCCAAATCTCATAAGCTGTTTTGCATTTTTTTATTTGCTTTAATTCGGAAGGTGAAATCAGAAGAACTAACTCAGATTGAGCCAAAAGATCCTTGTCTTTCTTCTCTTCATCAGCTTTTTCAAGATCCAGCGGCTTCTCAACAACACTCCATAGTTTATTTTTAATGAGTACGGCCCTTGCTTGAATTCGCCATGTATCGAAATTTTCTTTATTCAAAGTCTCAATTTTAGTACTTGAGCCCGACGCCATCGTGATCAACGTATTTATAGCTTTATTTTTGCTCTGCTACCATATTAAAGTAAAATAAATACTGTTGGAACTTGTGACGAATGTTTTATTTTACAATAGAATGACAAGTAACAAAATAACGAAAAACAGTTGCTATGGAGACTGAAGGTACAGTCCTCCTAACAGAGTCCAAACACGACGGAGTAACGATGGGTACTTGAGGAGTTTCTATAGCCACCTCTCGGCTCCATCATGAGACCCTGGGCCTGGGCATCATCTAGGTAAAGTTTCCCATGGCCCACAGAGATGCGACCCATATAGGTATATTATCATTGTAAACTAGAGCCAATTAAATCAGCCATTTATACATACAATCCCTTAATTTCGTTTTTGTCCGCCGTATTCTCCAAATAGTACCAGTGTCCAGATTGTAGGGTCCCTAACTCCCTACAATACGATTCCTACCGGCGTCCCTTTGAAAAACAGCACAGGCATTATTGCCTACTATTGTCAAATATTTATAATATTAGCTTATTATTTATTATATATTATATTTATATTTATATATTATATATTATATTTATTATATATTATATATTATTTTGATTTGATATTTGAACTCTTCCAAAAATTGACCCTTCGCACCATTCGCCACCGTTTAATAATTATGATTGATTGATTGTGTGTTTTCTACTATCAAACATTTATTTAGTTCGAATTTCAATGAGGTCAAAATAAAAAAAATTGTAGGTCACGTAAAACTGACACCCAATGTCCTCCAAATAATAAGGAATAAAAAAGTTACTAATGCCCGATGTGATGATCATATAAGTCTCATATTTTCGTCATGCTGTCTTCAGACTACGCTATACTATACAGGATGGAATTTTGTAATGCCACCTCCACAAAGTGACAGATTGTAGAAACATTTCCTACCGTTTCATTCATAAAACGTAGAAATGTTTCTACAATCTGTCACTTTGTCTATTTCTATGTAGACAAAACCCGTTTCTATCGTGGTCATGCTAGGCCGGCTGAAGGGAAAGTACTCTTAATACTGCAGATAGAACATTTTACTCAAAGGAAACATTCCTTTATTTTTAAAATTCGGTAATACCGCATTCAAAGATTTTTAAAAAGTGCCTGCTTCATCTGGGAATCGAACTCACCAAATGTGAAAAAAATGTTCTTCCCGTATTTTAATGATGCCGATTGAAAGGGTTAATTATAAGCAGTAATTCCTTCTAAGACACAATATAACACGGTGAAATTTTACATTTAAGTTTATCAAAAGAATTAATTAGAATTACTTTTCATGTCGATTTTCATAGATGGCTTTGATAATTTAGTAATAAGTACTTTTTTACACTTTTTTCCTTGCATGATAAATGCAATAAAATACTATTTGAATACATCTTTGCAATGAGCTAGTCAGAAGGCGATTTTGAAAAAAAATAAAATATTACGGTGTTCCTTTAATTTAGGATACCATATTACTTCGAAGGAATTAATGTTTACAATTAACACTTTCAATCGGCATCATAAAAATACAGTATGTTAATTTTTTCACATTTGGTCGGTTCGATTCCCAGATGAAGCACGCAACTTTTTAAAAATCTTTGAATGCAGTATTACTTAATTTCAAAAATAAAGGAATCTTTCCTTTCAGTTAAATGTTCTATCTACAGTATTAAGAGTACTTTCCCTTCAGGTGGCATTACAAAATTCCACCCTGTATAGCGCATGCTATATAGTATAGCGCGCCATACAAATCCATACTATATAGTATAGCACAGTGTGAAGCAATGTATGGTGCGCGATATTGTCGTGCTATGAGCTCTAATAATATGCTATATAGTATAGCGTAGTCTGAAGACAGCTTTATTATGGTCCATTTCAATAGAACTTGTAAACTTTGTAAACAAACTTTCTATACAAATTCATCAAATTTTGACAGTAATCACTGCCATCAAACAGCACTCCATTACCATCTACTCTCACTCGCCGCAACCATAACGTTGCTACGGCCTCTTCACTTAAGACCTCGTTTAGTCATAGGTTTTTCATCGTCCTCGGACCCTATCTTTATAATAAACTACATCAAATCCTGTCCTTGCTTAAAAATATTCTCCAAGCCTGGCTCCAAACCCAACCATACACTGAGACAGAAGCTCTCATGGATGTTTTAGTGTAGTCTCAAACGGTGCATACTTTCAGTCTCAACTACATCCATAATACACACGGAATAAAGAAACTGTTCTGTGATAATACACATACCTACATATAAGCCAATTTAACTGTATCTTTAATCTTTAAGAGGTGGGGATCTGGTGACCTGTATTACAGGTGTTTAGGTACTACCTACCACAGGCACCAGCGATCCACAATCCAGAAATGTGTCACCCCTTGCTAAAATTTATTTATTAATTTATCACTGCTTGTATTTTGGTTTGTGGTGAGAAATAAATGTTTTTATTTATTTAAAAAAATAAAAATAAATAAATAAATTCAAAAGTGCCTGTAAATGGTCTAATTGAAATAAATGTTTTGACTTGGACTTTGATCATCCTTACATTTTGCAAAGCTTGCCACTCGAAATTCCACAAGATTGTCTTCGTTAAGGCGACGGTAAATGGTAACGGCCGTAAATCTCAAGTTTTAAATCTCTTATTTCGCCGTCAAATAATGCAGGTTAGTTGTGCAATTTTTTTATGTTAAACTAGAACATATATTCATCAATCGTACCTGTGAATATTGTATTGTAGTAAAATACTTAATGAAATAAATTCATGAATTACTGTCTACCCAAAACATAAAAACGTAATTACTTTCAAATCGCTTAAGATATTTTCTTGATTTGTTTTGTGTGAAAAGACTATGTTGTTACTACCTATAATATTGCCTGTTACTTTTTTTTTATTTTATATTTTAGATACTAAAAAGTAATAATACGTCTAATTCGGCACAGCGCGCTCCTTGATAGGCGAGTCGTATTGCTCGGTGGACGTATGTCGCGTTGCTTGAGCTCAGCGCAGAACACTCAAGCTATAACACCCAAACCACTCAAGGCCGTTGGCAGTTATCAGCGCCTTAAAAGAACACGCATCATCCAATAAACCAACCCCCAAAGAAACGCTAAAATATACATTTGGCATATTTATGGCATTTTTCTTAAGAGCGTTTGGCAGATTTTCAGGTAGCGTGTGACAATGCGTGTGACAGATTCTTGATTTTCTCAACGGTCACACTGAACACTGGAGATGTCAGTGAACATCAACACACGCGAATTGCGAGTTTGTTACCTACCAATAAATTACCAATGCTGCTCTGGCTCAATGCGACCGATACAATAAACATCTTAAAAAGAGAATAATGCAGATGATTGGAATACTGTAAACAAGACGTGCTATTAAATACTAATACCTATTTATTGTTTCTGGCGGTCTTTTCTATGTAACTCGAGTGTTAGATTTGTGTTTTTCTTTCTTGTAAATTTTAATTAATACTGTGCTTTTGTAAAAGTATCTTGCGATGGTTATAAACAAAGACCAATTATTAATTTTGTGAGAGGCAATTCTCATATTAAAGTATAATTAGTAATGCCGCTGAGAAGGAAAATGGTTAAATTAAATAATTCTTTTCTTTGGGGTATTTTATTTGCATCGGCGACATGGAGTATAGCCTTGTACTTGTATTGGCTACTGAATTTGAGTGGTAAGTGCTTAATTAATGTACTAGTATTGCAGTATTGCACTGTAATGTGAATTCAATTTCCTGCACACCTATGAAATAATGTAATAAACACTACTTCAGCATAATTATGTAGTCTGTAAGTTCATCCTTGCCTGCTTACATTATACTGACTACTCCAATATTCAGAATAGTAAAATGTGTCCACCGAACAATTAACATTATTTACATACACATCTGTTGTCATTGATTTTCTTGGGTATTAATACATCATTGGTAAACAAACTTACCAGAGCTATTACAAATCAACATAATTTTAAATGCCAGTCACAGGAACCGAATAGCTTGGCTTCTACAGAATCATCATTTATCATACATTTTAGGTGACAGTATCATTAATAGCGCTGAAAACAAGATACATTATCGTCTTGTGAACACAGACGAAAAGAACCGTATAAAGAACAATGATAAATCTATTGCAGCATTAGAGGGAAAGAATTTGCTGTTAGATGATGCAAAAGCTGAAGAAAAGTTTTCAGGGAACATATGGAAATATCAAAAAAGTAAATCTGATTACCGAAGCAAAATGCTGCTGAAAGAGAAATATGCAAGACAACTCGGATTAAAGATGACTGCTCAGCCAGATAATGCTTTGGGTAAGTATATTTTATCTGTATTTTACTTTAAATGTAATAATAACTATTTAGATACAGTTATGTGGTCTTGCCGGCCTAGCATGATGATAGAAATGGGTTTTGTCTACAGAAGAATAGACATAGTGACGGATTGTAGAAAGGTTTCTAATGTTTTATGCATATAACAAAGAAAATAAATGTTTCTATTCTTCAGTAGATAAAATTCTGATTAGCCAAGTATGCTGCAGCTGCATGCTTGGCCAGAACAGATAACTGTAGCATAGCGATGAACTGATGTGTAGCTATATTACTGCATAAGCATAAAGTTTTTAATTCAGTGCAAAAAAACTGCTGAGGGAAAAATCCACATTTTAAATTGTTTAAAAACTGTTTTTTAGCCATGTGTGGACTCTGTGGTACACATACAGAGAAAGGCTTTGTAGCCTTTTTTACCCATCTCTGGCTTAGTGCAAAAAGAAGGCCAATATAAGTTTCAACTATAAGTTCAAAACTTATATTGGCCTTCTTTTTAACCAACTTCCAAAAAGGAGGAGGTTCTGCATACGGTTGGTTTATTTTTTTTCAAGATTAAATTTGATATATCAACTTCAATCTTTCTCTGTTAGTGTACCCAATAATAATTGTGGCATCTAGTTCCTAAACAAAATGTACCAACTTGAATCGTTGAATATCCCCACGATGTCTGAAGAGTGGTATTAATCTTTCTTCAGGTAACAAACCAAATCTCTCTTCTCCTAAAATTAATTCAAACAAAAAAAAAGTACTTTAGCCAGGAAAATGTGCTCACAATGGAAAGATTCACTTTTGTATTTATAATAAAAGAGTGAATTTCTGAAGAGACCAAACTTAACTCACCAAGACCTATTGTCTCTGCCATTGATTTTGCAATTGGCCTTTGAATAACCTAGAGATACAGGGCCTTCTCTATGCCTTTTTCCTTTTTCATAGATTACATATTCCATAGCTTCCTATATCATGTTTGGTTTATTATGTAATCAATGTTAAGATGCATGCTGCATATTGCAAAATTTCCTGTGTGTGCCACCCTCTCAAAACATAGCCATAAATGCTTTTACTTTCATGATACGCGCAACTGACTCTATAGAAATACATCAATTGAATTTTATTCCATCTAACAAGGTGTAATTGGTCTATCACTGATGCAAGAGTAGTCTTCCTTCTGGGGGGATTACGCTTAATTTATCTTACTACCTAGGAATAAATTGGTAACAAATATTCAATTGAACAGAATATTCTGTTGAATATTTTTGACCTAGAATCATGAAATTTGGCAAAAAGCAAGGATAAATAGCACAAATTAATAAAGGAAAAATTCCAAGAAATAAAAAAAAGTTGAAAATTAAAGGGTGTCCCCATACATACATAGTTGACAAAGTAGTAAAGTAGACAAAGATACCTACATTATTTGTTGATAAAAAATAATGCATAATACAAAAATTGAATTATCTTGATAAATAACAAATTTTCGATATTCTGAATAGATAATCAGTTTGGACTGATCCGGAATTCTGAAGATGTGAGAATTCGTGATAATGGCTACAGTGTCCATGCTTTCAACACTCTTATTTCGCAAAGAATTGGAAATCACAGAGGTTTACCTGATACCAGAAATAAACTGTAAGTACTTACATTACATTGATGAAGTAGATGAAACAGGTAACTGTTTTTTTGCCATGTTATTTTTTAGTAGATGTCTGTGTGCCCATCAAGTGATTACATAACAAAGTAGCGTTAGCATTTAATTGGATATATTTGCAGGTGTCGTATACAAAAATATGCAGACAAATTACCGAAAACCTCCATCATTATATGTTTCTATAATGAGCACTATCACACGCTGATGAGGTCTGTTCACTCAATACTAGATCGGACAGATCTAAAATATCTCAAAGAAATAATTCTAGTCAATGACTACAGTGACATAGCAGGTTTACATGATGCAGTACAAAAATCAGTTAATGAACTGAATAATAGAATGCGCAAGGATGAAGATATGATTGAAACCAATAATCTGGACGGAGAGAATGTAGTAGATTATATAAATGATGACAATAATATTGTGGAGAAGAAAACGACTGAGAGGAATAGAGATGGATTAAATATAAGATTATTGAAGACTAGTAAGAGGGAGGGTCTTATACGGGCGAGGTTGTATGGAGCTGAAAACAGTGTTGGCGAAGTGAGTACGATTTTCTTTTTAAGTGCCTACGAACGACCCAACTTGACGTCAGATCTGTAGAGCCAATCCGGGCGAGTCTATAGAGATTGGCACGATACTATTAGCCCAACTTGCCAATCTGTTGAGACCCGTCCCGATTGGCTCTACAGATCAGTCGTCAAGTTAGGTCGTTTAAACGCACCTTTAAGCAATAGGTAACTGCAAGCATATTTTCAGCCTTATAAAAGTACAAGATATAGCTGATATAGCATGATAAACATGTGTGTTCCCTTTTCAGGTCCTAGTATTCCTAGACTCTCACATTGAAGTGAACATGGAGTGGCTGCCTCCGATGCTGACACGTCTCGCGGTGGGAGTTGACGGGATCGAAGTGAGATACTCTCAACGTGCGGTCATCCCAGTCATTGACGTCATCAACGCCGACACATTCGAATATACAGCTAGTCCATTAGTCCGAGGAGGTTTTAATTGGGGTTTACATTTCAAATGGGATAACTTGCCGAAAGGAACATTAAAAAGTAAGTTTACTACAGTTTTTATCAATTGTTTTGCGCGTTTTACCTAGTTGTATGGGCTGTTGACTGTTTCTCGTTGATTGTTGAAGCAATGTTTACTTTAATCAGTTACGCTTCCAATTTCCCGTTGCGTGAAATTCTTCTACCGTGAATATGTGCGTACTGCATTAACTGCATATAATACGTATTCATTGAAAAAAAATAGACAAACGTGTGCGGTGTGGGGCCTCCGTCAGGAACGAAGTTCCAAGAATGTACATATTCGTATGAACGTTTCTTTTATTGCCCACTAGCTCACCCGCCCCGGCTTCGCACGGGCAAAGTTTAGTTTATCGTAACGCGTTGAAAATATCGTGTTATCTCTTTAAACTATACGACCAAATAACAAAAATCATTTCTATTATATTATACCTACTTGTGCCCATGGAACTACTTATTTTGATAAAGATTAATATGTCGCGGACTTTTTATAGAACCATTTAAGGCCAACATTTTTGTGATAGGTACATTGTTTTCACATAATAATATCAAACGGCTTAGGCAGCGCACACGAAAGCAGCCCTTTCAAACCGATATTTTTTCTAACTTGATAAAAACCGTGACAGCTCGGTTAATATGTATAAAAAACACATTTATAAATTATATACAAATACTTTCCTCGGAAATCTGTCTTTCCATTGGTGAAAACCCTATGGAAATCCGTTCAGTAGGTAGTTTTTGAGTTTATAGACAGACGCGGCGCGTGTTAAGCTTTTTAGGGTTCCGTACCAAAATGGTAAAAAAGGAACCCTTATGGTGCGACTTCGTCTGTCTGTCTGTCTGTCTGTCACACCTGCATATTTCAGTAACTACTTATGCTATAGACTTGAAATTTGGAACAGTTATAAAGAATGCTTGTTCAACTTTATTGCAAATGAAAAAAGTCCAAAAATATATTTATTTTTATTGCAAAAGAGGCCGGAGTGGGGATCCGAAATTTTAAAGTGGGGTCACTAGGTCAAGTGACATATCATATGAAAGGGCTTGATCTGCACATTTCAAAATATATTTTTATTTTATTTTATGTCTCACAGTTTTCGACAGATGATGAAAAATGTCCAAAAAAATACCATTCCCCCCCCCTTATCTCCGAAGTTTGCGGGGCGAATAATCTGAAATAATTATAGTTGATAGGAATTGACCCAAATATGGCACCAAAAATAAAACGATATTCCTAACTAGTACAGTTTTTTCAAAATCATCACAATTCCTTCACAAACAAACTTAGTTATGCGGTCCGGATTTTTTCACTTTATACGTCCAAAAATGATACGGAACCCTCGGTGCGCGAGTACGACTCGCACTTGGCCGGTTTTTTCTTACTATGATGATCTCTCCCAGTCAACTCCTACCGCCAGTCGCGTTAATGAACGTCGTACCAAAAAGCAGCACTCTTAGCATGACCAATTCTATTCTCTATTTTACCGTAATAGACAAAGTTCTTTTTATCCAACTCGTTATCTCTTCTGCCCGAGTACGCGGCGACCCGTGCTTGGCTTATCAGAGTTTTGTCTACTAAAGAATAGAAACATTTCTTCTTTTCATTGTATGCATAAAGCGATAGAAATCTTTCTACAATATGTCCCTTTCTCTATTCTTCTATAGACGAAACCCGTTTCAACGCTTGTAAAGATTAACCTTTCGGAGTCATAGGTGAAGTGAAAAGTACCTTGACTGTCTTCAGGTATGTCTATCGACTTTCGTCTTAGGCCATGTTGTTTTATCTTACAGTTACGTATCTGTAACCGTCAAATATGGCGGCTTGTATGACAATTTCATACTGACTTAACGATTACGTACTGACTTACCAATACAGATGGTTTGAAGCAACTCAAGTCGTATTTAATCAAATAAGGTTCTTTGGATTAATCGTAACATTATACCAAACATGCGAACAAATTAACTTGCGCTTTATTACAGTACTAGCTGTGTCCTGCGGTGTCACCTCCGTTTCCTCGGCTCCTAGCGGTCTTAGCGTGATGTTATAATAGCCTATACTATTCCTCATAAATCTGGCTATCATACATAAAAATATTTTTTCGAATCCAACTAGTAGTTTATGAGATTAGCGCGTTCGAATAAACAAACAAACTCTTCAGCTTTATTATATAAGTATAGATAGATGGGTGTTTTTTCAGCTGACGAAGATTTTGTGAAACCAATCATGTCACCGACGATGGCTGGGGGGCTATTCGCTATTTATCGAGACTATTTCAACTATATCGGTCAATACGACCGTGGCATGAATGTATGGGGCGGGGAGAACTTGGAGATATCGTTTAGGGTAAGCATTCCTAATATAACAGAACTATAGATTTATTTTTACCAGGAGACGTTTACCAAATAATAGGTCTTTACCTATGAAATTGCCGTTTTGTATGAAAAAATTTAAACGAATTTTTTTCATGTATTTTCTATTTGTATTAATCGAAGTAATCACCCATGCAATCAATGCATCTTTGCCAACGCAGTGGCAGTTTATTGATGCCCTTCTTAAAGAAATCAGCTGGACGGGAGGCAACAAATTCTTCAAAGGGATTTTGTACTGCCTCTCGGGTATTGAATTTTTTTCCCGCCAAGAAGTTATCTAAATTCTGGAAAAAGTTAGTAGTCTGTAGGCGCAAGGTCTGGTGAGTAGGGCGGATGACGGAGAGCTTCCAACCCCAGTTCTTGCAACTTGAAGACCGTCTGCTGTGCAGTATGAGGTCGCGCGTTGTCGTGCAGGAGCAGTGGAGACGAGCGATTGACCAATGCTGGTTGGAGATGTGCCAGCTTCTTCATCATTGTGTTCAGTTCTTCACAGTACACATCTGCAGTAATGCTCACCCCGTTTGGTAAGAAGCTGTGATGAATCACACCGGCGCTAGACCACCAAACAGTGACCATCACTTTTCTAGGGGTAAGTTTTCGTTTAGGGCATTGTTTAGGTGCTGAACCAGGATCCAACCAACTTGCTGAGCGCTTGCGGTTATCAAACAGAATCCATTTCTCATCGCAGGTAACAATGCGGTTCAAAATTCCTTCATTTGTGTGTCTGTTGAGCAGTGCAAGGCACGTCTCGACGCGTACTTCGCGCTGGCGATCATTGAGTTCGTGGGGCACCCATTTGTCAAGCTTTTTTACCTTGCCAATTTGACGCAAATGGACCAATATTGTTTTGACGCTAACGTCGAAAGCTGCTGCTAATTCAGCCGTAGATTGTGTATCATCAGCTTCCACAATCACCTTTAATTCGTCATTGTCAACCAAAGTGTTCGGACGACCGCGAGGTTCATTTTTCAGGTCGAAATTTCCAGAACGGTAGCGAGCAAACCAATAACAGGTGGTGCGTTGGTTTGTAGTGTTAGCTCCGTAAACTTCGTTGATGTTGCGTGCCGCTTGTGGCGCGTTGCTGCTACGACGGTACTCGTATTCCATTATTACTCTAATTACTCGAATTTTTAACGTATCCATGATGACGAAAAAGATTGAAATGCGATGAAAATGTAACACTAATCAATAAACAAATGACTACTTTTGGAAAAAAAAAAACATGTTTTTAAAATAAAATTAATTTGAAATTGGAATTCTTAGCCAAACAAAAATTATTTTGATTTGAAATGGCCAGTACTGCAGAACGGCAATTTCATAGGTAAAGACCTAATATCATGTGAATTACCATTATTAATCATTATTATTCACTACTAAATGTGAGCTTCCTTATTCTGTACTAGCTTCAGTCCGCGTCTTCGCGTTATTTTTTTTACACAATATCTTTATAAATTGTAGCCTATGTGTTATTCTGATGTATGCACAATATTACTATAAAGTTTCATCAAAATCCGTTCAGTAGTTTTTGCATTAAAGAGTATCAAACATCCATCCCTCCAAACTTTCAAGTTTATGATATTAGTAGGAGTAGGATTCCTCATGTACTGCTAGAACTATCGCGAGCAAATAATACTTTTAAAACCACAGATGGCAAACGGATTGATAATAATCGCAGTACCGTACATTTTTATAAGGGCACTAAGGAATGGCTGCCACTTGACGTGAGAACATCTTGCAGTCGCCTATTGCCACTACGAGATGAGACGGGGTTTTCGTATTAAGATGACTTCACGATCAGTGATTTTAATCCTATCCTACTAATATTATAAATGCGCAAGTTTGTGAGGATGGATGTATGGATGGATGTATGTATTGGGTGTTTGTTACTTTTTCACGAAAAAACTACTGAACGGATTTTGATGAAACTTTACAGTAATATAGCTTATACATCAGAATCACTTCAGCTACTTTTTATCCCAAAAATGCGGGCGAAGCCGCGGGCAGAAGCTAGTATTTTATAAGTTTCATAAAGAAACAGAAAGTTTCAATTTTTTTTTTCTTCTAATTTTATTGAGATTCTCAGTTCCAGGAAAGGAATTATAGTTACTTTATTGTTAACTGTTGCAGATTTGGATGTGTGGCGGTACTCTGGAGTTGATCCCGTGCAGTCGAGTCGGCCATGTTTTTCGAAAGCGGCGACCTTATGGACTAGAAGAGAGAGAAGACTATATGTTACATAACTCTATGCGTATGGCGCGGGTGTGGATGGATGAATACGTGGTGAGTAGGTAGTTCCTTTTTGTAGTACCTGGCGGTCGTTGTAGTGTGATGTGCCTGATTCATTTTGAAACACGCAAAACTGCGACATAGTTATGTCGTTCTGTAATTAATAAAATTATGGCTCGATGCATAGAAAATGTGCATTTGAAAGTAAACTTAAAAAAAAATGTTTTTTATTTTTTTAACTAGGTATTTGCGATACTATACCTGCACAAAGGCCAATCAAATTTTACAGTTTATGGCAATTTCAGAACAAAGTGATAGAACATAATCCATCGGTGGCTTATGTAAGCCTCGGCGATCTATCGGAAAGGCACAACTTACGTAAACGGTTGCAGTGCAAATCTTTCAAATGGTATCTGGAGAACATATACCCTGAACTGGAGACGGGCGGGAAGGAAGCTGATAAGAAGAGGATGGCCGCCCTGAATGATGTTGATAAGAATAAGTTCCAGCCGTGGCATTCGAGGTATGCATGCAATAGGTAGTTTTTCTTTTTTAAATATTAATTACAGTCAGC
This sequence comes from Thalpophila matura, assembly GCA_948465475.1. Classification (NCBI taxonomy): domain Eukaryota; kingdom Metazoa; phylum Arthropoda; class Insecta; order Lepidoptera; family Noctuidae; genus Thalpophila; species Thalpophila matura. The sequence goes on along the minus strand of OX419176.1, from coordinate 12,702,219 downwards.
ACTCAGCATCAAGTATATCGGAACGAACAGGCGGTTGATAGTTTACTATAGTTACCGGCGTGAGTCATGAGCGCAGATCGCACATTAACATTTTCGGCCCAATAGACAATAGACAGTAATAGTCTCCAATAGACGACGAGCATCGACTGACGAACCAATCGCCTGCAGCCTCGGCACCCCCCGCCTTCTTCATTCCGCCAAAGAGACCGAAAAATCAACTAATGCGCAGGTGACGTTTGTGCACCAGACTGGTGCCGGTACCTATACCTAAATAACCAAAATAACTTAGCGAATGAAACTTTATCTTATTAGAATTAAATTCTTGTCAGAATTACGGTTATTGTATACTGTGTTCATACTGAAATATACTGTGTCAGTATAGTACAGAACACTATCAAGAAGCCTCGTCCACACTGCAGCACATTATCTGAAATATTTTTGATACTTTGTGGCCATATCGAATCTTCTCGAAGTTGTGCTAATACGAATACGAATGTGCGGATAAAGCTTATGATTTATTAAAGAAAAGCATTTCTTTTGCAACTTACCTTCTATTGCTACAATCAGCAATTATTAACTACTGAAGAATCAAAAGATAATATTAGTCTTACTTTGGGCACTGCACAAGTAATGCATCAGCGACTTCTCTAGTCATTACCTATCTAGCCTTCTTCCAACTGGCTTTTGGTCGGCTTCCACTCTAACATTCGGCTGGATTTCAGTATTTTTCTGGTAGTCTTGGGGTTAGAGCAGCTTTTGACTACCCGCAACGGTTGTCATATAATATTCGTATGACAATTAGGATGGACTGTTTAACATGCTGTCCGGAGCATGGAGGGGTCTAGACGCGTAAAAATGGTCACCAATCCATGGACTGACCGCGACAAGCGCAGCTGTTATTTAGACACGAGCCGCTCAGCCACTTCTAGTGTTGTGGATTTCTTTCTATGGTAGGTGTAATACTGACTACGAGGTTAACTGGTATACTTATTCGCTCCCCCACCCCTCGAAAATGCGGTTATGAACGTAAAACACATTAACAAAACGATATAATATTGATCATCAGGATTTCTTTTTGCACTAGCAACTCTGATTGTTTGGTTAGGAAGGTAAATAAGAAATGATGTTTAAGCTGTCTGTGGATCGCCACCGTGCTTCCATGACACACCTTTATACCCCATAAAGGTGTTGTAGCTTTTGGAAATCTGGATATAAGATTCTTCTTAAACTGTGAAAAATACATGTGTCGTCAAATAAATCCGTGAAAGGCCTCTGGCCTGTGCCAGTATACCCGAGAAAATGGTACGATGACAAATAGTATATTATGCAATTAGTGAATAAAGGACGGATTTAAAGCGAGGGCCATAGATGAATCACGAGCTAGTGAAGGATTCTAACGATTGAATCACGACCGTAGGGAGTGATTCATGATGATTGAATCACGAGCGTAGCGAGTGATTCAAGTGTTAGAATCCTGAGCGACGCGAGCGATTCATGGCCCTCGATATAAATCCGTTTTATTCAAGAGTTGCATACTATACTTTATACCATGACTACGAGAAAAAGAAAGATTTAAGTGAAAATATACATATAATGAAGAAAAAGTAAAGTTAAATTGGCTTTAATGTAAACCAGCCGTGATTTTTTGGGTAGCAAGCTTTCCACCTTTCCACTATATCGGCCGCCCTCTCTTTCACAAACTCAGGTGTTAACACATCTTCATCACTAGAATGCATTTTTAATCGATTAGAACAACACTAAACAAACACAAAATTAAAGATTAAAGTAACACTAAACTTTGTGTTCGTACAACTTACAGTATTCAAAATAGCGCCAATTTACTAAGGACAGCAAAGAACACAAAACAGTTTTTATTCTAATGCTAAACTCCTTGTCGAAAATGTCGACCAATCAAATTGAATTTAGAACACATCAATATAGGTCGAATACACAGATTACACTTACACTAGATACGGCAAGCCACGACCAAGCGTGCCCTGCATGTTCGACTGTTCGTACTAAAAAAAGTCTGTTAGCTCACTGACGCTTAGTGATTGAAACAATTCTGTTTACTCTGAGCACGTCACTAAATGGCTGGGGTGAAGTTATCGTAGGTATAAAAAAGATGACACGTTCGGTTTTCATACAATCTAATAACGTGCCGCATCTAGCATAGGTTCTTTAAATCTGTGGTCGAATACATTGGTGTGTTCCATTTTCAAACATCAAAACAGTGAGTAAAAGTGCTTTTTATTCACTGTTTTCAGTGAATAAAATAAGCTTTTTAGAGGGGGAATGGTATAATAGTATATTATGCAATTAGTGAATAAAGGACGGATTTAAAGCGAGGGCCATAGATGAATCATGAGCTAGTGAAGGATTCTAACGATTGAATCACGACCGTAGGGAGTGATTCATGATGATTGAATCACGAGCGTAGCGAGTGATTCAAGTGTTAGAATCCTGAGCGACGCGAGCGATTCATGGCCCTCGATATAAATCCGTTTTATTCAAGAGTTGCATACTATACTTTATACCATGACTACGAGAAAAAGAAAGATTTAAGTGAAAATATACATATAATGAAGAAAAAGTAAAGTTCAATTGGCTTTGATGTAAACCAGCCGTGATTTTTTGGGTAGCAAGCTTTCCACCTTTCCACTATATCGGCCGCCCTCTCTTTCACAAACTCAGGTGTTAACACATCTTCATCACTAGAATGCATTTTTAATCGATTAGAACAACATTAAACAAACACAAAATTAAAGATTATAGTAACACTAAACTTTGTGTTCGTACAACTTACAGTATTCAAAATAGCGCCAATTTACTAAGGACAGCAAAGAACACAAAACAGTTTTTATTCTAATGCTAAACTCCTTGTCGAAAATGTCGACCAATCAAATTGAATTTAGAACACATCAATATAGGTCGAATACACAGATTACACTTACACTAGATACGGCAAGCCACGACCAAGCGTGCCCTGCATGTTCGACTGTTCGTACTAAAAAAAGTCTGTTAGCTCAGTGACGCTTAGTGATTGAAACAATTCTGTTTACTCTGAGCACATCACTAAATGGCTGGGGTGAAGTTATCGTAGGTATAAAAAAGATGACACGTTCGGTTTTCATACAATCTAATAACGTGCCGCATCTAGCATAGGTTCTTTAAATCTGTGGTCGAATACATTGGTGTGTTCCATTTTCAAACATCAAAACAGTGAGTAAAAGTGCTTTTTATTCACTGTTTTCAGTGAATAAAATAAGCTTTTTAGAGGGGGAATGGTATAAAGAAAGTTAACTACCGAGAATACAAGTGTGAACTGTGATGTTACGTGTTTTATTGAGTTTCAGAATGGTCTTCATATTTTTCAGGAAACGCAACTACACCGACTCTTACCAAATACGCTTGAAGAATACGTCGCTATGCATCCAGAGCGCAAAGGACGTAAAGACCAAAGGTGGCGGCTTGGTACTCGCTAGCTGCATCAGGATATTGAGTCAGGTAATGATGTGAAATATTGAATTTTGTTATACAAAATGAGTTTTTTGACAACGATCAATGCAAACTGCAGATACAGGTAGGTAACTCTGATTTCAAAACATAGTTTAACGAGTACCCATTGGTTTAAGTCAATTGTTTGTTATATACTTATCCCCTTACAAATAAACTCGGAAATAAGTTATGCAAAGAATAACATCAGTATAACCATACATTTTTGATGTTTATATTATCTTTATATTATGCTTTCCATAACTTTATTCCGTGTTTATTTTGTGTTCAGAATACCGTCATCGGTTTAGTACACTTATGAAATCACAAATACAATATTGCAGATGTGGTTCGAAACAAATCGTAACGAGCTGGTATTGGGACGTACGCTATGCCTGGACGCGTCTAACAATGTGGCGCCGAAGATGGGCAAATGTCACGAACTCGGCGGAACGCAGGAGTGGAAGCATAAGGGATCGGTGAGCCATTTACCTATATCTTTTGTACTATCTTCTTGTATTAGACAAAATTGTCATAAACTTCATGGACCAATAAAGAGAACAAGCTTATGGGATCGGTGAGCCACTTATATCTGTTGTTCTTATTTATATCTATGGTACATGGAACTATATTCTTGTATTAGAAATATTGTCATCAACTACGTGGACTGAGAGAGAGCAAGCGTAAGGTATCGGTGAGTCACCTTTATCTGTTGTAGGTACTATTCTCTTGTATTGGGCGATCGTCATCAACTACATTGTATCGCAAGAGTGCAAGCGTAAGGGATCGGTGAGCCATTTCTTATATCTGCTGTTACCAATTTTCTTTATTAGACGATTGGATCGCAGTGGAATCATTTTTTTATGATTGCCCTGCAGTGAAAACCTCGGAAAGCAGATTGCCTGTTATTTCATTTTTTCGAACGTGCACAGCTTTGAGATGTGTCAAACGCCGTCTGATATTGATGATAATGAGAAGTTGAGAACCTCGGGTACCGTCAATGACGGTCATTTTTAATTTGATTAACTCGGCGCAGGTCGGCTCACGTTTTATTTAAAGTTTTTTATCTTCTCCTGTAAAATTATGTCGTATGTAGTCACGACGTTTTCACATCAGGGTGACGCTATAATTTATTTATCTTTGAATTAATTCCCGGAATGGCTGGCCTCAAAGATAAGTGGTAGTTATCAAAATAACTGCTTTGTGTAGTTTTGTGCACGATGGGCTGAAACATCAAAGTGGTAACATTTATGCGCATGAGTGTTTCTTAACTCGATTGGATGAAATATAAAAAAATGTGTCCAATTTATTGCGCAATTGACACCGTTTCGTTTCTAGCGTAAATACCGGTATGTGGAATTTATTAACTCGGCAAGCAACTGGAACTTACAAACAATACGTATACAGCTGGAGCTTGGTCGCATCTTCTGCTTCGACGTCTTTGACAACTTACTGCTGAGCTCTGGAAATTGTAACAAACAGCTAGATTTCGAGAAGTGGAGACGAATGTTTGATGCTGTAAGTCCATTCCTATATTCTTAGTTAGTTCTATAGAGCTAGTTTAGAGTCGAAAGGTGTTTAACTACAATCGTGGGGTTTAATCCAGTATCAAGGAGCTTGCTGTGCGCTAGAACGGACCAGTAAGTCACTTTACCTACAACTCTCAAATCAATTGATGGTATTTCCCCGACTCCAACCCGACCCCACTCAGCTCCACTTACTTGTGTTGGAGAGCGTGACTGTAGATGAGATCGAACGCCTTATTCTAAGACTTAGAGCTGACCCTGTGGTAGGTTGGGACAAAATCTCTTACAAAATTTTAATACATAATATAAGTTCTCTAGTGCCTCTTACATTTATATTTAATGCCTGCCTTGATAGCTGCATCTTCCCCGCCCCCTTGAAAAGATCTAAAGTGCGCCCCATACGCAAAGCTGGTGATAGAAATGGTATTAGTAATTTTAGGCCAATTTCAATCCTGGCCGCATTTTAGAACATATTAAAGAAGTTAATTAATACCAGACTAGTAAACTATCTCTAACAAAATGACCTACTCTCAGATAAACAATTCGGATTCCGTACACGGTACAGGTAAATCTACCAAAGGGTCAGTGCATACTCTTACCAACTATATCTCTACTAATCTAGATAATGGAAAAAAATGCCTGTTTATCTTTCTGAACCTTAGTAAAGTCTTCGATACGATTTCCGTCTCTATCTTAATAAAAAAAGCTCGAAAGACTGGGCACACAATTATGGGCACACAATTAAGGCTTTTTGAGAGCCATCTCACTGAACGAAACCAATGTGTAAGAGTTGGCAATTATTGAAGTGGTGTAGCTCTGTTAATTATGTAGTACCGCAGGGCAGTGTTTTGGGACCAACTCTGTTTCTCGTCTACATCAACGACCTAACGAATCTCCAACTACCCCAAGGCGAGTTGATCTCATAGGCAGAGAAAAGCTGTGTCTTCTGCATATGAGAAGTTTTTTCTCTTTTCCGCTGACACTTGGATGACGTCTTTAATATTACCCAAAAGGGATTCAATGTGGTGAAGAAATGACTCTGACAATATTTAAACTTTAAATCTAGAGAAAACAAAATTATATTACCTTTAGCATGTGTAATCTCGCTGGAGCCAATAACCGTTACCACATTGTATCACATAACTATTCTGCTGGAGTGGGTTGTGCTAGCGTGTCTCTGTAGCGTGTGAAGAGTATAAGGTACCTGGGTATCACAATAGATCTTAGTTTTACAGACCATTATTAAACACCCGTGTGAGGGGGTGCGGAAACTCATTTATATTTTTTTTTATGTCTTAGACATGTTGCTGACCCGATTTTGCTAAAGCAGATTTATTTTAAATTATGCCAGTCGCTTATCACGTGTTCCGTGCTTGGGAGGAGCTGCGAAGACTAAATAAAAAAATAACTATAATAAAAAAAATTGAACGATGTTAATAACTATTCCTTTTTTTTTTGTAAAATGTGAGGAGAAAATTTAAATCAACAGTCCGTTTACGTATTTGAGGGGCGTGGCAGGTGGGTAACGAGGTGACGTGGCGACGCCGCGACGTCGGGCGCTAGCGCAGCGCGTAAACAAACCTCGGCGGCCTAAGTACGACGAACACGCATTCATTTTTATTTATTATAGACAAAAAAAGCCAATGTGGAAGTAAATAATACGGTAAAATTGAGATGCATGAGAAATCAAAAATATTTTAATTTTTTCACACCACCTGCTCGATAACAGCAAATTATATGTCATGGCAACCCTAACCTAAATTAAGTCATTATAGCCCATGGGCAATAATATTGTACTGAATTTAATCATAACCGCTGGTCAATAATGTGATTAGAATTTTGAACCTCAACTAAAAATTCGTATGAACACTTGTACCACAGACGGACCATGGAGGTATACAAACCTCCATAGTTCGGTCAGCTTGACATTGGTCTCTTGTGTGGTCTATAGTGTACACCCTGGTGAGCCAGGCGTAGCCATGCTAGAGGCGTACATATCGGAGTGATACGTAAATACGTAAGTCTAGGTACTTAGTGTTATAGTGAGCCAGTGTAACTACCCTTATAGAAACTAATAGATCCTACACTACTGTAATTAAAACTTTATTAGAACACTTAAAAACACTCTGATTCTAGTATTATTGCTTTTTATTTTCTCGCAGAAGGTGTGAAAAGTAGAGTATACTCCTCGGGGATAAACGTGTCCTCGTCTAGGGCGAGCTTGAATCCCTCGCTGCACTCAGGATTCTTGTTTTAACTCTAAACTCCCTCGCTGCGCCCGGGAGTTAACCCTAGAATCCTTCGTTGCACTCGGGATTAAATAATGACGCCCATGGCACTGCATAATCTACTATTATTCAACTCGATTCCATGATATTTAAATTAGAAAGAAAGAAACTCTTAGAAACCTTCCTGGATGTGAGGACAAGAACTGCAGAAAATTTCTGGAGTACCAACCAACCAACAAACAAACATATTTTTTTATACATATATTAGGTATAACTAACGGCATCAGTTATGATCACAAACGTCACCTGCGCATTAGCTGGTTTTTCGGTCTCTTTGGCAGAATGAAGAAGACGGGGGGCGCCGAGGCTGCACGCGATTGGTTCGTCAGTCGATGCTTGTCGTCTATTGAACTATTGTCTATTACGTATTGTCAACTGTATTGTCTATTGGGCCAAAAAGGTACATGCGCGAACTTTGATCAAGATCCCTACCGATACTTATACCTACATAATTATGCAGGTACATTATATTTTTTTTGATATTTTCAGACTGGCAGTCCAATATACAACACGGCAGCGGGCATGTGTCTGGGTGTCGACCGACCATATAGGGGTGAGCCACTTATTATGGTAATTTGCGACAACCAACCCTCTAACCAATGGGATTTCATCAGATCATAAGCAACCCCCGACCAATAAATATGGCGACTGACACATGGGAGAAAAATATAATAACATATTGCAAACAATGTAATCTATATTTTATATTCAATAATTATGTTGATGTGACCAGGCTGTATAGCCGATCTGAGCTTTTAGAAATAGTTCTTAACTGCAAATTGTTATTGGATTATGCACTTATTCCATATTAAATACGTTACAATGAAAAAAACAGGACTTTTAACGCTGGATCTCGTACAAAACTGATATTTGTGAATCTATACTTATTAGACTTTTTACAGCAGCTGTGTTTATTATCCATGACGTATTCATTATTATGTATAATATTCTACTAGTACCTACAACAACATCGATACAGATCGATACATTATACAAAACATAGGTATATGTTAATTTTAGTTTACTAGCTGATTAGTAATTATGTGTAAGAAATAATACCTGTTACATAAACTAAACTTACTACCTATTTAAATATAATTAGACCCGACTGCGAATACATTCATGAATTTTCCGATAGATATAGATGTATGTATAGACATAGACAGCTTTGTATAATTTTATTAACGTTTTTAAAGTTTTTACTGTAAGTTGGTACTGAAACAATAATAGGTATTAGGCCGCAGTCGGGTAAAAATGATATAAAGGTAATATAGGTACACTCGACAACATTGAAGGTCGACCACTTTTCACCCTTATTACTAAGAACATAAGGGTGAAAAGTGGTCGACCGTCAATGTTGTCGAGTGTACATAGAATCTCAATATTGTATAGCTTATTCTTCATTAAAGCATGAGTGGCTCGTGAATTTGATCCGTCCCGTCTTATTTTATGATTTTTCTTAAAGATGTAAGTTTTTTAAATATGTACATATTCTACTTTAGTACATTTTACATGTATGTATATTTTGCTATTATACTAAGCCGAGAAAGTGTCTCGAAGGTAGATATTTTATATAAATATCATTCTAAAATAATATTCTAAATGTGTGATTACCTTCTTCCTGTAGGAATAACTAAATTACTGTGTTATGGTCTGATTCTTTGTTGTGTCTTATAATTGTGTATCTGTAAGGGCGAGGCCTCATTAGTGCTTTGCGCTGCGCTGCGTTGTGTCATTTCACACTACACTACTCCGTTGGTTCGTCGACGCAATTCATACGACAACGCAACGGAGAAGTGTATTGTGAAGTGACGCAACGCATCGCAGCGCAACGCACTAATAAGGCCTCGCCCTTAGGGTGCAAACACAACAAAGGTTAGACAACAAAGTTTTTCTTCTATACATTTGTATCAGCCGTCATCTCAGTATTCTACCCCTTTTTAGCAATATCACTGTAATACTCCATCCATCGAGTCCTTGTAGTCTTACTATATTCTTACAGCATTAAAATTCATACTCAAAACATTTTTAAGACATGTCTCACTCCATGACTAACGTAACAAGGCTAATAATTGGATTAATTTCACTAGGAGAAGTCAGCTCAAAGCGGCCATAGAAGGCAAAGCGGCCACGCTTCATATTTCGGATATTTGATATGATAACTTGACGTGGCCGTTCTTGACGTATAGTTTCGTGAATGTACCTAAGCATAATTTGAATCTAAAATACAACAGTACCTACTAGAACATTTTGATAAAATTTTATACAATTGCACATTTAAAAAAATACAGAAATTAATTAAGTATTTAATTTATATAAATATTGTGTAGCAAACGTATATTTTCAATCCAAAATATGCTTACATTAACGATACTATACGTCAAAAAACCGGGCAAGAGCGTGTCGAACCACGCACAGTCTAGGGTTCCGTAGGAAGAAGTATTTCAGTCTTCCAACTGCAAACATAAGTTTGTATTTCCTAATATTATAATGAAATACAAAGTTACTTTTGCGGTCAAAACTGAAAATAGTGAATATTTCAAAAAGTTATTAACGTATCTTGTTCAAACCAATTTTAATCGAGTGTTCATTAGATTCCAGAAGCTTGAATTTTTTCAGATTTTTTGATAACGCGCTTGGAAAATTACAGGGGGGGGACACATTGTAAACGACTTTCGGAGCTCCTAGTTCGCTAAATATGCACTTAAATAAAAAAGTCATTTAGGAACCAGCTTTATGTTATTTTCAAAGACCTATTCAACGATACCACAAATCAAGGGGTACGTGAAAATATTTTTCTTCATCCCTCAGTTTCATGTATGGGGCCCCCTCCCTCTAATTATTTTATTTTTGTTAAAACCAATTTTAATCGTAATTATTTATTAGATGCTATTAGCTTGATTTTTTTTCAGTTTTTTTGGTAAACGCGGTTGGAAAATTACAGGGGAGGGGACAAATTGTTAACGACTTTCGAAGCTTCTAGTTCACGAAATATACACTTAAATAAAGAAGTAAATTAGAAACCTTGATCTTATTTTCAAAGACCTATCCAACAATACCCCACACGAAGGGGTGCGCAAAAATATTTTTTTTCATCCTTCAGTTTCATGTATGCCCCCCCCCCCCCCCCGAATTATTTTATTTTTTATAATTTCGCTACAGGTTTTTATAGCGGCTTACAGAAGACATCTACCTGTGAAGTTTCATACATATTGGTTATGAACTGTAGATTTAACGAGGGTGTGACAGACGGACAGACAGACAGACAGACAGACAGACGGACAGACGGACATGGCGAAACTATAAGGGTTCCTAGTTTTACTACGGAACCCTAAAAAACTCGTGATCGGGCCTGTGTATGCCTAACAATCCTTCCGCCCCGCGCCAATCAGTCATTCGGTAGCTCAGATCGAGTGCGTGGCTCTAATGACGAAAAATATTTTTTTCGTCATTAGAGCCACGTTTCTAGACTTTTATCCAATCTGTACGATTATTATCGAAGTAGGTACCTGTAACACAGTATTTTTTTACATTTCTATACATTTACATAATATAAACATTTCTAGGACATATTATTATGCATACGTAATGGACCGTACCCATGAGTGGGTACTTTAAGTTTACAATATTCACTCGTAACCCGGCTGTATTCAATTCAACCTGTGTGACCGCCATTTAGTAATATTTAAAATATAAAATGAAAATTAAGAATAAGTTATTTATAATTTGTAAGATTTACTTTAACCACATTTAATGCAATATTATGGTATCTTCGCTGCTATACACCCTTTTTTGTAGAGCTTGAATGTTATGGTTTATTTATACAAATGATGGGTAAGCTATGGTTAATCAAATGTTTTTATGTACCAACACTTGGTTGTGAAATAAATTCAATTAAATTTTCATCATAATCTTCATTGACTGACTCATTAATTGAAAGTAGGAAGCTGTAGAAGTTAGTTACCCTTGTTATTGTAGTTATTTGTGAACAATAACATTAATGTACCTACCTGCACCCATGGCTCATTAATGCAGCTCTAGAATTATAATTTTAAATGAGATTAATATTTTTATGTTTTTTTTTTAAACTGAGAAGTACCTACATATAGTTCGCACTATGTACACTTGCCGCTCCGAAGTAGGCTGAAACAGCAGCGCGCATGCGCATGCCCGGTTTCAGAGCGGCAAACTTACATGGCGTATATTAAATACTGATTATAGGAATTTATTTAATAAGTATCGTATTAATTTGTTGTTGTTAGAATAAATTAGATATTAATAACTTCTTGTGTTGTGGTCAATATTAAGTATGAAGTCCACATTACCTTGACAAGTACATAATTATTTGGAATCGAGCTTGCGTTCCTAAATGTAAACAATAGCTACATAGGTATACATATTTTTGTAATTTGTATTATTCTTTATTATATTGCTTCGTAATTGTATTACGTGTTGTTACTTTTACTTTAATTAACTTTACATCCGTATATGGTTCGACGTAGATACTTATTATAAAATCGTCGGGAAGCTCCTAGTAGGCAAGACTCCAATGGCACTTCCTCCCAACACTCAACACACAACAATACGGGTTCATGCCGCAGCGCGGAACCGAGGTCGCCCTCACGCTCTAATGGGACACATACGATGTCCGTAAGGATTGAGGAGCCACTTTTCTTATTTTAATTAAATTAATATAGGTACCTACCTACTTATTTAGTAGTAAGTTTAAACATATTGTAGAATCAATCCTCGAATTTGTAGTAGGTATGTCTTGGTAGTCAAAAACTACCCCAGTAACATCTACGCTCTCGTCACCTTATACCTAGAAGAAAGTCATTGCCTAGAAGACCGGAACATCAGGGTCAACTATGCCAGAGCGACTAGTGAAAAAGGTACCACAAAAGGGTGCGTCCAGGGCTCAATCGCCGGACCGACGTTCTGGAACCTTATCCTAGACTCGCTTCTACCCAAAATGGCTACTATGGGCGTATATTGCCAAGCCTTCGCAGACGACGTTGTCCTTGTTTTCTCAGACTTTACAACCATAGAGCAATCAGCCAACGACACGCTAGACATACCTACTATCGAAATGGGGCGTCCAAAATAAGCTACGTTGCGCTGCGCACAACAAGATCAATGCGATGGTGTTAATGTCGGGCACCCGACTGAACCTAGTCAAAGAGGTCAAGCTCAGGGCTCATAATAGACTCTAAACTCACCTTCAACGCGCACCTGACTGCAACCTGTAAAAAGGCCGCAGACATCCTGACACGTGACTTGGGGCCTCAACACAGATAATAAGGACAATACCTATACGTGGCGGTGATAGAGCCCATCGTGATGTATGCAGCGAGCGCGTGGGCATTCGCAGCTGAGAAACTGATGACAAGAGAGCAGTTTGACTCACTGCAGAGAGGTTTCGCGCAGAAGATCTGCAAAGTATACCGCACGGTGTCTCTAACATCGGTACTCATCCTGTCAGGCCAACTCCCCTTAGATCTCTGGGTAATCGTTTCGACCACGGATGTCTATTAACTGTTAGAAACATTTGTCCAGTTAAAGCAAGACAAGTTCAACATGATGAATGGAACGGCCTCTAAGCTGTGCGTCCGCTTGGTCGGTATCGGAGCGTCAGTATTTTACGAATTGTCGATGGGGTGTGTTCATCAGTTACTGATTTCGTAACGACATTTTTATAACAGTCGGACCAGCCTTGATTGACGTGTATGGAGGATAGTGACACTGTTCACTGCGGCTGATGTCATCGGCAGATCATGTTCAAAATGAAGTAGTCCGGCGCGGATTTTCCGATTTAGTGAACGCAGTTCTATAGGAACAAAAACACTAAGCAAGAAATCCTTAATATGCTCCGCGATGCCTACCACGTCGACGTGCAGCTTACCTAAGTTAATTACGCGTGTTTACCCTTCAATTAATCACCTCGACGAAGATTATAAATAACTAGAGAACTAAAAAATAATTTTATTTGACTACAGTAGGTAATGTTCCGGGGCTATTAAAATAATTATAGTAGGCTAAGATTTTTCCCTAGAAAACCGCTGTGCGAAATATACGCACGCACGACACAGGTCACAGTGCCAGCTATGTTTGTGTTATTGTGTAAAATATATACAACTAGCTTCCCCCCGCGGCTTCGCCCGCGTTTTCCGGGATAAAAGGTAGGCCTATGTGTTGTTCCAGACTATAATCTATCTGTGTGCCAAATTTCATCCAAATCCGTCCAGCCGTTTCAGCGTGAAGAAGTAACAAACATACACACACACCCACGCACAAACTTTCGCATTTATAATATTATTCTTTATTCTTTATTGTACCTACACATAATAATATTTATACATAGTTTTATATTGATATTATGGTATGTACAAAGGCGAGCTTAACTCAAAAATTGAGTTTTCTACCAGCAAACCTTTGAGCGATATAGAGAGGTTATCACACACAACTATGAGGGTAACAGTAGTGTACAATTTTATTTAAACTTAATACCTACTTACATAAAAAATAAATAAATATACCTACTTATATATTACTATGATATATACCTTACTAAACCTACATATATATATATACATACATACATAAAAATACTATGTCATTTCGACAGGAAATGTTCCTTAATGTTCCTCTTGAACACGTTCAGAGAAGGGCTGTCGCGTATAGAATGTGGAAGAGAGTTCCACAAACGCACTGCACTGATGGTAAAAGAACTACCATACCGGCTAGAGCTGTGACGCGGAATACGAAGGAGAAGTGAAGAAGTAGAACGACAGGGTTTGCCCCGGGGGACGAGGTACTCAAAGCGTTCCCGAAGATAATTAGGAGAGTTAGAATTATGCAGAGTATATATTAGTGTGATTTAGCGATGGATACTTAGGATTAGGAAAACGGTACTCGGTAAATGGTACCTTCTCATGGCAGAACATTATTTCATAATCAAATCATGCAATTTTTGTTTCTAAGGCCCGCTTGCGTCATACAGAGTTAGCAAAGTGACTGGGTTGATTCGATATAATTTGTCTTGCACCATACTTATTAAGTTAGATCGTAGGTAGGTAACTCCACTTTAAAAGTGTAAATATTTAACTCACCGATTTTGGTGGGTTAAATACTTATTAGATAACCCACTTACCCGCTAACCCTGTTTGACGCTAGTAGGTAGGCCTTATTTTTCCATCTGTAAAGATATAGGTACCTACTAAAACCTGGTTTCCACCGCGAGCGGAAGGACTCCGTTTAACTCGCAGAGTAGGTAAACTGCATAGGTACTTACCGACTATATTTTGTTGGTGGGAACCTCAGATCATAGAAACAAGGAGATATGCCATCATAGCAAATTAGTACGGGAACAACTGATGCCACTTTTAGTACATTTTTCGACACAATTACGCGCATAATTAAGCGCTCCTTGTGAATAAAAAGATCTCCCACGCATTGAACATTCCGCACACACTTAATCTAACACTGTTAATCGTCACTCAACACTAGCACTAAACTAAAACACTGTATTTATACCATCGATCGTGTTCGGTTCGTCGCCAGCGCGTACGTTTTTAATATGAGCAATTTGCTCAAGATCAGGCATCAAGCTCGATAGCGCCTTGGCACATCTCCTTGTTTCTATGATCTGAGGTGGGAACACTAGTAGACATGCAGTTTACTCTTGCGACTACTTGCGAGGTCCTTAATGGGTTCGTTCCGCTCGCGGTGGAAACCGAGCTTAAGTGGTCTGTAATAAGAGTCGTAATAGGGCTAGGGCTGTAATTAAATGAAACATTAATGTTGATATGTTATCCAACATTTATTTCAACATTTAAAATTACATAAAAAGAAGGCATTTTGCCTTAAAAGTCTTTGATTAATTATGTCCTACAGAATTGATTTCATTTATAGAGAATATGGTTATACGTTAAGTGAAAACATGTTGCCTGATACTTTGCTATAAACGAAAGTGCCTTCCTCAAGTATTCTTAACTTGTGTATAGGTACCTCGTAATTCCAACGTTTAAGAATACCAACTCATTCCATGGTAAGTAGGTAGGTACTTTATTAAAATTACAGCGATAACTACATAATATGGTGAAGAAGTTCAATAAAGACAACATTTGCTGAATAATATTCATGTGTTGGTACGTGTAAATAAGAACTTACCAGAATCTATTTTGAAAGAGTTATGATTGTAGGTAGGTATTTAGATAAAAATGCAAAATGTACAGATAGCATGTTATGCACTTTAGTATACGAAATACCTAAAGTAAACGGATATGTTTTGGTAATGATATTATAATTATATAATCTTGGCTGCAAGGAGAGCTTTAAAAGTATAAAAGTAGACATATACTTAATAACGTTACATTTATGACTTTTAATAAAATATTGATAATTATCATGTAGGTAATGCTTACCAAGAAGGGTACACACCTAGGTAGGTATGTTGTTAATAAAATCATCAATAATGTTTCTTTTTAATAGGTATTACACATATTAATAACTTAAGTTTCTAAAAACATCGAACTAAATCTAGGCCCAAATAGTTAAATAATAGTGACAATAATATTGTCCAAACACGAACTTACAATAGTTTACACGGACCATCAAGGAGTTATACCTATAATAGAAAATGCCATCAATCTTCATGACTGGCTACGCTTCATCAGACGACCATTGTCAATGTAGGCAGAGATCTAATCCGTGTTTACATTGGTCCCAACGCTTTGCAAAGGGGTCTATAATTATACATTTTTAAAGAACAATTTACCATTTTGATTATGAAAGCGAAGCGCGTTTACAATCAGAGCCGGTACGTATTTAGGTACAGCAATGAATGTCACGACAAAAATATTTTGTTTCTAGTTACTCGCAAAATTTATAATATTGCGTACGGTATCTGTTTTAATATTATTGATGACAACGAATAAATTTACTTATGTATTTCAGTGTCCAAAAGGACCCCTTCATCTATTCAATACTACCAGTCAAGCCAATACGAATTTAGAAATAAGACATTTTACATGAAGAACATTATGGCACAAACATTAATATAATAATTTACGATGCAATGATGATAATTAATTTTAATACATTACTTGATTCCAGTGAATCGATAACAATCAGAGTTTAATAAATGGCATAGGTACAGTCAAGTCGGGTGATTTTGATTTTTCATGTGTAGGTACCGGCACTAAAGATGATGACAGATCGCGCATACATTTTCGGCCCAATAGACAATACGTAATAGAGAATGGTCCAATTAGACGACGAGCATCGCCTGACGAACCAATCGCCTGCAGCCTCAGCGCCCCCCGTCTTCTTCATTCCGCCAAAGATACCGAAAAATCAGATTATGCGCAGGTGACGTTTGTGATCAAGATTGCTGCCGGGGACTTATACCTAACTTAGAAAAAAACTGGTTTAAAGATTCCTAATTTTTTTCTTAAAACATTTACGATCTAAGTAATAAATAAATAACCAACTGCGTAAAACGAAAAATCAATGATTCTAGGTGTCAAAATGTGATATAAAAATTACTGCTTTCAAAAAAGTTTCATTTGCTCCGTTTTTTTCGTTCGCGGGTCTTAACATGTTAAGATTGTATAAGAAGAATTAAAGAAGAAAATAATAATTCTTCTATTCTATTCTATTTTTCAATTAATTGGGTAACGTTGAACTCGTATTTATATGGCCGTTCAAACCCAAAAGATATCAAATAGTCATGGTATCTTTGAACGCAACTTGGAACAAGCGCGATTTTCTCCACAAAAAAGGATAAATTTGTCATTTTAATTAAATTATCCTGAGCATTAAAGGACACTCAATAATCAATAGAACCTATTACGATAACTTATTATTACCGATTACCTATTAGGGTTTTTAATAATATTTATTCGTAAAAATAAAAAAAAAAATGTTCAAAGTTATCCAACTTGACTGTACCATGAAACAGATGCAAATACACAGTACCTGAAATTGTAAGATGAGGTACTTACCAAATTAAAAGATTGTCGTAATACATTCCATATAAAAGATTAAGAAACAAGTGTTGTTTGAAAAATACCTTAAATGTTACAACGACACATAATACTTATTATAATTAACTTGGGTAAAATGCGTGACAACTGGAGCTGAATAAGTTTATGTGAACTGCTAACCAATAACAAATATTAGATAGAATTACGAGTAGGTAATAGGTACCTACTATGAGTTTTACGTCGAATGTGCCTTAAAATAACACTGAACATTTTATTAGAGCATAATGAATGAATCCGAATCGTGAAAATCTGGATTTCTGTCGTGTCCCAGAAGTGATTAATCTGAGCAGAATTTGGCGCGTGATTTGGGATGAGAATGATTTGTTATAGTATCGGCAGAAGTCTCGTAGACTGTGACACTTGGAGGAATCTCCTTAGTTAGATGGTAAGGACAGATAAGATAGACCCAGAGAGTAGGTAATTTAATATGTTGTAGACATCAGCTATTTGGCTGTCCCATTTTAAAAGCTAGTAAGAGACATTTTTTTCAGAAATCGTTTAATTGCATAATATTGTAAATCTTTACTAGGTTAGCAAGATTAAGATACAATAAAACGATTTTAAGAGACATTTTTTTTCTTAAATCGTTTTATTTTTTAATTTAAAATTAAACGGTCGGTAAATTTTAAGGGTCTTTTTTTTGGATAATCTCCGCAATAAAACGATTTTCGAAATAAATCCTTAATACTTACTAGGTCTTGAATTGAGACAGCCTTATTCTGTTGAGGTCCTGTGGTGAGAGGCCCAATAAGCTCTGTCTTGTAAAGGTTATTAATTTCAGAGGTAAAATCGTGTCCTATCCCGTGCGGGATTCAGATCAGTCTGACCAGACCACAGCTATGTTGCACGTTGGTTGATAGGTACACCTATTCCTGACGAGTGGACATTTAATGCACCTATAAAATACCTATTGATATAATAGTTGTACACAAATATGGCTGTTTGCTATGTAATGGAATATGTCAATGCATTGCTAATTAAATAAATGTAAGTATATAACGTTCGTTGTATTTAACCCACAGTAAAATTCAAGATACGTTTGAATTAATTTAATAATATAATGGTTAAAATATGTATGTACTATGAATTACAATTGATTATAATCTAAGTAATATGCTCTATAGAATGTAAATCAGTTCCGTAGGAACGTAGATATCTATAGTAGTTTCCTTAGCTTACCTGTTTTCTTTTAAATATTATGGTTAAGTGTTAAGTGTATATGTTGGGACACACTGGGCTAGTGACGGACAGAGAGGTGCATAGGATCCATTCTCTTCTCCCACCGCATAAATTATTGCGTTATGCGATGGCTGTTCTCTTATATCCCTGAGCTTAAATATAAACGCTTATCCCTAAATAAAAACCAATGCGTCGATTCCGAGCGCCAAAATAACAGACGAACATGAAACACGAATTTATAAACAACCTAACTACAGTAAATAGTCACGCAACTTATAATTTACACAACAAACGTACAGAATTAAACACACTAATGTCCTACACAATGAATACGAGCTACTGGTGAAATATAGCGGTAGGTACCTACATGTAAATGAACGCGTCCGGTTATTGTAACTAACTGCAGCACTACAAATTCTCCACTAACCTGGCTGTGTCTTATTAATAACTAGATACCTACTATTGCTTAAGCCTTCAATGTGAAATGTATGGTAAGACACCGAAGCTTGGGCTCCATTTGATCTTATTTCTTTTACTGGTGAAATATAGCGGTAGGTACCTACATGTAAATGAACGCGTCCGGTTGTTGTAACTAACTGCAGCACTACAAATTCTCCACTAACCTGGCTCTATGTCTTATTAATAACTAAGCCTTCAATGTGAAATGTATGGTAAGACACCGAAGCTTGGCTCCTTTTCATCTTATTTCTTTCTGGTTTTGTTCCTCGTCTCAAATTAATATTGGGTTCCTTCTAAGCCTGATGGTTGCAAATGTAGAAGGCGCCAGATTATGTCTTATGTCTGTTAGGCCTTTAGGTAACCATGCATGGTAGTATCTCCGACGGGATCGTCTCCGGCCTCTAATTCTAGCGTCAAGCTCCGGTGTTTGTAGAGCACTCATGGTAAACTTACTAATATTAACAGAATATTATATATTTCTCTGTCTTACTCTACATATCTAGGTTTGCCAGACTTTTAAGGGATTTTTTATACTCGTATCTAGCCAAATACTTGCATTTTTGGACCATTTGGTCTTTGACCAAGCGGAATATTATGATGATTTATATAAATTCTAAAGCGTTAGTTTATAGACAGGTAGGAGAGTTAAATTACTTCAATTTTTGTACAACAAAGGATCGCTTGGTTGAAGTCGATGGTAATTTAAATTACTTACTGCTATTTAAGTGCTACCTGCCTAAGTAATAAACAATGAAAAATGCCTGACCGTATTCTTTATTGACAAACAGTATGATCGGCTTTAAAAAGAGAATTTGGGGGGTTGAAAAAATTATGTCTGAATGATGCTGAGTCAAGCTTCTTCATTTTCGGGCCTGGCAACCATAGATATAAGCAACAAAACAAAAAATACAGTAATATGACTTGAATTTGCAGGACCTGCCCTCCTTAACTAAACAGGGGGGTCTACTGCAATATAGTATGTACAATTTGTATCCAATGTAAATCTTAAGTAAATTGCAGCCCTCAAATAAAAAATAATAGATTTAGTGATATACTGATAGCACCACAAGTAATCCATCAATCGAAGTCAGCTCGTGCAGCCAAGTTATTATTTTTTTTTTTCATTTTTATTTCAGGCAAATTACTCATAAATTTGTTCGTAATGAATTAAACTACCTATGTTAGTTATGAAGTTAATAAGTTTTTATTTTAACATTAAGCCTATCGCAGACGCAGCTATAATATATATTAATATAAATCATAGCAAGGCATATTACGACATATTTTCTATATAAATTTTCAAGTGACCACACACGCAGCTATATATTTCTATGACGTCACCAATACAATATACCGATATATTAATATATTATATTATAGCTACGTTTGTGACGGGCTTTATTCTTGAAGCGATTGTAAAAACATATTACCTACACGACGTCATTTGATAGTGCGTCGCTTGTGATTGGTGTTTGTATTAACTTTCTTATTAATTCTTAAGAAGACGTACCTACTTATAGCAACTTTGTTAGCATTGTAGGGTTAAGTTAAAAAGGTCTTGATTTTTCATAAAAGCTTTCGCATTACTACAGATTGCTTCTGACCGCCCCGCGTTGCTTGTGACTAGTGATGTCCGTGTCTCAGTTTCAGGAATCCTACGGCATTTATAATCATGATGGTGTTGTTTTTTATGAAACATTTCTTTCGTTGCTTTCGTGTCGGTGTTTAGTGACGGGTGTCTTTTCTTCATCCAACGTCAAGCTGCATACGCGCGCTGACTTCTTCGATGATGTTAATGTAGTGGTTTTTAGAGTTCCGTACCCAAATGGATAAAACGGAACCCTTATATATTTTTTAAATTACGTGCTGAATTGTGGTTATCATCAGTATATTTCTAAATGTTCTACTAGGTACTTAATCTAATTATAATCTACAGTGGGAGTATATTTCAACTTCAATACCACTGAAATAAAACAACTACAAAACTTTATAACTACGAGAAACTGCGATATACTTAGAACATATTACTGTATTATTCCTTATGTTAAAACAATATAGAAACCTCTCTTATTAAGTAATTATACTTAATTTCTTATAAATAAACACAAATACTCTGAGAGTATAAGTTATGTATTGCTTTAGCGGAATAACGTATCGCAAAGATTTATCTTTTTCTGAAATCATAGTTTTTTTAAAATTAAATAACGAAATAATATTAAGTACCTAAGTATTTTCTTGAAAGAAACTAATGTTTTAAAATATTAACTTTAGTACGTTATCTATTTTATCACGGATATTAATATTGGGGATCAGTATCGAAATAGGTATGCGTATTAATGAATATGCTGTCGATACAGGGTGTACCTATACCTTGAAACCAATCGCAAGTGCGCACAACAGTGGGTCACCGTCGGCGTCGTTAGGAGGCACACTTAGTAGTACCTAGTTAGGTACTACTAAGTGTATTCTCAAGTTCATGCTACCAAACCCGCACAACTTATTTATTAATACACATCAAGATGCCAATTTTAGATTAGCGTGGTGAAACGAAATCATAAATGTGCAAACTGCATCAAAATTAAAATACATAACTCTAACTACATCCTAATACTAAACTACTCTATAAATTATACCTCAATACCAAACAACTAAAAACTGGGTAAACTCATTAGTACGAAATAATAAGAGAAACGCTTCAATGTACTAGCTACATTAAGCGCGGCGTTCCTATTCTAATACCTATATGTACATACGTCTTATTGCCTACAGCTATAACTAACTAAGCCTAGCCTATCACTAACTATATGGTCTACCTTATAATAAGCGATACTTGTTCAACACTGATCCCAGAAAAATTATACGATATACACCTCTTCTGTCTCGACGCTAGCTCCAGGGACGTCAAGAGGACACATGTAATATATTATTATTTAAGTGTTAATTGAAGGAACAGCAAGCACCCCATTCATCGAAGTACCTACCTATGTAACATTGCAAACATTAGGTTTATGTAAACTATCCCTCTCATTACGAATGTTTGTGTTTACTGAAAGTCAGCAAAGTCAGGCACTTTCGAGACAGCACCCGGTGAGATGTGCGACGTGTGTAGACGTTGTAAGTACACGGTCAGATGTTCAAACTCCCTAGACAAATGGTATCACTTTTCACAACCGTTAACGCCAAAAATACAAATATAAAGTATAGAATATAAGCGGTTAGCTCATACCATACATACATTTATGATGTTTCTATAGGTAAGTCATAACGAGTACAACGCGGACCATCCGCGACGGACGAGTGGTAGGCATCCCTTTTCAATCGTTCGTTAATTTCTTCGCGATGACTGGTGAGTAGACTGAGGACCAGTCACACAGAGATGCGGCGCGGTGTGCAAACGCTTGAAGAAGCCAGCTCATAAGAACTCGCGCTGCGTAAACCGGCGGTGCGCCGTCGTCGGCGTCGTCGCCGCTGCATGCAGATTCTTACGGCGCGGCCGGCGCTGTGTGTCAAATTAGTAGGTACCGCGCGGTGCTGCAACGACTGACTCTTCACGGCCGGCCGGCGCGGTGTGCTTCGACACGTATCCACTTCGCGTTGAATCTTGGTGTGAACTGACTCGTAAGAGGCAGAGCCGCGCCGACCCTTGCAGCGCCTGTAGGCATGGGCGTAGCCAGCCATGGGCTCAGGGTGGGGTAACAGTCAAAAATAATATTTAACTAGCAAACTATACCTGCGGTTTGATCGCTTTTTTTTTGTGTCGACTGTGAGTGTTTCTTACGGATATTAAGTATTGTAAGATAGATTATATTCCTAGATAATTTATTTTTTTAAGTTTGGTTAGGTACCTTACAGGTCAGCGCCAGGGTGGGGCAAGCGCCCCACCCTGCCCCACCGTGGCTACGCCCATGCCTGTAGGCGAAGCTTATGCAGCGTCTCTTTTTTGCTTTGCTTGGAAATGATTGAAGAAGAAGTATCCTTGAAGATTCTACAGTAAATAATGTTATTGTTTACACAATGTTATTGTTATTATTTTTGAGTTGTCCCACTTATTCAGGGGCGGCGTGATCAGTAATGAGTTCGTTGACTCATGCAGTAGTGAGGCATACCTAGCAGTAGTAGGTACATAGTTCGTACTATACTACTGCTGCTGGGACCATTCACTCTGCACACTGAAGTAGCGAAGAAATTAAGAAAAGATATAGAAACAAGATGTTTGCTGTTTGTTTGAAGCAGTTCGTCCGTGTCGGATGCCCACACCTCCGGCGTTAACTGTTTATGGAAAGTGACTTTGTCTATGGAACATTTCGATGAATCGAACTAATTTAGGATCTCCGTATGAACCATCCAAACCTAACGTGATACTTAGTTTTAGTGTATAGTGCTGTAAGTAATCAGTTATGTTAGACACGTTTATACTTATTAATGATAAGCGAGGTGCTGTTGTCAATGAATTTCGGGTGAAGTGAGGGAATGACTAGTTCTTGCATTTAAAGTATGTACGCATTCTATTACATTAATACACTGTAGCATTAAAACATCGAATGTATATTGTGAATCCTTATTTGCTATATGGTATATTTATGGGGCCACATGGCAAGATCAGATACTAGAGTTAGTTTTATACGAGTAATTCGGCATTGGTAAACCTTGTGACCTAAGATCACATGCCGCGTCCGAAAATATGGAGTTAAAGCAAATAGAAAAATCCTTTCAATTTTTTTGGCCCTTCATTACGGTTGGAAGCAAACCGTACGCACGTTACTAAAATATCTCTCTCATTAAATTCGCTTTGTTACATCGATATTTACGGAGGCAGTGTGATCTTTATGTGCCTTATCGAAGAAAACAAGAAGCACAGGAGGCCAATATGGCCCTGGAGGTGTTACCCACCTCCCGAAGTATACAACCTTAACATTTAAAACAGGTTAAAAAAATAGGAGTTAGACTTTGGATATACTATAGAACAGAGGCCCCCGTGCGCTGAATATGTCATTTGTGTCCGGGGGTTCATACGGGCCAGGTACAGGTATAAGTACTTGCACTCTTGACCACGTAGAACGAAAATTCAATGCACAGTCACACTCTGTTCTAGAAGGCCACTGCTTCAATACGCGGAACAGCAACAACCCACACATTCCAACGTTTTAACTGACTAGTGCTGGTAATAAAATACATCACAGTGCTTTGATTAAAATACAAGTCTCTGTTGCATATTGAAGTAGTGGTCTAAAGGTAGGGGTTTGCCATACAGGCGGTGATAGTGGAAGATCATGGGAGCGCTAGACGAAGGGCGCTGGGGAGAGCGTGAAATATTACGCGATCACGAGGCCCCTGCCAACATTATCATGCTAATATACAATGATTAAATGACTAGAATGCTTGCAAAGAATAATATTGGCAGAAACTTCGGTACCTTGACTACAAATAAATTTCTGTTTTACGATCGCTTTCCTTAAATTTTGCCTATTTTCCTAAATGATGTACATAAATATGCATTCGTTCCTAGCTACCGTAAGCGCAATACAGAAATCCATTTGTAGGTGTAAAACATCGATATCCGTTTTAAAACATCGGTGCTATCGTTGTTTTTGAGATCATTACAATAAGGACCCTATTGGGCGTGGCTAGTCCGAGTACTTGTGACGAGGTCCTCTACAAACAACCAACGTCGCAAAGTATGTGAAAGTTGCAAAGCGGTACATCGTCTAGGACGTACAATCTTACAATCTAATAAAATGCCTTAAATGTAATACTGAGTTAATACTGCAGGATTTCTATCGTATCGTCTATGCAGTCTGATCGAGTTGCCAAAGTATTGACAAGATGAAGCTGTGGATATGCTAAGGGTTCTTAAACCTATGAACATGTATACCTATTGGAATGTAAGAAGCTCGAGTCGACATTTTCCCGGGTGAGTAAGAAGGGTGAGCCAGGTCGACGGTGTGTGGTGATGTGGTAACTGGTGTAGTTTAGCGGTTGTTGGGCGGCTTGTAGCCGTGGGTCATGCGCTCGAGGAAGCGGTGCAGGTCGTGGAAGCGCGGGCGCTGCGCGGGCTCGCGGCGCCAGCACTCGTGCATGAGGTCGTACAGCTCGCGGCGGCAGCGCGGCGGCGGCGCGGCGGGCACGCGCGCGCCCCTCCCGCCGCTGCGCCACTCGCTGGCGTTGGCTACTACCTGGTTAAACAAAGTTCTTTCTTCATTCAAACCGTCCTATGTTTTCTTTACTCTAGTTCAATTCTTAGTTAATCGACGTTAGGTATGCGAGGAAACTACTAAAATAAGACCGTGGCTTACAGGAGGAACTGTGATTGGCTATCTTCGAAAAAAATAACATTAAGTACCTATCTAAAAATATTGAGTTTCCCACTCTCACAATCTATACTAATATTATAAAGAGGTAACATTTGTATGTAGGGAGTAGGTAATTTCTGGAACGAATGATCCGATTTGAAAATATTCTTTCACTAATAGAAAGCTATCTCTGAGTGCTATAGGCTACTTTTTATCCCGAAAAAATGCACGGTTCCTGTGGGTCACGCGGACGAAGTCGTGGGCAAGGTGCTAGTACATACCTAATATAATACTTAGCTATCTGACGCTGCAATAGTTCTGAAGTGTTCTCTATTAATTTAGTAAGCTTTGCTAATAATGATTACCTGGTCATCATTCATTTCTTCAAAGGGCTTTGCCATGCAATAGGTGAGAACTTCCCAAACCGTGACTCCGAAAGACCAAACATCGCTTGCAGGTGAACACATGCCCTGATAACAAACACGTTGCTGTTAAAACCAGACAAATGTTGAATGTAGAAACATAAAATCAGATTAAACATACTAACAGTATAATGTACAGTTAATAGAAAAATTAAGCATAGGCACTGAGCTACAAAACGGAACTCACCATGAGCAGGCTTTCCCAAGCCATCCAGCGTAGAGGCAGTCGGGAGCCATCAGCCATGATGTGGTAGTCGCCGACGAACTCCTCACAAAACATCGCATAGTCAGACACCTTAACATGGAGGTCTTCAGTCACTGTTACGTTCCTGTAAAAATATCAGTAATTAGAAAAGGCATAGCCAAGTTTGGCTGAGGGGGAATATATTAAATCCAGCATTATAAAATGCATGCTCGTACAAAAGCACGATCTATATAGTTAACCTAGTTAAATAAGTTACTCCCCAGTTTCTCAAAGCCTGGTCAAGCAACTGATCAGTACCTAAATCTGCTGTCAAATTCAAATTCAAATTCAAAATTCACTTGACATGGACTAAGATTTAATTGCAGGCTTTCACATGTTCCGTTTAACTTAATTGACCGATATTTTCATACAAATTCTGTTCCATTTATGAACTGGCCCTTAGCATCGTAAAACATCGGTCTCAGTGCAGTTGTTTAAAATAATGATGTTACAACGAATATAGATTGAATAATAAATATTGTTATTCTTAATGCCAGGATCCGCAATGCGGCTGGGAGTTCCTCCTTTTGAGTTGAAAGAATAAAGTAAGTGAAGAAGGCTAACAATGGTAGGTGATCGTCAGAGTATTGTAAAACAAAGTTTCTATGCGGATTTTGCAATCATTTAAAGAATTTTCTTACAAAATACTTATGGTGTAGGTAAGTAGGTATAGGTCGACCAGAATCTGATGGCGAAAGTAGAGATTAAAATGTGTTGCTACCAGCACCTGGGGTGAATGGATGAAAGTTTTAGCCTAGCAATTTTCTTAATTTTACACAACTCGTACCTACCTACTTCATTTGAAAATTTTTTTTTTTTTATGACATTAGATTCTGATTTACCTATTTATATAGGTATCATACTAATTTACCTCATTATTAAATTGCACCCATGCGAAGCTGAGGCCGGTCTCTATTTTAGTTTCAAGGGAGTTCAAATTATGCTTCCAGACCAGCAAGAAAGCTGATTGAAGCTATAAAGTATAGATTAAAGATAGTTTTGCCAAAATAATTGAAATTACAAAACTAACCGTGCTGCGAGATCTCGGTGTACTAATTCGAACGATTCCAGATATTTCATGCCGGCTGCTATCTGACAGCATATGTGAATCAAACTCGAATAACTGCAACAAAAAAATCTAGGGAAGTATTATGAAAAAAAAAACAAGTTACAGTTCAGCCACTGAGAGAATGAGTTCCTGACACTTGATTAATTTAGCACTAAACTATTTCAGTTTACTGTAGGTTGATGTTATAATAAGACTTTTAATTAATTTAGTATCCATAGTGCATATTATAAACGATGAAAATATTTTTAATCGTAAAATATTTTCCACTTCCAAGTTTAGTCACCCACATAATCACGAACTGTCAGGAACGCATTTTCTTACAGAGAGACATTTCTTATGAATCCGCCCGCAGTGTCTCAATTTTTGCAAATCGGTTTGTGCAACTTGCAGTGCTGTTTTATGCACATATAATTTTGAGATAATTATATGTTAATAAGTTAATATATGAATTTTGATTAACTTAGAACGTAAAACAGCGCTGCAATTTGCAAAAAACGAACAAAGTTTTTAATATCGCGGGTTAAATTGAAGGATTCGTGTTAGTCAAACAATGACTTACTTCAATTTCCGTTCCTGTCGCAAAATCGTAGGGAGATGGGCGGCATCCCCGCGATCCAGGGCCGCACACGGCGGTTCCAGCAGGCTCAAACCCAGCACCCTGGCTAGTTGAGGGTGCTTCAAACCCGCGCCCCATGTAGCTTCGCGGGCAAATGCCGCTCTACAACAAATTTACCGATCAATTACACTTTATTGCATCTGAGTACCATTGAGTACCTACTAACACTTTATTGCAAGTTTGCAACTAAGTAACTAGGTATAGTTGAGTACAATTCATTGCAACTGAGCAGGAATTTCGAATGCGTTGTAACCTATACATATAGTCCACGCGCAAGTGCTAGTCATTAAAAGATTCAAGATGGATTTCCAATTTATAATAGGTCTTTTACGATAAAAATAACTGAATCTTTATTTTATTTTACTTTAATATATTTTTTATAAATAGCTAATGTTCTCATAAATGATGACTAGCTAGGCGCATAATGTCCTCTCCACAAAATGACCTTTCTCATAATGTCTTTTTCTCAAAATGTGTTGTAACTAGTGTTGCCCAAAATCGGTCTTGGTCTTGCAGTCTTGGTCTTGTTCTTGCATTTTTGCAAGACCAAGACCAAGACCGACTTATTTTTAGCAAGACCAAGACCAAGACTGAACGCTGCAAGACTTGAGCTAAAACAAGACTAAGCCTGCAAGACTCTTGCGTCTCGCAGTTATTTAAGTCAAACTGAGATTTTGGCGTTATAGCAGGTATTTGGTTTCAATCCCGATTTTAATAGACGTTCCCCAGTATCAAAACCGTATAACACTAAAAGGTATTGTATTGATTATTATATATTTAGACTATTTATTAAGTAGGTAGCGTGTTGCGCTGCAAGACCAAGACCAACACCAAGACCAGGTGTATTGACGCAAGACTAAGACCAAGACTGGCTAAGGTCTCGTCTTGGTCTTGCATTTGGGCAACACTATGTTGTTCTTAAAATGGCCTTCCCTTGAATATTAAAATTTCATGGAGGTGACTAGCACTTGCGCGCGGGCTATACTTATCAAAAATCTTTAAAAAGTTGAATCAAGTAGAATCAAATCAAATCATATATCTATTTGTGTGGTTCTGGTAGCAAACATTATTATTTAATAAAATACATTTTTTTGTGAGAATTTATTGTTTTTGTACGGTTTGTTTACACCATACATTTCAAATCGTTTTAAACTACCTATTTTAAAAATTTAGGTAAAGTAGTCGAGATTGCTCAAAGATAAATTGCTTGATCTTAAAAATAATCCAAGTTACAATGTTTAGTGTAGTTTTCATATTAAAACTTGCAATTTATTTAATTTAATTTTTCTACTTGAGGTTGCGATATTGAATCTTTAATTTAATTGGATTTGAAATCAGGAAATTAAAATTCTATATTCTTTTAAGAAAGGTCAGTTTAGTTTGCTTTATCTGACGTACCGACTGGCTAATATACATACGGTACACGGCAATGCAGAGGAACGCGGCCTCACTTATACGTTTAGATGTAAGTGTACTCACTTTACTTCGTTATGGCAGCCCCGCCACAAAGTCTTGACAACAACGAGGCGGCGGCGTCCGCCAGTCGGTGACTCTTCGTCGCTCAGTTCTTCGATGCCGTCCGTTTCGCAGATCTGGAGCTGTGGACAACACGAACACGTCAGTAATCGCGCGGCTGGGCATGTTACGCTGGAGACACCGATAACTTAATCCTACCTACAATTACAGCAGGTCAAAATTTTCATTTTTATTCCATGGCGGCAGTAACTGCCAAGGAAATAGTTCTTAAGCACGTAATATAGTGAGGGAGGGATGTGAATTTCCTGTATATTTCGCAAAAGCCTACTTTGGCCTAGTTTCTAAGTTTACCGAGCGTGGAAAATGGCTTGGCACCTCGCGGATTTACAGGCCTAGAGGAAAACCTTACCTTCCCTTGTTTAGAGCGGCGGTGCGCTTGTTTGATTTGAAATTTACCACCGGAATAGCTTTCTATAAAGAAACATTTTTGAAGTGTTGTTCATGTTTGTGAAAAACCGGACAGAATGAAAGTTTAACATTCCAAGATGGTCGATGTTACTTTTCCTAAGTAACTTAAACGCAGATAAAAGTCAAATCATTTATGATTCAGCTCACACACGTGTTCCAAAGTCTGGCAGCATTTCAATTACTATTTTGAAGCAATGTCTGGAAAGAGAATGAGTGCATGTGTTATTATATTATTATACTAGCTTCCGCTCGCGGCTTCGCCTGCGTTTTTAGGAATGTATTATACATAATAAACCTTCCTCTTGAATCACTTCAAACAATCTATAAAAATACCGCATCAAAATCCGTTGCGTAGTTTTTTTTAAGATCTGAGCGTACATAGGGACAGACAGAGGGAAGCGACTTTGTTTTATACTATGTAGTGATGTACTTATATACAAGTGCTATTTGATAACTCTATAGCTCTCAAAATGATTGAAAATGAACGTACGTTCCTTTAGGTGTGTTCATTTAATACAAAGATATTATGTAAAATGTTGCTTCGTCAATTTCATAACTATAGGTACCTTTATAGGGTCGAAAAAACAGCTGGTCAGTAGAGGGAAAGTTGTACCTACCAATAGAAAGTTGTGCTCAAAGGAAACATTGCTATAGACAGTCTTTATTCCTTATAAAAATCAGCTGGTCCATACATTTTGTCGCGTGTTATAGATATTTTTGTATGGAATAGATTCAGCGTTTCCCATTTGCCGGGTCGCGACTCGGTGCCGGGTCATCAAAATATAATACCGGGTCAGGACTAAATAGGCGATACCAAAATATGTAGTATTAATAAAACATTTTTACTATTAATAAATGTGTATTATAACCTAATGGAACCAGCTTGGGTTTAAGAGTATTAAATGGGTCACAAAGAGGCAGTGTGAAAATTACCGCGACATGGCAGAACAATGTTTGGGAAACACTGGAATAGATTATTTAATCTCAAGTGAAATTCAATATGTTCAATTAGTTTCGCGGCCAATAACAAAAGCCTTGCAGTGAAAGAGTTGCCCTCCTTTTGGAGGTAACAAATCTCTGTAAAATCTAATGGAATTAAAGTATTGTTTGTTCAGGTGGCTTTTGGGACGCGCCGGTAAATAGGGCACTCTTAAAGCCTGCCGCAGCGGAGGGGACTTGTTATCCTTCCATCAAAACTGAAATAACTTCGCAGAATGCCATCCTCTTAATTTAATTATTCATTTTTTCTCATCCTAAAATGTTTGTGGTGATCTTCAAACAAGAGTAGGTTGGTACCCAAGTACCCGTAAACGTAATTGGTAAAATAACAAGATAAAATAAATTAAACCTTACTGCAACACGTTTAAATAATAAATGCCACTCGTACAATGAAGACGAATCTAATGACACTTCACTGTGTTGAAAACAGGGACTGAAAGCGGTTACTGTTAGAGGTTACGGCACCTCAAAAATATATCGATTTCGGTCTTAAATAAAGGTTGAGCTATACCGATATCTTTAAAAATAAAGGTTGGGCTATACCGTATATAAGCTTTATACGATTTCGGTACCGTTAAGGGCGTTTGTGCATACCTTTTAATGTTTTTCTTTTCGAACTTGTATATTTTGTACATTTTGTTGGTGTACTCTTTTACTCACCTATCTCTTTTGTACCGGTATACAAAACGGCACCGGAATATTTCGGTAACCGTTATTTAGCGGTATACCGTCATACCGAAAATTAATGGTACCTACCTTAATTTTTGGGTAATTCAGTCCCTGTGTCCCAATCTATCAAGCCAAGCTACAGAGCGTGCCGAAGAAATAGACATACCTACGTGCCTACATGTAGGTACATCAGGCATGTTACGGAGGTGGTTTGTTCGGAACCGAAGTCGGAGTCGGAGTTTTTAAATTGGTATGTCGGAGTTGGAACCGGAATCGGAGTCGCAGTCGGAGTCAGAGTTTTTAAATTGGTTTGTCGGAGTTGGAACCGGAATCGGAGTCGCAGTTGGAGTCGGAGGTGGTGGCAGAAGAGACATATGTTAAGGGCAGGCCTAATAAAATATTCTGAAGGTAATGTTCGTCGGGTCATTGAACTCCCTAAGTCAGCACATGCGTGCACAGTCAGGTCAGGTCCACTCAAATCTATATGGCTCTTTCCTCTAAAGGCCATTTCAGACTAACCTGCACGGTTCTTACACAATTTATCTTAATTATCTGGACTTTAAAAACACATCAAGCTTTGAGTTTGTTTCGGTGTTTCTTCTCAAAGGTAGTCATATAGGAATCACCGAACTTATCTAGCTTAATAAATTGTTTTGACGTGTTAAAGAGTTATTTTTAACCTATTTACAAAATAAATATCATTTATCATTTAATATAATTATATAATAGTATAAATAAACATTAATATTTAGTCAGACTCTTATAATTTTAATTTAAAAAAATATTGAAATTATTGCCGCCGCGCGATGCCGCCTATCTGCTATGCATCCACGTAAGACTAAAACTTCCGATTTAAAAGTCTCGGAGCCGTAGTCGGAATCGGAATTTCCGATTTATTGGAGTCGGAGTCGAAGCTCCGTAACATCCCTAACATACATCACACATACATACACTCGAAGAATATTTGCCTTGCACAGCCGGGTAATTAAAACTGGCAATTTGCTTTGAAATTTTTTTCGAGTGCTTTGAATGTGATCTAGTAAGAATAATAAAAGCAGTCGTTCTTAGTGAGCCCACTATTATGATGGGGAACAAGCCAGTGAATCATTCTTCCCCAAAATTTTGCGGTGAATTATGTTTACATTAGGTCAAGTATTATTATCCTTGAGAATTGAGGATGGGAGAGGAAAGTGCCTAATCTGCTCCATCGCTCAGAGGGGCAGAAAGTAATATATGATTTTGTATTTGGCACAATTCTGCACTGAGCCGAGTTAATATGTATAAATACATAATTAAATAAGCTAAATGGATTATTTCAATACCGATGATAAAGTATGCAGTTAATTGATTTAGCATCAACTAATGAATAGGTATGTATACTGAAAACATGCAAAATTAATGATTTAATGACTGTTATAAGCAACGAAGTGTCGTCCATCATTTAAAATTCCTACATTTTATAATTACATGCAAATGAAACTCCATTTGAATAAATTAAAGCTCGTTAAACACACAATAATTATTTTTTAATATCGTTCTATTAACAAGGATACTGAGTGCTCTGTCCAGCCTTATTTTTTTTGTCATTCCATTAGCAACGCCAAGTATTGATTTGCATTTAAACTTACACTTTTTTATCTGTGACTCGTTTAGGTGCTACAAATGTGCTTCTGCATCTCAGCGTATTATAACATTAATTTGGTATTGAACAAGTTTTGCCCTTTTACTGCGACCCTACGGCAATTTTAAATTTAATTTAAGTAACTGCTCCGTGCACACATTGACTAGGTACGTAGTTAATATAATAAAAATATGAAAAGTAAACGCCCCCAGCTATTAAACCGTGTTGTTGGCGGGTGGAGAGACCGCCGCGCGCTTGCCGGCCTGTAGGAGGGGGAGGGGGGAGGGGGCTGAGCCAGATTGCATTTTCTTGCTACGGTCAGTAATCAATTTTTATGGGAATTTTTGTAGACCAACGCTCTCTACGACTCACGGTGTAAAAGTTGATAGTGTTGCCGCTTGCCTGAGTAGCGGCACCCTGGCACCTATTTAACCGTCACGTCCCCAAATCTTCGGCCCACTGGCCCACGTAATACGATTTTAGTAGG
This sequence comes from Thalpophila matura, assembly GCA_948465475.1. Classification (NCBI taxonomy): domain Eukaryota; kingdom Metazoa; phylum Arthropoda; class Insecta; order Lepidoptera; family Noctuidae; genus Thalpophila; species Thalpophila matura. The sequence goes on along the minus strand of OX419176.1, from coordinate 12,668,865 downwards.
TTCGCCACCACTTTTAATATTATATGTGACGATCATTGGATTACTTTCAATTTAGATTGGAAATTAATATTTTAAAATCACTTGCGGTTACCTACTATTAGATATCGGAAGAGGCTATTTGGCTTTGTTTAATCAAAAAGAGTTTCTATACCTAATAATCAACTTTAAACAATAATTTAATCTATAAAATGGAAGCCTTTTCGCATTTTCAGACTAAGCTTTACATTATATTAAGATTAATCATAAATTTTCAATCAGCTAATTACGCCTTCTTCCGATATTGGGGCGTTAGTTTAAATACCGGAACATTTTATAAGGCCGGTTGCTCACTGTATTAACCTCAGATCATAGAAACAAGGGAGATGTGCCAAGGCGCTATCGAGCTTGATGCCTGATTTTGAGAAAATTGCTCATACTATAAACGTACGCGCTGGCGACGAACCGAACACGATCGATGGTATAAATACAGTGTTTTAGTTTAGTGCTAGTGTTGAGTGACGATTAACAGAGTTAGATTGAGGGTGTGCGGAATGTTTAATGCGTGGGAAGTCTTTTTATTCACAAGGAGCGCTTAATTATGCGCGTAATTGTGTCGAAAAATGTACTAAAAGTGGCATCAGTTGTTCCCGTACTAATTTGCTATAATGGCATATCTCCTTGTTTCTATGATCTGAGGTATTAACGTTCAAGTTGTAGCGTGTAAACGTGAATTGAATTATTAGACTTAGCACCCATCATCGAACATAGCCTACCTAAGTGATTAGGCCGACGGCTTATCACTGAATATACCCGACAGTGTGTGTAGCCCAGCCATATGGTAAATACCATCTATTAAGTACGATTTACATATTAGTACCTATTATACCGTCATACTTGCTGCTAGTGCTCGATATGAAGATCTAGTGAAATTAGATCTGTCTCGGGGACTATGTGGAAAATTCGTGTGAAAGTGGAAAATTCGATCCTAAAATACGATCGATACGATCCTACGAATCATTTAAAAATACACTGTTCTTATCTTTCATACTTACCTTGCAAATGAGTTGAATGTTTGTATTAATTTCGTGATTTTATTTGTAGGTAAGTACGTCTTATTTACCTGTGCTCGCGACTTCGTTCGCGTGAGACTTTTGGCGCTGCACGACTTTACAAATATTTATTTACAAAAAACTTAAATAATAAAACCGGCCAAGTGCGAGTCGTACTCGCGCACCCAGGGTTCCGTATCATTTTTGGATGTGTAAAGTGAAAAAATCCGGACCGCATAACTAAGTTTGTGTGTGAAGGAATTTTGATGATTTTGAAAAAAACTGTAGTAGTTAGGAACATTGTTTTATTTTTGGTGCCATATTTGGGTCAATTCCTATCAACTCTAATTATTTCAGATTTTTTGCCCCGCAAACTTCGGAGATAAGGGGGGGGGGGAATGGTATTTTTTTGGTCATTTTTCATCATATGTCGAAAACTGTGAGACATAAAATGAAATAAAAATATATTTTGAAATGTGCAGATCAAGCCCTTTCATATGATATGTCACTTGACCTAGTAACCCCACTTTAAAATTTCGGACCCCCACTCCGGCCCCTTTTGCAATGAAAATAAAAATATTTTTGGACTTTTTCATTTGCAATAAAGTTGAACAAGCATTTTTTATAACTGTTCTAAATTTCAAGTCGATAGCATTAGTAGTTGCTAAAATAAGCAGGTGTTACAGACAGACAGACAGACAGACAGACAGACGAAGTCACACCATAAGGGTTCCTTTTTTACCATTTTGGTACGGAACTCTAAAAATAAAAACCGCCTTCAAAAAGATCACGATAATGTTACCTACAGATAACAAAATCTAAAAAGTACCGTTTGACAGTTGTCAAATTAATTAGACTGCCTAGTCTAATTAATGTCTTGGGAATCAAAAAATCGGTAGGTACCTACATTATGCGATTCATACGAGATATCGATATTGATCCTTTAGAGTTGGAAATCGATTACATTAACGCCATTACATTAACATTACATTAACATTACATTACATCTACATTAACGCCAGAATAAATTAGAACAGGATACTCAAAACACGAAATTGTCTGCTAATTTCTCGAGGGCCAGAACTAAATAAATTAAAGACTAGATTGTGTGAATAATGACTTTCACTACAACTACTTGAGGTATCGTCGTCATCATCGTCGTTTAAATTAAATATTATTATTTCGTTTTCAGTAATGCACTCGAAATGTATGTCTCTTTCGAATGGTCCATCATAATTTTCTTTGTCTTGTCCACCACTTTGGCTTAGTCAACAGTCATCCACCAAAGCCGGAAATCATAAAAAAATAAGTGTTATAAATAATTTATAATTTTTAAAATATAAAGTTTCGATTATTTAAATATTTTAACCGATTATTCGTATAAGCATGAATTTGAATCATCGCGACACTATGGTAAAACACCTAACGTTTTTTAAAGTTGTTTTATTTTTCTATTTAGAGTGACATAAATACACGCGGTTACAACGGTAGCGAGAATTCATTACCACTAACCGAACCTACACACTTTTTACTGTATGGATTAATATCGTCAACTTATGCGAAGTGAATTAAATACCACTTTGACGCTGACTGTACAACTTCATAAAATTGTCTTTGTCTCATATCGCGATAAACATAAGCACATTGCAATTTGATTACAATCTGTTACAAATCCTTCCATAGAACACACCCTTATTGTAAGCCGTTGAGGAGTTTCATTGCTCATCGTCAAGTTCCACTACCACGTTTACTTTACCATAAAGACATCACAGTGATGTGCCCGAGTATCGTTTACGTGCCCCTGAGAATTGAAGAGTTCCGTTATTTTGTCATGGATTCCATCATCAGATCTTGACCAAATTTTGTGAAACTACTCTTGTCTGTGTCTTTTATGTGCTGTGTCCAAATAAATATTTTTCATTCTTTCTTTCTTTTTGAAGTCGGTTAAAAAACCAAAACACAAAAAAATATAAAAAAACAAGACGTCATTGCAGTCCGGACCCACTCTTATACAGGGTGGCAGGTTAGACAGTGGAAATATTTTAAGGGGTCATTGTACTCATCATTATGAACAACTTTTACTATGGGACAAATTACCCTGAAATCGCGAAAAAAAAATCAGCTGTTCCATACATTTATGTTCACTTAACTAAACAAAATGTATGGAACAGCTGATTTTTTTTTTCGCGATTTCAGGGTTGGTCCCATAGTAAAACTTGTTCATAATGATGAGTACAATGATCCCTTAAAATATTTCCACTGTTTAACCTGCCACCCTGTATATTACCTATTATATTTAATTTTCTCGGAACGAGTGGGTCTCGAATTTCCGATCTCGACTGCAATGTCGTCTTGTTTTTACCCGACTGCGAGACGCAAAGGAGGGTAATGTGTTTTTTATAATTTTTTGTGGTTTTAACAAGACGCACAAACCGTAGTGGAATTTTAAAATATTTTTATTTGGTAAGATACTTAATATGGTATAATTTACACATACATAATTATGTACCTGTATTCGATATTTGAGGATTGAAGTCGTAAATAAGGATAAAGCTTGCCGAAAAAATGAGATATTGGGGAAATAATAATACTTACACGATATCAAAAATCAATGCCCATCTGGCGCAAAGATACGAAGAAAGCAATCTCAACAAATCGACTGTGATCCCGCATAGTTTTTATTAATCGTGAGTCTCTCCGCTTATTACACATACGGGGGAAAATTATTATTTAAATAAAGTGTATATTGAACACAGAATGACGCAGCCATGGAAGAATTAACAAAGGCTAATTAAGAGTAACAAAACATTTGGGAGCAGTTAAAACACACTCGTAACGCAAAGAGGCCATATCTGAGGGTATGCGGCAAACTGGGGGATGTATGTATACAGGTGGCCACGGTTCACTAATTCACTGTTTGTTCGTTCTTAATGAAAATACAACAGGGGCACGCTCTATTGTTTACTCAACATTCCAGCCGGCATGCGGCAGCCTCGGTGTAAGTAGCTGCGCCGGTGTGCGCCGGCGCGCGATACCAGCCTCATCTCGGATAAGCCTTCTATATGTCTATTCTGTACCGACACGCCGCGTGTTATCACCCTGAGAACTGCCAATTTGTTTGCGAATGTTCGACGGAGAATCTCACCGTGATTACTTTACGTACTTTTTATACAATGTTTTGATTGGATGGAAATTTGGCGCTTTATTTGAAATAAACCCTCTACCGTAGTGGCGCCACCCTAATTTAGCGCATTTTAACGGACAATTTTCATACACAGAGTTGTTCCTTCTCTCTATTCTCCATGATTACAACGCATACAACTGATCGACTTCGTTTCATGTAGGTAGCTTACAACATAAATTGAAATGTGTGTGCCGCTTAGTTCGCTCTATTATTTATGGGCAAACTACCAGACTTCGTAATTTGTTTTTGCTACTTACAGCTAACCAGAATATTTAAGTTTCGCCGTCGTGTTTGCTCGCAAGTGCGTGACCGGAGTTTGGATTTAGCATTGACCTGCCCAGTGAGCCGACCTGTTGAGATAGTAATGGGGTAGTTGATACAACAAATTATAGGCTCTATAGGTAGGTATACCAAGAATCTTTGGATAGTTCGGTAGTTATTTAAATAAGTGGTTGAGACCTACCACCCTACAATTTAAACAAACTGAATGAATAATTTCTTGGTATTTCGATCGAAGAATAGCAACAAGATCCGAATGCCTAATACCTACTGGTATTAGGCATTCGAAGGATCTTGTGAAGGATTCTACTGAGTCCTATAAAATCCAATTACCGTACAGTAAATAACTTGCAAACTAGGTTGTAAAAGAATTTTCAGATTTATCTTTTCCTGGACTATGTACCTACCTACTCTTAAGAAAATAGAGTAAAACAAGCCTTAAAGCACTGCAGTCATGTCTTTCAGGTGAATAATACCTTTACAGTTTGTGAGAACGGAGGCTAACATCAGGTTTTTCTCATTTTCTTTTCATGCCAGTTACGGGAATAAAAATTAAAACTCAACATTATGATCAGCATAATTTTTAGGGTTCCGTACCAAAATGGTAAAAAAGGAACCCTTATGGTGCGACTTCGTCTGTCCGTCCGTCTGTCACAGCTGCTTATTAAACAGCATCTACTAATGATATCGACTTGTAATTTGGAACAGTTATAGAAAGGCTTGCCCAACCTTTATTGCAAATGAAAAAAGTTAGAAAAAAAAATATTTTCATTGCAAATGGCGCCGAACTGGGGGTTAATAATTTTGAAGTGGGGTTACTAGGTCAAATGGCAAATCATAATATGAAATGACTTGATCTGCGCATTTCGAAATATATTTTTATTTCTTTTTATGCCTGAAAAATGTCTGAAAAAATACCATTCCCCTTTATCTCCGAAGTTTGCGGAGCAAAAATCTGAAATAATTGGAGTTGATAGAAGTTTACTAAATATTGCAACAAAAATAAAACGATGTTCCTATCTAGCACGGTTTTTTCAAAATGATAAAAATTCCTTCCCAACAAACTTAGTTATGCGGTCCCGTTTTACTAACTTTTATACGTCCAATGATAGTACGGGACCCTCGGTGGGTGAGTACGACTCGCACTTGGCCGGTTTTTTTTATTTGGTTAACTTTGCTGTGCCCGACAGGGTCCATAATTCGATCTAGTCTTAAGCCTACCACCTACTGTACATTATGGAATGCAATAAAGAATTGAATTGAATTGAATTGAATTGTTTGACCGCCATCTAGCCTGATGTTATGATTTCAGAGTCTATGAGAACTAATGATGGTAGGTGTTATACCTATTCAGTAACATAAAATATTTATTTTCTTAGATAAATTATTTACAATCTAGTCAGTGAAGGTAATTTATTGTTTTATTCAAAATATTACCGTAAGTAATATCAAAATAATTGGCTGCGATATACATGCAGCGGACGGTTTGCGTCAGTTTTCATGTATCGATTCCCGCCACGAAATTTAGTTCCCACCTAAAACGAGGTAGGCGATTAGGACAGAGCTGATCGGCTTGTAGGATCGCCATGCTTTATTTTTCATACCTACTGGATTGCTTTGTGTTTTCTAATCACTTATTAACGAAACCGTTCACAATCGGTCAGGCTCTGCGTGGGCTGGCTGTGCCTAACAACCGCTGAGACACAAAATTAAATAATTTCGTTGTTAATTACAAATTCTGTACATTGTTACAAATTCTGTACTACACTGTAAAATGGCCATCGAGCACGGGTGATGAAAGTAACTGGTGCTTATAGCACAGGAATTTCTCCTAGTTTAAGCCCAGTTACACTTTTCCTTGAATCTTGCCGATGTAAACTAATTACCTACTTTGTTTTTCTTTTGTAAACTAATAGGTTAAGTCTTGGCTCAATAAATATTCTTTACTAATTAACGAAAAAGTGTGCCTACACCAAAATCAGGCCACGAGTTTTTCGTTTGATTTAAAGGCCTTTTCCTTTTGCTCATCCAGTTACATTAATATATTCTTTGAATTCAGTTGCTTACTGAAAACTATGTACTTTCCTGTCAAAAACGTTTTATTTTATTATCTACTATTTTATAAACGTCAACTTAGCCAGTCGCAATCGCAAGCCTCACATAAATCATTTTACATAAAGATACGAGTACCTCACATTTTACTGTTTATTTGTAATAACCTACATAACTTAAAAAATCATAATCCTTCCTTTTGGCTTTGCCATAGTCGGTTAAAAATAGTTTGTAACATAGAGTGTTGCACATAGCATAGCCGCGGACCATTTGTTTTAGTAACGGGTAGTACAAACAATATTTGCTGGTGTCCCAGTGTGGCGGTGTACCATGGTGACAGTATGACCGCCCCGTAACAGCGTGTGTAATTGCCGAGCCCCGCCCGCACCCCGGGGCCCCGCTTTATAATAACATAATAATTATAGTCTGGGCGCAAACGGTTTTCAAGCATTTTTTTTGTGAGAACACGGTTTTTTTCAAGGATAGATTAAATTGGACTAGATTAAAACCGTGTCATAGTTATATCGCTAGTGAATAGCGAGATAGTTAATATGCGTCTTGCATAATTATGTTACGAACTCTTTGACAAATTAAGCTGCTTGGAAAGCAAAGAGTGTTTAAATTATGAAAACAATAAAAAAAAACTGGTGTCAAGTCTGACAGAAGAAATACGAAAATATAAAAGTGATTATACCTACCTACATAAATCTAAAAACACAATTTAAACTTACAATTCGGAGCAATGGATGACTTTTTTAAAAATCTTAAAGTTGAACCAATTGTCAATATCGAAAACACAAACGACTTTGGTATGTTGACCGATATTTTATTTTTTCTAAGACTAGCCAGTGATTTAAAATCTTCGACACTAGCTGTGGCTGTACCGTTGCGTTGCAATGCACCTTTTTGTGAAAATCAAAAGAGCACGGCATTGTAGCCCGGTATCAGCAAGGAGCAGTTGCAAAGAACATGGTTATTATCCTTGGGACTGTGAATTGTAGTTACGATTAGGAGGAGAATGCTGGTTTGGTAAAATTTTTCTCCAAAACGTTTGGTGTGATAATGATTCAGTTTTTAGCATTAGCATCGTATGGCGTGCATTTACATGATGCACAGGTTAGGTTAGGTTATTGTTAGGGCACGGTTGTTTAGACAAACGATTACCATTATAAAATGGTAAGTACCTAGATAAATCTCGAGTCTGTAGAATGCACAGAGAAAGCAACGAAGCTGTTGCAGGGAAATTTATAATTTTTTTGATGAGCGGTTACGTCGCCATCTGCGATATTACGTAATATCAAAAAAATTAACTTTATCATTCAGAATCTTTAAATTATTTGCGTAACAATAGCATTATGACGTAAAAAAATATAATTTCAACAAGTGCCATAAGTACCAATGTACCCTACCTTCTCTCAACTTCATATAGAAACTCATTAAGTTTGTATAGCAACACTTTCATAAATTCAGTGTTGCCTTCGTGGGAAAACGTCTACCTAGATAAAATTTACTTTGGCCGCGGTAGAAATAGAGACCCTAGATGTGTTTGCCAACGTATTACCAAAAGATAATATTATTCCTACGTTATTACCTAGGTACATCCTTTCGAAAAATAACCTTAGCTTGAGTCAGCTTGAGTAGCTGGTCTGCTAGCATGGACCAACGTTGCATGACTCGTCCACCCACGTTCATCTGGCATACATGTTTAGAGTTACAGAAATGTGGTACCGTACTTCGTACTACACATGTCAATTTCTTGCTTTCTCTCTTTCTCTCTTTTTGACAATTTCTAGCTGCAATTGTATAGCCGTGAGTTGAGATCTTTAACGTATAGCATTTATTTTGATGTACCATCATTTAATTTCATTGCAACATCGCCGGGCTATACTTCAAAATTGCGGAATTGTTCTACTGAGTTGCACGATATAGATCTCAACTCGCAGCTGCAATTGCAGCAAGAAATTGTCAAAAAAATAACCCGTCTAACCGCACATTAAAACAGGACGGTAGCTTGCAAAATATTTTTATGAAAGAATAAAGCTAAATAAAACAGGATTCGATTAAAAAAAGATTAAAAACATCCCATGTGGCCAATTAAAAGGCAGCAAACATTGATTATGTAAGAGTTGCCCGGAAAATGCAAACATTTTGTTTAGCTAGCACGAGATAGGTATATTTTGTTTCGAAATATTGTTTCTTTTTAATTATTTTTTACTAAAAGGACTTTATAAATTGGTAGAGTTTTAGCATTTATTGAATGGTGCGACGTTGAAAGGCAGTATGTATGCTAGAGGTGTGCATGTAGCATGGTATAGGTAGTAGCGTGAATTATGAGCACAGATCGCTCAATAAATAATAGACAGTTGACAATATGTAATAGAGAATGGTCCAATTAGACGACGAGCATTGACTGATAAACTAATTGCGTGCAGCCTCGGTGGCCCCCGTCTTCTTCATTCCGCCAAAGAGACTGCAATGAATTACCCTCCTTTGCGTCTCGCAGTCGGGTAAAAATCAGCTAATGCGCAGGTGACGTTTGTGGTACCGCTAGTTATATCTCGTAATTTTTTTAGTAATAGGTATACCAACAAGACAAAATCCAATCCTAAGATTATAGAAAAAGTTTTCTGTCTCACTAGGATTGTACTCGTATCCGAATAGCACTGAGATAGAGGACGTACCTATGGGAGGACAGATTATCACGAAATACTAGGCTCCGGCTATCAAATTTACGGCTCCATGAAGAACACCAGGTGCATATTAGTAAACAACAACTTATAATAAGCTTGCATAAAGATCAGCTGTGTATGATCAATGATGTTATATCTCTTCAGCGAGGAGTTACGTTTCGATTTTCAACTCGATTGGGTGGTGGTAATCCACGTGTTTTGCCAATTTTTTGAAGGTTTTGCAATAGGTAGGTACTCTCTATCAAGGTGGGAAAATATAACCTAGTCTAAACCGGAATCAGATTCGGCGGCAGATCCGAGCTCGTTTGCACAGGGCCCTGTTTGGTTTGTTCGATTGCCAGATGAAGCAAGCAACTTTTTAAACATCTTTGAACGCAGTATTTCGTAATTTTAAAAATAAAGTGAAATCTCCATGAAGCAAAACTTCCTATCTCAAATATTTAAAGTACTTTCCCTCCATGTGGCATAGCCGTGGGACAGTATACGTATATGAAACAAAGTCGGGTTTGTTCAAACACTTATAACTCTAGAACGGCTGGACGGATTTTCATTGTTTTTGATTTATTGTATTTGTCTCCGTTCCGAATAGCAGAATAACTCTTAAAAACATTGGAAAATTGACGAAGAATTAAAATAAAAGAAAAAACATTTTCCTTTGATTTTTCCATACAAAATGGGTAGGTGTAGGGTAGGTGTAGGGTAGGTGCATGGTCGGGCACGCCGCGGCGCCGGGCGCCGTAGGGCGGCCAACGACCTCCGGCCACCATAGGGTGTGGCCTGCGGGCGGTGGACTTGGGGCGTCCGTCGCCCGAACGGAAACAGGCCCGAGACGGTGGCGCGACGTGTTCCGCACGCGCCTCTCTAGAGGAATTGCGGCCGTGCGTTACGGCCGCATAGGGTGACGGGGCCCGCCTTTTTTCTGGCGGGCCAATACCTGCCGGGGGTGCGGACGAATGCGTGAGTGACTCCCGTGCCCCCGGCGTAAGGTAGTTGGAGGAACACCGGGGTGGTTTTAGTCAGTAAGAGTCTGACAGAAAGGGCGGGGGACATCCATGAGGATTTCCACCTCGCAACAAAAAAAAAAAAAAGTGTAGGTGCATGGTAGGTGTAGGGTAGGTGTAGGGTAGGTGTAGGGTAGGTGTAGGGAAGGTGTAGGGTAGGTGTAGGGAAGGTGTAGGGTAGGTGTAGGGAAGGTGTAGGGTAGGTGTACTAAACTTTACCCGTGCGAAGCGGGCTTCGCTGACCCGGGGTCAGCTGGTATTCGAATAAAACAGATTCCAGGACAATTTTCATAAGCACGTCATATTACTGTGATTTTTAAACGTTTTATCGGGTTAGAAGCGTTATGACTACATATCGATAAGACTAACTAGCAGATATGACTAGTTTGCTATAGAAATAAATCTCGATATGACTAGATCGCTTTAAATCTAATTAGCTGTTTGACTATATATGCATAGGTCCTGTTATCAAAATGACTTATTATCGATATGACGTACAATCGTATCTAAAAGTGGCAATAGTAAAGGTGATATAGGATGGTAAAAGAATGATAGTTATGAGTAGAATGGTAAAAGTACTAGGAGAACATAATCATGAAGAAGATAATATAATAGAAGAATGTACTTTAAATGCCATAATTATGCTATTGTACTAGGAATGTAGATTTGCTTTATAATAATGATTCAAAATGCAGTTTGCACATCAAAAATGCACTATCTCAATATTTTGCCCTCCCTGACATCTTCTGCATGGTTCTGTTCTCCTAGTACTTTTACCATTCTACTCATAACTATAATTCTGCGCGTGACAATGACAATGCTGTTAGAAAACCACTCTTTGTCTGATTGAAAACAAAACAGATGTGGGCCTAGTTAACCACTATCAATTTTTAAAAGGGGCAACTGGGCCCGGTCCCAATTCCATAGTGGGCCGAATGACACCTAAGCCGTTATGAGCGACACGTGTTTTGCTAACGATAAATGGAGCCATTCGATGTGGATGTCTTTACAAACGTGCGTGCGCTCACAGCGCGTTCGTATCGATCTACCTGCGCGTTTGTACCGATACAAGCGCGAGCATCGTGTGCAAAGATCATAACGCGTCGACGGCCCTGCGTTTGCTAGGCGTCCTAAATGCGTTCAAGGCGCGTCGTCAGTGCGTTAAAAATACGCCGTGTGCAAAGGCAGTGGCAGTTATCTCGATAACTGTACTTCAAAAAACAAATGAAAATTTAGTCGTTACGCTATTCTGGCCATATTGCGATCTAGTCCAAACAAGATCTAGTCATATCAAGATTAAGTCCAATAGCGAACTAGTCATATCTGCTAGTTAGTCTTATCGAGATGTAGTCATAACGCTTCTAACCCGTTTTATCATGTAAAATATCCTTAGACATTGTTGAAGTGTATATTTAAAGATATTAGTATACAGACTGATGAAGGTTTTGTTAAACGTTACACGAGTTTCAGTTTAAAAATATGAATAACTTTTTATCATTTCATATTTTACAGAACCCAAAACCGATGAACCTAACTTAAAAGTACAAAACAAACCTGAAGAATCTATGATAATACAACAATTAGATGAACCGTTACTAAATACAATAAAAAAGATAGACATTGTTGACACGGATGATAGTGGATTGCAGAAAAAGCTTAATGAATTGACCGACGGAAATAAAGAGGCAATAGAAGCGTTGAGGAACCAACCAAGTAAGATCATTGACTCGGTCAAGGCTAATTCAAACAAACTGTTCAAGAGAGTTAGTTAAAGCTTTATGGTAGACGCATATTCACGAACGCGCCGCAATGGCGCAGTCGCCGCAGTCATAGTATAAATGTAGTAGGTTATCTTCATACAAATGCACCGCGCGCGGCTTGTCTGTGTGCGCCAAAGTATCTATGCGTCGCCGCACGCACACTTAACAAAATCTCGACCCGTTTCTACGGGAGAGTTTGAGAAATGGGTCGAGATTTTGCTAAGTGTGCGTGCGGCGACGCATACATACTTTCGCGCACACATACAAGTCGCGCGCGGTGCGTTTGTTTGAAGATAACCTACTTCCTCTATTTATACTATGCCGCAGTAATCGCTTTTGACTCGGGGACTGAGGTGGGTACGGTGCGGACAGGTGTGGGAAGTTACATAGAACTTTATAAAAATAATTAAAATTCGGCAACTGCGGTACGTACGGCGCGTACAGGTGTGCGTACACCTTTAGTGTCCTCTCGAACTCAAGTCAAGCCAAGCCGGCCGAGGAGGAGCCAGCTTTTTTTAGAGCAAACTAAACTTGACACAATGATGGCCAACTTTTATTAATCAGATGCTATATCTTTATATTATAATAATTATCCTTAAATATGAACAAATCTGCCATATGAACACAATCTCATTCCTAAATAATAAACAATTCCTGCTCATCCAAAATTGTATTTTGGTTTTTATTGAATTTGAATGAGAGTAGGAGTAGGTACTGTAGAAAAAGTTGTTCAAACTCTGATTGACTTCGTTATTGGAACTAGATTATTAAAGGATTTTTTTTTAATAATACAGATGATAGTGATACAGGTATCCAATTCAGTCCAATTGAATATTATAGGTGCATCTGGTGTTCAATTTCGTGGAAGCGTTCTATGAAGCAGGGTCTTGGCCTATTATTTCCAGACACAATTGGTTTTTAATTGTTTCTTGAAATGATAGGCCACTCTGGCGCTTACCGCCTCAATTATCTAGTTACACTGATAATAACAAAAATATACTGGGTGTAATTATAGTCAGTCTTGATACGAAAAGAGGTCATTGTACTAATCATTAGGAACAAGTTTTACTATGGGATCAACCATGAAATCGCGGAAAAAAAATCAATTGCTCCATACATTATATATACACATACATGTTTATACAACAAAATTTACGGAGCAGCAAATTTTTTCGCGATTTCAGGCCTTGTCCCATAGTAAAAGTTGTTCATAATGATGAGTACAATGACCCCTTTTCGTATCAAGTCTGACTAAAATTACACCCAGTATAATAAATCATGAGTTTGTTATGTTACAAGAGCAATACATGCCTTTTAAAAAATACTAACAAACACGACTGCAAAAGATTAGAAAGGACACTGTGCACAGTTGTATGGGAAGTGGTTCATTAATCAAATAGAGACGTGCATTAATACATTTACAAAAAAGTACATTAGAAGTGGTGTCATCAGAATCCGACCCTACAGTTTTGAGAAAAAATATATTTAAAGAAACCAATTGTATGATGATTGCGAAAATAGCCGTTTCCTTTGATTTGCTGCATCTATGGTATTATGAAATGTAAGAAGTCTGCTAAAAGCCGTGTCTGTACATTAAATAAATTCCAGAAAAAACAGTCGGGATGGGATTTTTTTTAAATTTTTTTCTTGAAATTTTTGTCTGTTTGTGCGCGCATCACGAAAAAAGTACTAAACGGATTTGGATGTGGTTTTCACAGTCTGGTAGCTTGGGGTCAAAATAATTTTATTATTACGGCAAAGGCTAGTAAAAAATATTTCCAGGATTTTTACAGATAATTGTCAGCAACATAATAATTATTATATAAAAATCGTATAAGTAATTAAGTTTATGTTTGAATGGTATAGATACTTTCCTATAATTTTCCTTAAAACTGTTGAGTCAGATTCTGATAACGTCATAATAAAAAAAACTTGTATCCTTAATGTTGTATCCTAAATAATTTGGCTTATTATAGATCAATTTTGCCAAGTCTCCTTTCCCATGTGTGTAGCTAAATCGTTTATTTTTCAGCACCTCTTGAAGATAGCGTGGTGATAGTTACTAGCAAACAAGATAACGCAGTGATAGTTACTGGAGAGTCTAAAAACGCATTACTAGATAAGGTTGAACGTCCCCCGCCTCAGGCGGTGGATGTTCAGGAGCTTAATGAGAAGCTTAATGAAATAACAGAACAATCTCAAGCAGCTATAGAAGAGTTGAAAAGCCAATCAACAAAGATCATTGATACAGCTAGGGCTCAAACAAACAAGGTTCTTGAAAGTGCTAAAGTTAACTTTAGTGTCTATACGAAGGCACTTGAAGATGAACTAAAACCAAAGCCGGAATTTGATCCTCCTCCGGCACAGGAGACCTTCGAAGACCTTATCGAACGATATTCTAGAAGTGGCAATATTATGGACTTCTTCAACTAACCGATTAATAACCATGTAGAAAGACACGCGCTGAACTTTATTCTCAGTAGAATTAATGGTACCCTCTCTGTTCGATTATAGTAATAAATATAGTTGCGAATCTTCCATCATTGTATTAATTTTATGGTTGTACTGGCTGTTCCCCGCGGTTTCATCCCCGTTGCTCGGCTTCTAAGCGTAGCGTGAAACTGGCCATCAGTAGCGAAGGGTCAGTTTTTGTAAGAGGTAAGCCGGAGCTACAAATGCTTACCTGGACACGAAAAGCTAATTAATAAAAGTAGTAAATACTGCCTGTGCTATTTTTCAAAAAGGGAAGCCGGTAGGAATCGTATTGTAGGCACCCTTCGCCACTGCTGACTATCATTTACAAAAAAAGTTTTTCGAATCCGACTGGTAGTTCCAGAGATTAGCACGTTCAAACAAACAAACTTGTCAGGTTTAAAATATTACTAGCTTCCGCCCGCGACTTCACCCGCGTTTTCCGGGATAAAAGGTAGCCTATGTGTTAATCCAGACTATAATCTATCTGTGTGCCAAATTTCATCCAAATCCGTCCAGCCGTTTCAGCGTGAAGAAGTCACAAACATACACACACATACGCACAAACTTTCGCATTTATAATATTAGTGGGATTGGTATAGACTAGTTGCCTAAACAATGTTCACTTCGGTGTCGACGCTTGCGCATAATCCTGACATTTTCAGGCGCTACTTAAGTAGGTATCACCCAACTTCTCAATCCATTGAATAATCTCATGCGTAATAATTATGTCTGAAAGGAATAAACCATCTACTCACATTGCCATGAGGACCCTCGCCAAGGAAGGTGACTGGTCGCATGCGCCCCCGCGGAAAGTCCAGCAGGGGCGCCACTCCGTTTGGGGGCTCGGCTTCGGGCAGTTTGATGGATGTGAAGAGACCAGGGGCCGGCTTCTCACGGCGGCAAGCGCGTTCTTCCGGGTACGTCTGTGAAAAGCCATTATGTAAGTCTTCGCGATCTGTGATGTTTACAAAATCTGCTGCATCTGGTTAGATTACAAGTTATTTTGTCGAGTCTTGGTACATATTTCTTGAAAGGGTAAGTGTACCGACTTATACAGGGTAAATTTTTTGTAATGTATGCTAAAGTCATAAATGTCTAGCGGAAGAATCGCAAAATTGGCAACAGTGGTCATGGCGTCGCGATGTGTCATAGTTGCTCCGTATCAGTATTCGGCAGCAACATCGGCAAGCACATAATGGCACCGCGCTGATATCGGATCCACCGGAATATAAGAAAGAGGTTTTCTATTCTACCTAAGTACCTATCTATTCTTTTGTTCTATTCTATTCTACCTTGTTTTATTCTGTTCTATTCTGTTCTTCTCTTCTATTCTACCTATTTTTCTGTTCTATTCTATTCTTCTCTTCTATTCTACCTATTCTTCTGTTCTGTGATCGGATCAGATTCTTAAGATAGCGAAGTAACAGTCTAGCAATAGTACTAAAGATATTATTGTCACTAATTCGGTGACCACGACTCTAATAAATATAAACTTTTAATTTGGGAAATAATAATGCTAAGAAGTTACATAATGTTAGAAATACTCTGAAAATGAGTGTAGGCTGCATGTTGAATACATTGAGTGTTCACCGGGGTTAGTTCTTAGTAAAATGTCATTACAGTTCCAAGTTATTAGTGGAGGTATTGATCACTGTTCCTACATTACATTAATGTTCAATAGCATACACATTTTATATGTACCCGTAAATAACCGTGTTCCTGCTTAATTGCTATTCCCCTCTCAAGATTGCGTTGCTATAATTTATACGGTACCATAAATTATAGACGAGGTGTATTATATGTGTGGACTGCGGTTATTATGTGGTAATAATAGATCCGAAAATACAAATGAAGAGTATTTGAAGTTCTTTGCGTGACGAGCAATCTTTCTTTTTACACAAAATATTTTAGTTAGTTACGTAAACATTTTGCTGTATGTTCTGTTAAAACAAAACATGATAAACAATTTTTCCAGCAACAAAGTTTTGTATGTTCTGCGGTCACTTAAATCCCAAAGAATTAGCTCCACCGCACGCGATGGGGCAAACTCATCGCGACCAGCTTGGCTAACACAAAACAAACGTAATTCGCAATAGAAAGTCTGTTGCTAAAGCCCGGCGACTTAGTGGCAAAGCCGTACAAAGCCATAGTAAAACATTAACAAAACACGATCGACCCCAACGAATCGCTTGGTCATAATACCTTCGTGTACTCATTTATCATTTCGTAAACGACCGCATAATACCCATAATGAGTAAAATCCAAGCATACCTTGGGCAATACCATTAATATTACAAAACCCGGTCTCTCCCCTGCGATGGATGTACCTGCATACTATAGTTTGAAGACCTTTGTGGTGTACAAATTTGGTGAACGTAGGCTTTATAAATAAACGTTTGTATAGAGAAGTGTGCGAAGTATTTGCCTATTCTCGTGGCAGGATGGTGTAAATTTATGTTGTGTGGTAGTAGCAGGTAGAAAGGAAATTTCAGAGAAGTAGTTGGGTAATTTTTAACATACGGAGAACGATCACCATTTTCCTGTGTGTTGGTGGTTTCGGACCTTAGGATATTATTAATTTACCCACAGTTCACCTTGCTTAAAAAACATCTAGAATGTACTATAAAGTGTTAAAACCGTAACTGTGTCATTTTGTTGTTATTCCTTATTAAGAGATTTAAAAACGAATGACACGGGTGGGACTCAAACTTACGACCTCTGCCGTACTGTTGCGTTCCTTTAACCACTGAACTACCGTGTTAAATCCACATAAGTTGAAATTTTAAACCTCTTTTTGAATACGCCCCTTATGACCGTTGGTGTCATCTATCGGAGACTAAAGGTCATCATCACTCATTATAAGGGCACCGCTCCAGCACGGCAAATAACTGTCATTTTAAATTAGCGTTTTCTTGTGGTCCTACTATTTTGTCCTACTAGTAGGACCACGAGGGAGACCAGTTTCTGTTCGTCCTACTATAACATATTGGAGCAGTAATCAGGTGTATTGTACAATACATACAAAACGGCTGAATGGATTTGGATGAAATTTGGCATAGAGATAGATTATAGTCTGAAATAGCACATAATGCTTCTTTTTATCCCGGAATATAATATATATAATATAATATAATATTCTATATAATATTCCCGTGGGATAGATTTGTAATTTCCTCGCGAACGAAGTCGCGGGCAACAGCTAGTATAAAATATATGAGTAAAATATACTGCACTTATTCAAAATTTGAGCAAAAATGAGCAAGGAATTGCTTTTGATTTCGGCTACTTAGAACCCTCGTTCATAAAATTAAAACAACAGAAATAAACTTCAGTTCATAATCAATCCTAAAATTAAAATACTGTTAAAGGATAAAATGCTGTGTATAATAATATGCCATTATCCACGAATGAGTTTAATTAACAGAGAAGTTAAATGCTTGCATTTGAAAGACTTCATTGCTTTTCTTTTGTTTAGAGGCCGTAAAATAAAATTGATGTCATTTATTTATGTTATAAAAATAGCTTAACCTTACTGCACCGAAACATAGCATAACACATTCAGTTATCATCATTTTCTTCTCGGTACATAAATTTTATTTATGTGTAAATAGAATAAGCCGACGGCTATGCAAAGCAATCCATTATTTAATTCAGCTCCAGTGTGACACCCCTAGCCATGGGAGGAGGTTGGGGGGTTACGTGACATATTCTCGTGCCACACGGGGGTACTTACAGTAGCTAGTGTTGTGGCTACATGTTCCCGGGTGTTACACGTAATGGAGTGCCCGCAGAAAAAGGGGAGGCAAAAATGTTGCACTAGAATTATGCACCAAATATGTGAGATAAAGATGCAAGCTGATGGGCGTGTGGCATCGTTGAAATCATTTTGACGTAATTTTTTTTTTTATTCTGTTGTTTGAAACTGAAATTAAAGTCTACTTCTAGGGCAGTCGGGAAAACGCACTATGACCTTCAAGCGTACCGCAGGGATTTTAATTTTTTATCTCTGTTTCACATTCTGTCTAACCTTATGTAACAATTGAAGACATAATAATATAATTATATACAGTAGAGATTGTCTTATCTAAAATTGCACGCTTCTCTACCTAATTATCCATACAAATAAGTCAAATGTATACGTGACAAGCAGTGGAAGGGCGTGCAGTCTGAAATTAGACGGACTCTACATAGATCTCGTTTAGGAAATAAAAGCAGTAGATTAACTTACATTTTTGACTTTTCGCTCATCCTAACACTTAGGTATTTATGATACGCAGTAAGAAGTGTAAGCCATAAATAATGAAGTGTATGGACACCGATGCTTATTTTTTGTAGACGCATAATAATATAGTATCATCATTGTCCGTTTTTCCGTCTGCCCTAGAGTTACCTGCCCTATATTATAAAGATAAGTCAATAGTAGAATGGCTTCTAAGACATTGCTTATTTTTTGTCAAAAAATGAGGTTATTCCGCCTTACTTATAAACGATAATTAAATTAAGTAGCTCTTAAATCTATTTTTATCTCTATTCATTGGCATAGAAATAACAAGGATAGTTGTATATTTAATCGGTGATTAAATTAAGAGGCGTTTATAAGTAAGGGGTATTATCTATTAATTAAATCAATATGTTAACCTACAAATTAACACTAATTTACATTCGCTTTCACATTTGTCTGTTGTGAAAGCGCCGTCAGCCTCAAAACTCAAAAACCCTTATGATATCAACCTTAAATCCCCCTAAATTAAATCCTATCCCCGCCCCTCAGATGACCCATCACAGGTATTTTTAATTAACTTTGAAATTAAAGCTTTACTGAAGATCGTTTTTCATAGCTGTCAAATTGCCATGCAATAATTTTAGCTAGCTCTCTGAACAGTAAAGTAGGTACTGTTATAATATTATTATTTATGTACTTAGGTTTTTAATTTTAAGTGAGGGAGGTACAATCGATTAAAAAGATAAATACAGCTATGGATAAAATGGGATAAAAACTAAAGTAAGCTACTTATTACTCATAAGTGATGAGTAGCTTACTTTAGTTTTTAACCCATTTAGTGCGTGTCTTATGTTAAAAAAGTTATTGCACACGAAAGAATAATGCATGTTGGCAGCGTAATGCAAATAATTATGTCTTTCATCCCTGAATACTCTTTTACGGTGAGTATGTACAAATGTACATAGTTATGTTGATTCCGTTTGTACGTGATAAAGGCTGTTTACAAATACTGAATGGAGGCTCAAACACTTTACAAGAGCAACCTCTGAACGGTAGTCTGTACATAAAAAGTACATCATTGTTTACATTTAAATGTATTTTGCGTAAATTGTAAATTGACTGTACGCGTTCTCGGACTTCAGTTTTTCTAAAAGGTGTTTTTTCCTTTGCGTTCTATATTATAATTAAAAATGTGGGTATGTTAATTTAGAGAAATATCATTCTAAAGTTCGTTTAAGTAATAATTCCTGAAAACATATTTATACTTTCGTGTGTACCTATCAAAAATGTGTATTATGTAGGTACCTATCAAAAATATCAATTGTAAGTACTACACTAGTTCCGTTTAGTAATGAGTGGTTTATTCAGCCCGTATCTACCCCATTTACCTTAGTACATTTTTGGAAGCAAGCCTCGCGGATGCCTTTAGTCTGTGAAGCCTTTTTGCGGTTTGGCTCTCCTAGGCACAAACTATATAGGTACATAATTATGTATTTCCAAGCATTCAGATTAAACTGATGCATTTATTTTTAATAAATGCGTAATGTATGGTGCAAATATTAATCTTATTACTTTAAGTGAGCGATTCTTTAATTAATTTGTTTCTCGGAAACGGCTCTAATGATTTGGATAAAATTATGTATTCAGATAATGTTTTACATTCCAAGTATATATATATACCTAGTTGCCATCCCTGAGAGAATCCGGAGCAAAGCTCGGTCTACATATCTATAAGTATCCATGAAGCAGTAAACAAAATAGTTTCTGTCATTAAAACTGCAAGAGATAATTTTTCTGGGTAACTCTAGTACCAAACTTTTTCCATAACGGCGGCACGGGATATAAAATGGGCATGGGGCACCATAACAAGTGGGTACGGGAAAGGTTACCGTCAAATAGTTACATTATGTAAGTAATGTATGTGCAATCAATCCGCTTGTGCCTTACACTGAATATTTCATGCGTTACCGAGTGAAACACTAACTTATTACCGTCTGGCAACACATAAATTATTACTCGAGATGTAGCAACGTTTTCTAAATGTAAACGATGTTAGATGATTAAGGTCCTTCTTCCCGAAAAAGCGTGAAACTTAACTTACTTGTAGCAATATTTTTCGTTGATTAGAGCAACTAAGTACATGTAATATATATATCAAAAATATATATCAATGTTCAAGATAATGAGCAATGATGTGGTTTGTTTCTTCTTTTTATTTTATATTAATAACAAGAATGATAGAAAATCATAAATTCATCCCTGTTTTTACCAGTTGTAACCATGTTATTATTTTTTTTTATTAAAACAGTTTGAAAATGTATACAGTGGAAATATTTAAAGGGGTCATTGTACTCATCCTTATGAACAACTTTTACTATGGGACCAAATCTGAAATCGCGAAAAAAATGTTCCATACATTTATGTTCACATAACTCAACAAAATTAATGGAACAGCTGATTTTTTTTTCGCGATTTCAGGGTAGGTCCCATAATAAAAGTTGTTCATAATGATGAGTACAATGACCCCTTAAAATATTTCCACTATCTAACCTGCCACCCTGTATATAGGAGCATGATTTAGTTTTCTTTAAACAAAAAAAAAATACCTAAGGGCCTGTGCACATCACGTTTTTTAAGCGCGCCGTCGACGCGCGTTTCCACAACGGCGCACTTTTATCCTACATAGGTCTACAGGCTGCGTCTGACTTGCGTGCGTATCGCGTCTGTATCGCTACAAAAGCGCGTCGACGGCGCGTTTAAAAAAACCGGCCAAGTGCGAGTCGTACTCGCACACCGAGGGTTCCGTACCATTTTTGGACGTACAAAGTGAAAAAAACTGGACCGCATAAGTAAGTTTATTAGTGAAGGAATTTTGATGATTTTGAAAAAAACTGTACTATTTGGATCAATTTCTATCAGCTCTAATTATTTCAGATTTTTCGCTCCGCAAACTTCGGAGATAAGGGTAATGGTATTTTTTCAGACACTTTTCATCATATGTCGGAAACTGTGAAACATAAAATAAAATAAAAAAATATTTTGAAATATACAGATCAAGCCCTTTCATATGATATACCACTTGACCTAGTAACCCCACTTTAAAATTTCGGACCACCGCTCCGGCCCCTTTTACAATAAAAATAAAAATATATTTTGACTTTTTTCATTTGCAATAAAATTGGGCAAGTATTTTTTATAACTGTTCCAAATTTCAAGTCGATAGCATTAGTAGTTGCTGAAATAAGCAGGTGTGACAGACAGACAGACAGACAGACAGACAGACAGACAGACAGACAGACAGACAGACGAAGTCGCACCAAAAGGGTTCCTTTTCTATAAAATATGTATGATGCGTCTAATTCGAGACAGTGCTCCTTGATGAGCAAGTCGTATTGCTAGGTAGAAGTAGGTATGTCGTGTTGCGTGTTGACGTATACTGGGGCCTTAAGACTATTTTTTAATTGTGTTTTTTGATAGAAATTACGGCCAAGATTTAATTTCCGTTTAACTTAATTGATCGATAATGTTATACTTATCTTTTTTTATTTATCTAGTAAATACCATCACTCACTACTACTGCTGCCAATTCTGACGGTCCTATTATAAAGTGGTTGAATATTTAATTCCATAAGACAGTCAAATTTAATTAGCATTTCTAAATAAGTGTACATGGCAACATCTTCCATGAAAATAATGACAGGCACAATTCATGATGATAAAAGAAGGTATGTCCATCGCTGAAAGCGTGGTTTCGCGAGTCGTGGAGCGGCAGGGGCTGCAACAAAGGTACCTGCCGCAGTAACGAGACAAAGCACTGCACTTGCTAAGAAGTGAGACGAGGCAAGCCTGATAAATCCTACTGTGTACTTACACAACACTTTGTTTTAAAAACCTTTTTTGTTTTAGTTCTGAGGGTTTTCTGTAATAATAATACCTATTAAAGTTCTAGTTATAATGTTTGAATGTCTACAGGGCATGAGAATTATGAAATTTTCGTAAAGAGATTAACTTTTCGTTGAAAAAAGATGGCGTAGGATTTGGCGGCTGGAGTATTTAATTAAACTTACTTAATTTATATAAATATGATGATGGAAAGAACGGAACGGTAAGTAAACGTCTTTGGGAGGAAGTTATTTTGAGAGTATGTAATTGTACTTATAATATCAACTTTTTAGTTGAAAACCATAAAATTTACTACATAAAACTAAGTATGCACCTGAGATTTCAATCATTTCGAGACTCAAACTCAATTAAAAACTGCTAAACTATAAAGTATCATAATTATATAGGTAATATTCTGAGAAAACGCCATCGACTCCAGGCAGAAGACTGATAACCGAGAATCCACCGCGTCACTATAACAATGTAATTAAAAATTAAGCACCGCCGTCTCAGGTGTTCTTGAACAAAATGCATTAGGTACTTAAGTTTGCGGGAAAAACCTCAAATAAGGTATGTAGCAACGCTAATTAACTTAGTTGCCTCATACTCCATAGCACTTGCACCTCTATCGTTGTGTACCACGCTATGTACTAAGCCTATGTATTTCTTTCTGTATGCTTTCGGTGGTTTTCTACTGTAACGACTACCCGTATACGTAATACTTTGTTTTTAGTTGCGGTTGAAGCTTTTTATATAAGGTTGCAAGCTTCAGAGAAAATAAAATCGTTTTTTTTGTGTCCGTTTGCAGAGGCGTTAATTACATTTTCAAATTACCTTTTTGTTTACATTGTAGTAATTCTTAACCTTAAATTAAGTAGGTAGGTACCCAACTACCCACAAAACAATGTAACATAATAAACGCCAACCCTAAAAGTGGTTTGTTTAGAATCGACTATTGAATAATTGATTTCGGTCATTTTTAGTTTAGGTAATTTTTTGTCCTAAAAATAATTAAAACTAAGTGCATTACAAAATAATAAAGTAAATAATTAAAACGAAATAAATTACAGTAGTTACTAGACCCTAAGTTTGTGACAAGAAATGTTTATCATAATCACTACTAACTCGTTTACATAATGACGTTGAAGTATAATAATAGGAATAACAGAAAAGTTACTATTTTATCAAACCACAAAAAGATTTGGCGGACAAAAGGCACAGCCCTGAAGGTAATCCTTGAGTGGGCAGTGAGCATACGTCGTTTGGGCAAACTCCCAGTGTCATTATAAAATACGAGGCACAATGTGGATTCACTTTGAGAAATGGAGGGCGGGCTCCTGAACACCTGGGTCCCGCTCCAACTATGTATGTACAGCGTTGTTGTTCCCGTTTTTGTAAGTTGCAAAGTCACTCGAGTTATATTTATCGACTCTCCTAAACTGAATAGCATAATGTGTTGCTTCTTGTTTGTTGAGGTTTTCTTCCTTTTTGCGATACTATATTTTATGAAATATACTTAAGTAGTCTGTCGGTTTTCTTATGCGGAGATATTATTCAAAAGAAGTAACAATTACATTTTGGGCTCTGCGTTCTCTCCAGTTTACAAGTGTTTGTGAAACATTAACACGAATGTTAATAGGCTTGAAACTGTTTGTAGGCATTGCTCGACTTAACTATAAAGGACTCGAAATCGCGCAATGAGAAACAATCCTATTATTTGGCTCGTCACACTTGTTCAACATAAATGCTCTCTGCCAAATAGTGTGACACAGATCTTTTTTTTAATGAATTTGCGGTTTTAGTTTACGAAGAAGTAAACGTATTAATTTATTGTTTTTATTAAAATGTTATTCTGAATGGACATATGCAGTTTTGGGCTTGATATGGTACAGTAATAAAAGCTAAACCAAAAATAAAAATATATTTTAATTGTTCTTTGCCTAATTTATCTTAGAGATTAAGAATTGAATCAAAAATCGAAATAAATAAGAAATAAAATGATTATGCTGTTGACATTTTGAAAAAACCAATAAAACAAAAACAGGTGCATGCTGGCTGGCGCATGCCTCCATAGAATATCATGTCGACAGCAACTAAAACCTTTGAATTCAGAACTAATTAGTCGGGCTGTACTTCATTGGATCATTCACACCATACTTAACCTTACTGTCACAAATACGAAGATTTCTCTTTAATCCAATTACGTACAAAAAAAAATAAAAAATGTATTTAAATACTCTTGAAATACTCGATCACACCAAACTAATTTCATATCTGTACCGACATACACAATCTGAAGCCCAGCGTTCTATGGGCGTCCGCCGTGTCCTTTATGGCTAATCTTTTACATCGTAATATTCAAATGTGTACGGCCTTTCATGTAGCCTGGCTTTAATTTAGACTAATTCATATAGTTTATCTGCGACTTAGAAATCAAATAATAACAGATCTTGTGCAAGTAAGCCAAATAAATCTATCCAAACAAGCAAGCGTCGAGGCGGAAGAGACTTTTTTAAATGTAGTTTTGTTAAACTCCAATTGGTCACGTTTCGACATCACCACACTACATCTGAGTCCGTAAACACCGTCCTCTCTAATTTGTTTGCCACAACCGTGTGTCGCGTTTATTCTCGCCAAATGTACCGGTCGGTGCTACGGCGCGTTGTATCATGAATTATCTTTACACACCTCTGCTAGAATGCATATTATTCGGTGTTCACGGGCAGCAAGTTCCGCGAAGCGCTTCGCAAGTAATGTGCACTTATATTTTGCTAAAATTGTCCACGTTATTGTTTTTAGTAGAGAAATAACTCAAGACTGGTTCAACCAAGCGGTTTATTGAATTTCTGAAGTTTTCAGGTGAATTATTTCTTGAGACGAATTTTTGTTTGACGCTTTAGCTGAACGATAAAGTTTTTGAAATCTATTGAGGCTTGAATCTGTCTTTTATTTTTGACTGTTCCCTAATATATTACATTTATTGTTTTTTTTTTATTCTAATAATAAATATTCTTATAGGTATTTAGAAGTCATAGCAATACTTATGTTTCAAGTTTCGTTTGTAACACACAGCTGTGCAAATTAACAGATAAGAGAAGTTACGCTGGCGAAGTTTGCCGATTGGAGAGACACTTGACGAGAAGTTTCTATTGCTTTCACATTAAAGGATGAAGTGAAAGAATAAGCTGTTGTTTGTAGTGAGGATTGATCGTCGGCACGAACTGAATCGTATTAGAATGCGATGCTCGTGTTCCGCCCGCTTTCTCTCGGCAACTTTTAATAAGGTCACAGGTGTTGTAGCGAATGAATATTTTGGTTGTGCGAAAGTTGGGAAATAAAGGATACCCACATTTTTACAAGAGCTCCAGTATATTTTTACCGAAGTGGGTCGTTAAAATAGAGAATAGCTATATTTTAGTGTATTCATCCTGTAACAGATTGGCTGCCTTTGGCCGAGCCGTGCTTCACGAGTTTTAACTTTTGCTATATTTAGTAATTTTTTTGGAACTTCCTAGTAGCGAAATAACTAACGAAAATAAATAGGTACCTATTATTATTCCTAAACCTGTCATACCTGGTATTACAATAGTATCAGTAGGAGTAAACTCTAGCTGAGCCCTGGGTCCATCGGTGTAATGAACGGAACGAAGCGCTCTGCAGTTATAAATTGTACTAACGTCGTGCCAAACGGGCTGTTTTGGATAAACGATATAAAACATGACACTGAATTAAAAAAACAACAAGGACATTTGTTAACTACTGACTGAAATCATCCAGCCAGTTTGCCGTTAAACGATTTCATGAGCTGTATATAAATAAATAAAATAGCCTTTATACTCTGAAATAAACTTAACATATTTTGCTGATCATTTCTTTGAGTTTGACGCTATTTTTATCTGTCCTGCAATAAAAAAATTCTATCTTCTATAAGTTTATAGCTTCTTCACCGATTTTATCTTTCTGAGCTTTTGTTATTATTATTTCTTTGCCTATATTTAGCCGATCCTCCTTTACTTTTCAAATTTTGTTGTTGTAAATAATAGTTGCGAACTGCTTGATAGCCAGAATTGCAAAAATCGGAGGCCGTATTGTGGAATGTTTTTATTTAAACTACCAATGTTGCATTGCGGAAAAGGGTTGGTACTATTCGTTCTGTATAGTTTTATCTCGTTCTTACACTGGAACAATTCACGTTTTTTTCTCGATGGCAGCATTGTTAAAGTAAGTCGTTAAACACCTCTGTTTCAAATAGTATAATTTAGATATTAGTCGATATGCAAGAAGAGAGCGCAGACGCATTATAAAATCACAAAATTAGCACTTTTTTAAATATCGTTTTAATTTCGTCCTCATAATGTACCCGCGGTCCCCCCACAGAGGACTAAGCGACACGTGTACGATTTTTTATATCTTTTTGACTCGCTGCAAAGAGAATAGCGTAATATGTTTCGATTACCGTTGCTTTGGGTTCGTTTCAAGTGAAAAATGTGTCTATGTTACCAAGTTCCCAATCCAATCGTTGCTTTTTACCCGTCTACGAAAAATGAAGGGTAATGAGTTTAACAGCCTATGTATGTATGTATGTATGTATGTGCCTATGCATGGATGTTCGATCGTAGCTCAAAAACTACCGGTCAGATTTTGACAAATGAGGTATCGGTTGATTCGTATTTACATTAAGAGTGTCATAGGCTATTTTTTTTTTGAAAAAAAAAAATCAAGATGGCCGACAAAACGTAAAATAGAGGACCAAAAAAATTAAGTTTACGCGATTTTAACAAATGGGGTGTCCTTGGATTCGTCTTGATCCAAAGAGTATCGTTAGGTATATGGTGTTACAAGAAATCCAATATAGAAAACACTGGAAATTATAAAGTGTACAATCTGTGACTTTCTTGCTACTAACTAGCGCTATCTCGTTAATTAAGGCTGCGACACTTACAGTCTGTAAATGCAGTGATTGACCCAAGCCACCAAAAAAGTGTCAAATAAAACAAGAGTTAAAAAAACTAAAACCCAACTACGGAAAAAAACCAACTGAATAGCATAAAATAAGAAAATATTCAACACATCGGTACAGTGGTGTCCAGGTTATAGCCGTAGTCGCATGCCGTCATTAAGCAGCCATCACAGGTCATAGCGGCATGCGACTACGGCTATAACCTGGACACCACTACACTATATACCTACGTAAACAACCCAGGGATATTGGCTTTCAAACTGAGCCTTTATCAGATTACCAATGAATCACCTGTGCCTAAATACGTGTACGATAGCACAATACGTAACTTTGACTAGCAAAGGAGCGGCCGCAGTCTGTGGGCTATATTGACAACACACGTTCAAAGCGTTTAGGCAAATACCAACAATGACTTAGGTAATAACTAATCTGTCAAATATACATTCACCTCAGTACAGGCTGATGCAGCCATCAAGAGCAGGATGCAAATTGACAATTCACGTTACATGAAACACGAAGGTGACAACATAATATTAATATGAAGTGATATTGTGAAAGGCCACGAGACGTAATAAAAAAAAAATAGTAGGTACCTAAACGAAAAAATCTATGAACTCAACGAGATCGAAGCTGTAAATGGTTACTCTTGATTTAAAAATGGATTAAAAAATACATTGATATTAATAAAACGTGTGGTTTAATAGAACTGTCAGCAGCTGATTGAAAGTTTTAAGAATCCAATACGTTAGGCTTCAAATGCACGACCACGTCCTATGTTTAGATTTTGTGACATTAGAATTTGCGAATATCACAAAGTAGGTTATAAACTCAGATCATAGAAACAAGGAGATGTGCCAAGGCGCTATCGAGCTTGATGCCCGATCTTGAGCAAATTGCTCATATTAAAAACATACGCGCTGGCGACGAACCGAACACGATCGATGGTATAAATACAGTGTTTTAATTTAGTGCTAGTGTTGAGTGACGATTAACAGTGTTAGATTAAGGGTGTGCGGAATGTTCAATGCGTGGGAGATCTTTTTATTCACAAGGAGCGCTTAATTATGCGCGTAATTGTGACGAAAAATGTACTAAAAGTGGCATCAGTTGTTCCCGTACTAATTTGCTATGATGATCTGAGGTTATAAATGATAAAGTGCATAATATATAAATCTGTGTCGGCGAACATGATTTTCGTTCAAATGTATTGTTGCTTGGATATTTTCATGTCTAGAATAGTGGAACCGTGACACGTAACAGGTCATACTTCGTTATATCCATTTGACGCGCCAATCAAATCCATTATTGTGGAGTGCCTACACGTCAGTAATGGTAATGGGCGTTTATGAATAATTTAACTAATTGCCTAATCGTTAATTCATGTTATCTATATCAGAATAAATTATTACTCTAGATAACAATTTTCAAATTAATTATTGAGTACCTTAGATGATCAGGTTGCTAATCCTACTAATATTATAAATGTGAAAGTTTGTCAGGATGGATGTAGTATGTATGGATGTATGGATGTTTGTTACTCTTTCACGCAAAAACTACTGAACGGATTTTGATGAAAATTTACAGTAATATAGCTTATACATCAGAATAACACATAGGCTACTTTTTATCTCAAAAACGCGGGCGAAGCCGCGGGCGGAAGCTAGTATTATAAATATATAATTAATTCCCGTATTATTTTGTATACTTAAATGTGTTAGTTAATTTATTGAATAAATAATAAAACAATATTTTTTGTTTAATTATGTTAGTGTATACACTAACATAATTAAACAAAAAATAAAACATAATTAAATTAGACTCCGCTCTATATATAGAGCGGAGTCTAATTTAATGAATAGTAGGTATATAATTACGATATAGGTCATATAATAGGACTGATTACGTCTGTTGTTAAGTGATTAGTAAAGATAACATTAATAATAGGGCTGTGATTATCTTAGAGCAGGCACACCCATCGTAATTAATAAAATTAATGAACACCTCGCATTGTCCAGATATAGCGAGATATAGCTAGTGACCGAGCCTTCATGACCTTTAGCCTACCTATATGTATATAGCGTGTATTGCGAACCTGTATAGCTTGTATTGCGACAGTATAATCATTGTATTTAAATCACTTCTGAATTAGGCACGGATTTTTAAAGTTTATTAGTTACAACATCTAAGTTAAACTTAAAACGTTATTTTGTATGTAATTAAAAAAAAAATGTTTTGTTCATTTATATTAGAATATTTAGTAGGTGATCTGATTAACAAAATCGCATTTAGTTACAAGACAAACGCACAGTTCAAAGTATACCAACATTTTAATTAATGTCCACCAACCCTAAGAAATATCTTTTAACATTTAAAACTGTTCCTGCTGCAATAATTAAGTAACCAAAATGAACCACAATACATAGTAGGTAACCTAAACTTGCAAATATTTGATTTAGAGAAATTCAACTAATTTTGACCTTTGATCACAAAATTAACTTCCTTACGAGCTAGTAGTAGCATACGCCTATAAGCATATACATCCACACCCGTTGCCTTTGACGCTTCAGGTTGCGGCGGTTGGGGCGCGTACATACTGGGTTGCAGGTTGCAGGTCCTATGTGCACGCGCCTCAAAAGTATTGCATTATTGTAATACCCGCACTTTGCCCGCGACTTCGTCCGCGTGACATACACGTAGCGCCATCTAGCGTCCTAAAGCAATTATGACCGTCGAAAGTAATTTTATTGTTCTCTCCCTCGGGAACAGTACTTTATTTCTGGATGAAATATACCCTTTTCTGTAAGGGGCGTAATAGTATATTTATAATTATAATTATGTTCATGACAATCGGTTCAGTGGTTTAGGTGTGAAAAGGTAACAAACAAACAAACTTTCACATTGATAATATTAGTTATGTCGATTATGATTTAATTCCTACTTTCATATTATTGGTTTCACTGTTAAATTGAACATAAGAAACTACAACAACTGTGTTCAAAAGTTTTAGATATATTATCCAAACCTTCTCGTAGCTTGCCCGTAGCACTTGCGTAGCCTGCGCCTACGACTTCGCGTAGCTTGCCCGTAGCACAAACGTAGCTTGCGCGTAGCTCGAACGTAACTTGCATTTTATTATTGTGTATCAGTAGTCTATCGTATATTCCTATACCTATCGTAGGTTAACTGTATTTACATATTTTTAAAAGGCGAATAGGTATGACATAAGTAAAACGGAGTTATTTGTAATTTTATACCATTCCCTCTCTAAAAAGCTTATTTTATTCACTGAAAACAGTGAATAAAAAGCACTTTTACTCACTGTTTTGATGTTTGAAAATGGAACACACCAATGTATTCGACCACAGATTTAAAGAACCTATGCTAGATGCGGCACGTTATTAGATTGTATGAAAACCGAACGTGTCATCTTTTTTATACCTACGATAACTTCACCCCAGCCATTTAGTGATGTGCTCAGAGTAAACAGAATTGTTTCAATCACTAAGCGTCACTGAGCTAACAGACTTTTTTTAGTACGAACAGTCGAACATGCAGGGCACGCTTGGTCGTGGCTTGCCGTATCTAGTGTAAGTGTAATCTGTGTATTCGACCTATATTGATGTGTTCTAAATTCAATTTGATTGGTCGACATTTTCGACAAGGAGTTTAGCATTAGAATAAAAACTATTTTGTGTTCTTTGCTGTCCTTAGTAAATTGGCGCTATTTTGAATACTGTAAGTTGTACGAACACAAAGTTTAGTGTTACTTTAATCTTTAATTTTGTGTTTGTTTAGTGTTGTTCTAATCGATTAAAAATGCATTCTAGTGATGAAGATGTGTTAACACCTGAGTTTGTGAAAGAGAGGGCGGCCGATATAGTGGAAAGGTGGAAAGCTTGGTACCCAAAAAATCACGGCTGGTTTACATCAAAGCCAATTTAACTTTACTTTTTCTTCATTATATGTATATTTTCACTTAAATCTTTCTTTTTCTCGTAGTCATGGTATAAAGTATAGTATGCAACTCTTGAATAAAACGGATTTATATCGAGGGCCATGAATCGCTCGCGTCGCTCAGGATTCTAACACTTGAATCACTCGCCACTCGCTACGCTCGTGATTCAATCATCATGAATCACTCCCTACGGTCGTGATTCAATCGTTAGAATCCTTCACTCGCTCGTGATTCATCTATGGCCCTCGCTTTAAATCCGTCCTTTATTCACTAATTGCATAATATACTATTATACCATTCCCCCTCTAAAAAGCTTATTTTATTCACTGAAAACAGTGAATAAAAAGCACTTTTACTCACTGTTTTGATGTTTGAAAATGGAACACACCAATGTATTCGACCACAGATTTAAAGAACCTATGCTAGATGCGGCACGTTATTAGATTGTATGAGAACCGAACGTGTCATCTTTTTTATACCTACGATAACTTCACCCCAGCCATTTAGTGATGTGCTCAGAGTAAACAGAATTGTTTCAATCACTAAGCGTCACTGAGCTAACAGACTTTTTTTAGTACGAACAGTCGAACATGCAGGGCACGCTTGGTCGTGGCTTGCCGTATCTAGTGTAAGTGTAATCTGTGTATTCGACCTATATTGATGTGTTCTAAATTCAATTTGATTGGTCGACATTTCCGACAAGGAGTTTAGCATTAGAATAAAAACTGTTTTGTGTTCTTTGCTGTCCTTAGTAAATTGGCGCTATTTTGAATACTGTAAGTTGTACGAACACAAAGTTTAGTGTTACTTTAATCTTTAATTTTGTGTTTGTTTAGTGTTGTTCTAATCGATTAAAAATGCATTCTAGTGATGAAGATGTGTTAACACCTGAGTTTGTGAAAGAGAGGGCGGCCGATATAGTGGAAAGGTGGAAAGCTTGGTACCCAAAAAATCACGGCTGGTTTACATCAAAGCCAATTTAACTTTACTTTTTCTTCATTATATGTATATTTTCACTTAAATCTTTCTTTTTCTCGTAGTCATGGTATAAAGTATAGTATGCAACTCTTGAATAAAACGGATTTATATCGAGGGCCATGCATCGCTCGCGTCGCTCAGGATTCTAACACTTGAATCACTCGCTATGCTCGTGATTCAATCATCATGAATCACTCCCTACGGTCGTGATTCAATCGTTAGAATCCTTCACTCGCTCGTGATTCATCTATGGCCCTCGCTTTAAATCCGTCCTTTATTCACTAATTGCATAATATACTATTGTTACTATTTTTTATACCGGCTTCCCCTCACTATTCGCCACTGGATGTGTATTCTCTTTACATTCACGTCATAACAGCAGTCACTATTTGGATTGGTCAAGCTAAATTTAGCCTTCGTCGTGTTAGTTCGGATGTCATCGCATCGGTTAGGATGCGGTGTTTTGTTCCGTATTGGGTCGACGCGATAATTTGTGCGGTGGCCGGATTTCCGTTAGTCGCTCGCACTTTCAAATAACGATTCCAATTTTACAGAGCTGTTTTAGGTACTATGTTCTCGTCCTATTTGTTAAAGATCCAAAGTGGTAAACAACATTTAGGTATTAGCTAAAAACATTATTTTCTAAAGTCATATATTTACCTACGTATATTTATTTTCTTTTGATGACTGAGAAAAAGTGGAGCTTGTTTCCTACTTTCTTCTTAGATTTTGCAGATCAAGTACCCATAGGTCAAACAGTATACAGTAATACATAAAATACAGGAGTTTCTTTGGCTATTTCCGAGCACAAAAACACGGCGTAACTGAACGTTAACTAAATAATGTTCATTACGTATTAATGTCCAATTGGTATGTTTTACGCAGGGCGCCCGCCGTGTGACCGAGCGGCCTCCCGCGGGAAATCAGTCTGCGATTCCCTGGGCCTACACTTTACTATACTTTACCTGTTTGAATAAACTTTAGGACCATTTTTACCATCGTAAATTACACCTATATGTATTCAGTCAACCGTATAAGGTTTCCCCCCCAATCGGCTTATCATTTCATCGAAATTTTAGCAAGGAAATCAGACCACGTTTTTAATTTGCCTTCAAATAAAATCTAATTATATTCGGCTTTATTCATTGGGGAAAAAATTAACCGAGGGGAAAAGCATTAGCTCTAAATGAAATGGCTATGCCCTTCGGAATGGAAACCTATATTAGAAAACCTGGAAATCAAAATAATCACATTACTCATTAAACGTCTGCGGGACATGACCTTTAAAATCTTGAATGTCATCATTAATATGCACCAAACATGTTGTTGAACAATCATGTGAGGTACCGTTAGTATGAGTTATGTGTGTATCAGCACACTCTGTCTGCGCCCTAAACGCTAAGTGCATTGTGTATGCCAGCGCTCGATAAACAATGGTTCATGGGTAGCATAATTCATTCGTCAATCTACTCGGCGTGGCATCCATTTCTACAATGGCATGGCCATGGGCAGTTGGCAGACGTAGTACGCCTCGAACGGAGCCGTCAATGTAATGACTACGTCATTGTTAGGAACGACACTTAATCCAACACTACAAGAATAGAAAGCTATTGTTCGAGAATCGATGCGAAGTGCATGCTGAGTGGCGGTTAAGGAGCAAATGAGTGGGTAGTAATGAAAATCTCTATTATTAGGCACCGTATTATTCTTTTCATGTGACGTCCTACATACGATGACTGATTTACCCATACAAAAACACCTTAAAAGCACAATTCCCTTACAAAGAATCATATCAGAACTTCGAACATAGAAGACTTCGAAGTCAACCTACCCCATCTCACGGCTCTTATACAACATCTTTTTAAAGTACATAGGGTACGGAATGATACATGCTAGACTGCTAGTACTTGATATAAAGTTTTCCTACAATTTCTCTTACACCCGCCATGTTTTGTAATGAGTCTGTTGTGTAATGAGACTAATGACATCTCGCAGGAAAAATGCGCTTGTCTGAAATGTGGTGTAGTGAAATTAAAAATTCTAGTAAACTTTTGTCAAAAATTTAATTCAGAAGCTGCAGTTGGGGTAATAAACTCATACTTTTGTTTTATTCTTCCAATATTGTAAATGTTATTACTATTGCTAAATGACTTTTCTGTCAAAGCAAGATTATTTTCTTTAGAAATACACGAGATCCAGGTTTTAAAAAAAACATGTATCTTATCGAAGTTGCGACAACGTTAAGATAATGATCGATCAGCCTTGAAGGCTAATCACCAAAAAATTAAATCCCTTACCAACAGATTCTATAGCTCTTGTATATCTACCCTGTTAAATATATCCTACTTAAAACTAGAACACTCATTTGTTTCAACATGTCATTAGCTGGGTCCAGAGCTGACTCGCAAGGCCGCCCCGGGAGGCAAACCCTCGGTCGGTGTGGACGCGCTTCGCGTGAGCCGACGGTGCCGGTTGTCCGTTCTCAAAGGCGCCTTAGTCCGAATGCCTCGCCTCAATCGGGATGGTCGCATCGTGTTCGTGCCTCGGCCGAGCAAAAAGCTGAAACTGTTCGCTCGCCCAAATGTGGCTCGGTCTCGCGACGCATGCCTCGGCTAAATTGGTGACGACTCACTTAAGATTTTTTATTGCTACTTAATTAATTACACTGGTCAACACAGAAAAAAAATCCAGACTGTTGTTAATCATTTTCGATTTAATTAAGGGCGCTGATTACGAAAATAACACAATTTTTTAATCTAGCAGCACTTGTTTTTAAATTATACACAGTTTCTAAATTCTTACAAAAAGATTATTTTTTTACAGAGTTTTTTTAAATAGTTAATGTGGATCTATAGAAAAATGTTGTTTTTATGATTTTCTTAAATGGACAGCTTGTTTTAGATCTCGACAAAGATTCCAGCAGTAATCTACCATCATTTGAGTGTCCCATCTTCCCTAATATCGTTCTTTCAATATCCGTATGTCTTGGTGCAATCTTTCACCCTGCTTCTGACTGCAATCACCAAGATTTTCAGGGAATTGGTCCAAATGAGAATGTAAATAATGAACTTTGATCCTCTGGTTACACCCTAGATATTTCGACAACATATCCTGTACTCATTGTCAATAGTTTTCTGATTAGTAATTCCCAATTTTGGAATCCAAAAAGGAATGGGATAACAAAATTTTAGAAGATTCTTTCGATAAATTCAAGTCCTTACTAAGTCGTTTAACTCATTCTGATTGAAAGGTTGAGGATCTGTTATTTGACTAGGTGTGAAATCCAAAGAAGAAGTGTCATCGTTCTCTTCTTCAGTTTCCATTTATTTTGTTCAAAATAAGTTGAAGAAATCGATGGTACTGGCATAGGTGATTCACCAGAGTGTGGAAGAGGTCTTTGAGCAGAGAACAATGTCGGATATGACCACTTGTTCCGCTTAGAAGAGTATAAACCAGCAATATTCACCGTACAAAAATAACAATCGTCATGATTACGAAGTTCCCGCCATAGCATTGGTGTTGTTAATGTGAGGGCGAATCTTTTCCCATTTGACCACTGTCGTAGATACACAATACGATTTAGACACATAATATTTGGCACCCATGATTTGTCTTGGTAACAAATTTTTACTTCAAAGTATGTAGCTGAAATATGCAGTTTTTACGAACTCCGTGATATATTTACGATACTGTGTAAAGGTATATTCACTACAAATAATACAAAAACCCTCTAGATCGTTCAAAGAACATCTCCTCTTCATAGCCTTTAAATTAATTACTGTCGATCATAGATGTACTAAATAAAATTGAAAAAGAAACATGAACCTACCCCATAAATGTGAAAAGTTAAAATATCTCAAAAACTAGAGCTGCTAGATTCATATAAATATGATTTATGAAGTCCAAAATATTTTAGGAAAATTTTATAAAGGTCAAAATTGTTGACCAATGTTATTTTTAAATCAGTATTTTATTTTCTAACTCCACAACTAGACACAATATTGAGAATTTTTTGCCAATTTATTATGATTGAATTCAATTTTAGCAAAGAATTAAGATTTTTATATATAATTCTTGCTAGGTAGGTACTGTTTGGATGCGTTTAGTAGCAAAACTATGTGAACAATATTAATATTTGAACATTTATAAAATAACCATATTCCACACAAACAAAAATACCTATATTCTTCTCTATGATGTCCACACATTCCTAAATAGTTTTCAACGTTTTGTATGATCATTTTCCAAATGATGATTGTGGTCGTTTTAGATCGAAATGGAAGTTTGATTGGTGTTTACGCTAATCACTAAACGACTACTCGGATTAAAAGCTTATTTTGGTTGCAATCGTATATTAAAATTACCAATCATCGATTGTAATGTTGATCAGAATTAAGTGGTAAATAATTGACAGTTTCGATTCTATATTTACAGCAAGGTGATTATTCGAAACCGTGATTGTAATTGAATCGAAATTATCAAAATCTCATCCATACTAATACGGATAAAGGTACCT
This sequence comes from Thalpophila matura, assembly GCA_948465475.1. NCBI lineage: Eukaryota > Metazoa > Arthropoda > Insecta > Lepidoptera > Noctuidae > Thalpophila > Thalpophila matura. Next base: position 12,631,883 of record OX419176.1, on the reverse strand, counting down.
ACACGAGGTACACCTACAAAGGTAATACACGAGGCGATTATCGAAACGATCCCTCGTTCGATATTAAAAACGAATGACGGATTGTACAATTGTGTGGCGATATTATATCTTATTTTCCGTAGGTTCCGTACCTCAAAAGGAAAAACTGAACCCTTATAGGAGTGATCCTATAAGGGTTCAGTTTTTCCTTTTGAGGTTTTTCCGTTAAAGTTCTTGCCTCGGACAAACGGACAACCAAGTGATTGGTTGTCCGTTTGTCTGAGGCAAGAACTTTAACGGGTGGAGGCATCTGCTCGTAGATGGTGCCACTAGAAGAAGTATTATATTTAACAGCATCATCTTGCTCATAGATGGCGCTATTGCACATTTCTATTGGATGATTTATTTACCTATTTATTTTTATTAAATATCATTATCTACTTAGATAATTAAGTTTGTACGGAACCCTCAGGGCGCGAGTCCTACTCGCACTTGTCCGGTTTTTTAGTCGAACGATCGATCGAAAATCGCAACAGACGATCGTTCAATCACATCGCGTGAACGATGAACGATCAGATCGAACGAACGATCAGATTGAACGATAAAATAGATCATGGTCGTTACGATAATCGCCTCGTGTGATCGAACCTTCATGTAAGTTTCTAGTTATGATTTATTTTGTGATAAGCTGAGGGAACTAGCTGCGCTGTTTAGAACCCTATGAAGTTATTAAATCTTGAGCCGTTGCAAGTGAATATAATTACATAATAAACTGTCTATTTTACTTTTTACTTTTGAATATACGAGAGTAAATCAGCAAAAAATTCTAGTAAGTAGGTACATTAACAAAGTGAATTCCAAATATTGCCAGATGCAGAAAATTTTCGGAATAATTCCTTGAGGTATTAATATACTCGTACATAATAATATAATTATGAGCTAGGTACTTACATGGTGGATAATGTCGGTAGCGGCATAGAAACTTTCGTGTGGATCGGGACGTTTCATCATGTAGGGTCTCGGGAATTCCGTGTCTTCGCAGATTTCTGCAAAAAAGTACCAATCAGTTTATTAAAATAGCTACTATTTTGTTGGACGTAGATATGACGCGAATATATTTTACGAAAAAAAAAATGCTCGTCATTCCTATCTAATCCTATTTTAGTATCATAATGGTCCGTTAATGGCGCGCCAGCGACCACGGACGGACGTCTCGCGCCTGAAATGTCAGTCTAAGTCACGAATAATTCTTATTTTTGACTAAAACCCGTCACTATTTTCTTCACCGTATTCTTCCAAAGATACGCGAACCCCGGACCTATTATCCTGTGCTCGAGGCGCATCATCTTTCAATATGGCTTCTGAACAATGGCCGGCCTTCCGGCCGGATGTCCGGCGGCCCGTAACGAGCACGTATCTTGAGTTTTCTTTCACAGAAGACCCAGTGTCCAAACGTCAAATTTTAGTTTGTTAAAATGTCCGGGGTAGAATTTTTTTGATACTTATTTTAAACTTTTGGGTTTGTTATGATAACATGAAGACTTTTTTGGAATTTGTTTTAGTTACTATTAAAGTCAAATTACAAGTGAAAATGAAATATCGTAGAAGATAGCAAACTTCCAAAAATTGCGAGCACAAAACTCCTTATCAAACATCAGATAGCAATACCTAGCATTTTCCTCAACATTCATCAGAATGTCGCATTTAGTTCTAAAAATGTGTCGTTAAGAAAATCATTAGGTCGTTTCATATTCAAGCTCTTCGTGTAAGAGTCTTTGGTATAGGGAGAGCGAGGGAAAAGTAACAATCTAGGGGCAAGTGCACTCGTAAACCTAACGAGTGCAGTCGAGTGGCGAGTCGAGTGTCGCAGGCGAGCTAACTAGCGCCAGTCGGAAAAAACACGGTTAGCGACTACAAACACGGCGTGTAGAGGACACATGTTAGAAGCGTTTGGCGATTTTCATGTTTTCTAATTTAATATCCACGATTTTAAACTCAGTTTCGAAAAATAATGATAGAGTTGATGGAATACTTTTCTGTGAGTCATTGTGATTTATAAGAAAAAAATTAAATATTCAACATTTTGAACTAAAACTGGATGTGTCATTGACAACATAACATTGCAAGTTATGTACAAAATGAACATGTTTAGATACATTCACATGGGGATCAACCCTTGTTTATTGAGCAAAAAATAGCCCGTAGTAGTTTGTTCATTTGTAAGAGCAGATATTTACAATTAGGGTCAGGTCTCTGTGGATTTAATATCTCCGACTTTATTGTACTTTACAACTCCCGTGCCGTATAATATTGTTGTATCTTTTTCTTTCTGTAGACTTTCTATTCGCAACATCACGTATCTAATATTCTATTGTATTAGTAGTTCTTTTACATATTTATATAATAGCTTTAGTTTATAAAACTAAAGAAATAGTTTTCTTCCAGCCTCGGAGACGAAAAAGACAAATATGTTTTCTATAACTTACAAATGTGGTCATACATTACGTGTTATGACACAACTTCGTGAAACTATTGGAGCACTAATAAAAATACAGTCACATTTCTACTTGGAAAAGTAACTATAGAACTGAAACTTGGATGATTTGTAAGCTGCGGACGCGCGGACGCTCACATACTTCAAAGTTATACGGTATTTGGTAAAAAATAACATGGAGTGAGCAGTGGTAGCTTAGTTGTAGCGGCCCCGAATTACACGTCCTAGGTCGTAGGTGCGAACCCCGGCAGGCGCACACTTTGTGCTATTTGTTTTATCACAACTGCTCTAAAAACGGTGAAGGAAAACATCGTGAAGAAACTCATCTTCTAGAACCAAAATTTCGAAGACATAAGACGTCACATTGTGGACTACGGCCCGCTCCCTCTCATAGAAAGGAGGCCTGTGTCCCAGATCATTATACGCTGATTATAATTATGCTTGTGAGACCTGTGAGACTCACCGTTGTACTCATGCTGATCGTGGGCTTCGCGTTTATCACGGCGACCAAGGGTTTCCCTCCAAATATTGTAGGGCTCCCTGTAATCCTCGTCGACGACCGCAGGCCTGCACACAAACAACCCATTTTATTATCTCGTACGAGTGTTTAAAGTTCCCCTAAAGCCCAACTAATTGAATTACTTTTTGTTTTTTAATTTGCTTAATGGTTTGTTGTCCAATATTTGTGGTGCTACGAATGATTCAATATGGCTTTATTCGTGTGCGATCCAGTTCGAGGCTGAACAGTAGGTATGGAGCCTTTAGTGTATGACTGTGGATTACATCCCCTTTTTTACAATGGCAGGACTTAGGTACGTGATTTATGATTTTTGCTGAAAGTCGACTGGACATTAGTAGCTGATTTATGGGATTTTGTAAGTATTGACCTGAAGTAAACATTGTTGTTCAAGGATGCATGCCATCGCATGGGTAGGTATAGTAACTAAGGGCAGTTGAATTATCCATTTAATAAAACTATTAGAAATCCTATTTATTTTATTTCTTTGTTTATTTTTTGTTGTTATTTAGATTTGCATGATCCGGCTGGAAATAAAGAACAAGTTTTAACGGATTACATAGCGGGTTATTATTGAATTTGTTTTTCCTGACGTTTTGAATACTTTGCAGCGTTCGTGGTCGCAGAATGTCTAAGGCAGTAGACGTCACTATAGATATAAAAAAAAAACATTATACTAAAAAAACATATTTGTTTTGATGTATGCTATAATCGCTCACAGTGTCTTGAAGTTTCACAGTGCGGTGTAAAGTTTGGAACTTGACCATTTCAAGAACACGATTGCAAACAGAGGTACTTGCCAATCATTCTTTTTATTAGAATAAGGATCTTATAAATGTTTTTTAACCTTAGTCAACGCGATTATGCATTAAAACGAATATAATTAATACGCCATAACGGCCATAACGCCTACCACCCTATGGTCCCTACTGAAACGATCAATTGCGATTGGTCAATGTCTACGTGATTACACTGTCAATTAAAATATTGACAACCGCTACAATTTTTTTAAGTAAACGATCAATAATCGCAACAATGAGCGTCAATCACTAATCATTACTAATCGCAATTGATCGTTTCGATGATCCTTTCGAAACGCCAAAATCTATTAAAACTTGTTCTATTAAAATGTGGTAGTGATTGCGAAAACTTAAGACATTACTAATATTACGAATAAAGAATAAAGTCCTGAAATGCACGATTCAATTAAATCTTACCTTAGCATATGTATTGGCGGACAATTAGCAAGTGCAAGGGCCAGTCTTGGAGCTCTACGGTTGTTCCTAGAGCTCGAGCTGCCGTGCCTCAAGGATGGGCAGAACGGCTTTTTCAGCATATTTGGTATTCTGCGTCTGGTTTTCTTGGTAAGCAGGACTACAGTAGCTGCTATAAATGCCCCACCACCCACCAAAGCGCCACAAGCCAGACCCACCGAAACTCTTAACGAAGAGTTTCTTTTCTTCCTTGAAGATGGCGGAGTATCAGTTCTATAGTACTCCTCAAGGAATTCCAAAGAGGCATTTATCCAGGTCGGAACTGTTGACAAAAATGAATGTAAGATGAACGTTGAATCTACATTGGAAGCACTTGAATGAACTCAAGCTCGCTTTTAGGTTCCACGTAAGACTAAAACAATGAAGAGAAATGAATAGATGTCGGGACCAGGACTAATTGTTGTTTGATAATGGGAGGGAATTTAGTAAGATATGCTGCCCGCGCTTGGATGGTTTTCAATCGTTGAGACAACGAGGTTAAGATTTGAGGATGGTTTTTGTGCATTCATATTTTTATGTCTAGTTTCAAAATTATTTTTAGTACGGATTGTTATGATTTATTAAACTGGTTACACAAGTAGGTACTATAATTTTATTATATTATAGTCGCATTGTTTTAGAGAGGCCTGTTTCCAGCAATATGCGGTTATGCTGAACTGATCAATTGATACAGTATTTTAATTAATATTACCTGGGCGACCGAGCCATGCTTGGGATTTTCTCAGGGATGACACCTATACTTATAGATAAACTTGGTAAAACATAAAAACATTATCTAAATACAAAATTTCATCCAAATCGTAAGAGCCGTTTCCGACAAACCAATTACATAATTATATGCAAGGTCATTTAGAAACCTTTATGATAATTTAGACCTATCTAACGGTAGGTATACCCCAGATAAAGGGGAGCGCGAAAATATTTTTTTTCCTCCCTCAGTTTCATGTAAAATGTAACAAAACTATAAGGGTTCCCAGTTTTACTGCGGAACCCTAAAAATGCATGGTTTGGAAAACAAGTCATAACAAATTCCAATATTTGTATGAGACAAAAAATATACAGATACATGAATTTTAAGCATACAACTTATATCCTGAAAAGTTGAAAACTACGGGCTTACGACTTTTATACAAATTCTGAAATAGGTCGAATTATATAGCAGCTCAAAATTGGGTCTAAACTAAAACTGAGGTAAACGAAAATGGCGAAGTGCCAGTGTAATACTGAGAAGGTGCCAAGAGTCAGTTAATTCTGCGCTAATTTCTAATTGTACATTCAATGAAGTGTATCTCAGGGTGCAGGTCTAGCCGTCCTATTCGTACAAGACTGGTGGGAACGGAGTCCGGATGTGGTAGATAAATACCTACATTGTGGAGTTTAGTTAAACTGTTGTAGAAACTTTCAGAAATAGAAATGTATGGAATTCAGAAAGTTGACGATATATCTGTTAATAAAATGTACTTTTCTTAATAACTACTCCTACACCACAAAAAATTCTCAGAATAGTCGTGAATGGGGTTCATTCACACGACGACGATTCGTTTTTTTTTATGGCGGCAATGCTTTTAAAATGCACGTGTTCACACGCATCACGAATCGTGAAAAATGACGGACAAGTCTCAAATCACGTACCTATCGTCTTTTAAAAATCACGTTCGTAAAAAGCATGAATCGTGATTTTCTTGTGACGGATCATGTTCGGTAGTTCATCCAAGACTGAACTCTGAATCACAAAACAAATGTGAACATCAATCCGGATATTTTGCAGAATCGTGTTAAAACACGGTTCCGTATCAATGTGAACGTCCATCCGTCGTGATGTATCGTGTTTTTTGACGAATCGTCAATGACGGAACCCGTGTGAATGAGCCGTAAATAGATTTCAGGCTATGGATGTTTTTAAACTTGCGGTTAAACGGGCTAGTTTTTTGACAATTTCTTGCTGCAATTGTTTAGCCGTGAGTTGAGATCTATATCGTGAAACACAGTAGAACAAATTGCCCCAATCTATCGTTCTATTGAGTTGCACGACATAGATCTCAACTTACGGCCATACAATTTCTTGCTGCAATTGTATAGCCGTGAGTTGAGATCTATATCTTACAGCAGTTATTGTGATGTACCCTCATTTAATATCATTGCATTATCGCCGGGCTATACTGCAAGATTGCGGCAAGGTTGTCGCAGTGGCTGAGAGATTGGCTGCTGCGCGACGTGTCGCGGGTTCGATTCCCGCACTGGTCTGGCTGTTTGTGTATGTGAAATTTGTGTTTGAAAATGCACCCACAACACAGGAGAAATCCAAATGTATGCAAAGTTTGCAAGGTTTAAAAAAAAATGTTCTACTGAATTATATGATATAGATCTCAACTCACGGCTATACAATTGCAGCAAGAAATTGTCAAAAAGTGGCCAAGTGCGAGTCGTACTCGCACACCGAGGGTTCCGTATTAGTTTTGGACGTATAAAGTGAAAAAATCCGGACTGCATAACTAAATTTGTTTGTGAAGGAATTTTAATGATTTTGAAAAAACTGTATACTAGTTAGGAACATCGTTTTATTTTTGGTGCCATATTTGGGTCAATTCCTATCAACTCTAATTATTTCAGATTCTTCGCCCCGCAAACTTCCGAGATAAGGCGGGGGGAATGGTATTTTTTCGGACAGTTTTCATCATATGTCGAAAACTGTAAGATATAAAATAAAATGAAAATATATTTTGAAATGTGCAGATTAAGCCCTTTCATATGATATGTCACTTGACCTAGTATCCCCACTTTAAAATTTCGGACCCCCACTCCGGCCCCTTTTGCAATGAAAATAAAAATATTTTTGGTCTTTTTTCATTTGTAATAAAGTTGAACAATTATTATTCATAGCTGTTCCAAATTTCAAGTCGATAGCATTAGTGGTTGCTGAAATAAGCAGGTGTGACAGACAGACAGACAGACAGACAGACGAAGTCGCACCATAAGGATTCCTTTTTTACCATTTTGGTACGGAACCCTAAAAACTAGCCCGTTTAACCGCACCTTACGGCATTTTATTTTCATTTTATTTTATATAAGTATACAATTTTATCAGAAAAATATTAAGGTAGCAAATTAAGGAATTGATTTTTTTTATTATGTAGGTAGGTAGTACAGGCAATGCAATGATTCGTAGGTATGTTTTATGTTTATTTCCGAGTAGATACCTAAGTTTTATACTACTAACACAAATCTAAGCTTATATCGATATTCACAAGGCCTCCATATACCTATATAATATTACCTAACGTATTTACTAATGGATTACGTGTCTCGAATATTTTGTTAAAATAAAACGTTTCTGAAAACTTCGTTTGATGTGCTTATATGAAATACATTATTTTAAATGGTTGATTTGTGTTCACGAATGAAGTTATGATATTGATATTTTGGGGGACTGTGTAAAATACTACGAATATTATATCGCTTAATCTCTCAATAGCCACCGAATTTATAAATGAAGCAACTATTATGGAAATATTTTCAGACTATATTTCTGATTATTAAAATGAGTTCTCGGAAACCATGCTTATTATTTTTGGTTACCTGTTCCAAATATTGTGTAGCTGATTATCAAGAAAATTTTACTTCAGCCGCCAAATCCGCACCCTTGTTTAGAGGTCAATGTACTCTCGAGATTCTAGTTAGACCGAGCAAGCCAGCGAAATAAAATTAGGTATTCTTTTTAAAATGAAGGTGGAAATATAAGTCCCTCCCTAGGTGTACGTAACAAGCTCAGAAGATGTGCGGGTATTATGGACGTATTATTATAACTTTTACTTATATATATTTTAAATATTTTTTCCTCTTTAATAATAATGTTTTAATTTGTAAAATAAAAAAAAGCTGAGTCTGATCGAAGTGCATGAATTTAGTGAGGAAATAAAATAAAATAAAATAAATTTCCATGCCAAGGATATAAACATTCAATAAATTTGTTTATTTTAAATGTCATAATAATAACTGTTCAACTTACCTATGCCAAAATTCATTTAACAGTATAATTCAATAAAGTTCATTGATCCAACTGAGCGGATCATCTCGATTGTAAAGGAAACCTAATAATGTACCATCAAAGTGGCACAGACAATTGAATGTATAGCGGATAAAAGGCCGACGGTACATTATGTATATTCCATTTTGGTAATTAGACACGTATCACGATACTTGTACGGATTCCTAATTGGGGCAGATTAGGAATAATGATGATTCAGAAAGCCCGCACACTGCTCCGCCGCCGGCGTAATTATGTTGAAAACTTCGCTGTTGTACCCTGCCGTAGGTAGGTAGGTACCTTACGGCGCTATCCCATGTAATATTAGGTACAACAAGGACATATTTCAAAGCAACGTTATTATTCAAATTGGCGTTTGATACTGCGCTTTGATAACATTATTACAAAACCAATATTCTCTTTTATAAAAATCACTGCCTTTGCTTTACTTAACGTTAGTGCATTTCATGAGAAACTGATATTTATTAAATCTTTATTTTGTAGAGTTTCTCCCTTGTGAAGTTGAACAGTACTACACATTGAGTGTTCAAAGGGCCGCCGATATTACTAAGAATCCATTTCCATTGGGATTATATCTCGGAAAGAGCGGGCGACGCGACGTGGCCTCCTCAAAATATAATTAAGGGAACGAAATAATCCAGATCAAAGATTTTCTTTAATTACAAGTTCTTCATTTAGCGGGCGGCGATTTATCACTTAAGAAGCGATTTCCTCAAAAGAGCTGTGGATTAATTAGAGAACGATAAAATTTGTAAAATAGCCGCAGGCTTGCGAGTGCTCTGAACTGATAAGGGAGGCCCGATGTGGAGTAATGGATCTATTAGCGTGCCTGGGCCTCCTGCGCCCAAGGGACCTTTTTTGTTCGTGTTAAAAATCACCCAATCGTGTTTAGGATTCTTGCCTGTTCACTTTTTACTTCTGAATAATTTCTTTGTACAATACATTTGATTCGATAAACTGTTTCGAATTCCCGTTCATGATTGTGAAAGATGTTTATCCCGTGAATTGAGCTCTGATTTGGACTACGCAAAATCAGCGGCGAATACCAAACAAATTATCTGCTGTTTGCGTTGATTTATTTATTTTTTAAGTAGGCAAATTAGATCCACGGCGTGATTTAACGCGTTTACGCACCCGTCGGCATGTTCAGAAGGTTTTTGGGTTCTATATTAAAATGGAAAGGGCGTGGAGTAAACAAGGTAGGTAAACCGAAACTTACTGGATTTGAAGGTTATTTCGCTGATGAGGATCCATTCGTGTTGGAATTTCAACTTCATCATGATATGTTTGGCTGTGCGGTTCTGTAGATCGATGTGCACGACCCGGGCGTGTTCCGATACCCTATCCTGCTTCGGCTCCACTGAGACGTAGTCTTCTTGCCAACGTTCTCCTTCTAATGAGAAGTACACTTCTGCTTCTTTAAACAGCTGACAAAAGAGAAACAACATTGAATTCGTAAATATCTAACTCAACACTGTAACCTATACCTACTCCTTGAAAAAATCTGTGTGAGATTAGGAACTATCGTACACAATGACTACAATATTAGGACGTGTGAGAAACATGTATAAAATGCAAATCTGAACATAGGGAGCATTTTATGAATAAATTTTGCAAGAGCGTTCGCAGAGGCATTAAACAGGCGTTACCTGGACATCTTTGGTGAACATGTTGTTGGTGTGGACGTCAATATGATAGAATAGTCGAGTCTCACTGAAGTTGAAGGTGAGAGTGACTTCCTCATCCAATGTCATCGTTTTGTTCCAGCCCACCCATCGGGATCCTGTGAAAAAATTACACAATATTTAAAGATCTGATTGGGTTCGCCTTTTATGTATCGAATGATAGTATATGTAGATATATCTATATTTCCGTAATCAGGAGGATTGGTACAATTTTTTACTGCTAAGGTATTTTAGTACGACTTCCCCAATATTCAAATTTACGTAAATCAGTTTACGATACAATTTAGTTATTTTATTACCATTTAAATATCCTTTAGTCTCAAATATATCCTATCCCAACAAAACCGCCCCGACCGATAGTTCAAGTGAAGATTGAGGGTATAAAATTTACATACCTCTTGTGTCTAACTGGTCTGGCAGTTCGAAATCATTGGGCCCTACCAAGGAGTCCGTCATCTGACCGAGGCCATTAATTAGGCGTCCCTCCCGAAGCGTTCCGTCGTAGCCGAGGTCCTCGAACCGGGCGCCGCCGGTCATCGCCTGCATGTCTCCGCCCTTGGGCGCCGAGTACGCAACTAGATCCTCTGCACAAACAACATCCAGTGAATTCACCGCCCCGTGGCGGCTTTTCATCGCACAGCACACACAGTTCGCAAAAAATACATTTCAAGCACTTGCTAAAGCCACGTCGCTTTGCATTCGTCCCGGGACGCACCAGCAATTATAAACGGTATCCCTGTTATACCTACGTTTCCATCGACACCCGTACAGTTCCACCCTCATACAAGCCGTGCGAGGATGTGCTGCGTATGGAAAAAACCGTACTTTTGAAGCTACGAATGGTGCCTCAAGAGTAGATTTCCTTGGAGTGTATGTGTTGACGTTTCCGAGTATAAGCTGCAATAAAGGAAACAAGTATTTATACTTGTTTCATACACGCATAGCACACATAAAGAACAACAACAATATAAAGCATCTATTTATCGTTTAATAAAAGATGAGATTGATCGGGAATAGGTACAATAAAGTTTTTTAAGCACACTTTCAGTTCACGCCTAGTTTACAAAACAAGGAAAAGGCATTCAGCCTTGACGTACGGATGAACACTTTGCACCGGGACAGAAAAGGGATCCATCTCTGTGAAATATTTTGTACATATTTACGACATAGGCACTACAAAGAAAATGAAATCGTTTATCTTCTTTTGTCATTTCACGTGGAGCCGCATGTTTTGTTTTAACATTTTATTTTGTATACGGCCGTTTATCAAGGGAAATTGAAAAATGTAAACGACTAAAGCGGTTTGTTTACAGGCTGACTGAGAGGGCTCGACATATTTATTGTGGAGTAAGGTTATGTAAAATTGCGATTGGTTCGGGAAAAATATTCAATAGTGATTTATAGTGCTAATGAGTTAATAAAATATACCTACACCACATGATGTAGACGTAACGACAGAATTTAATGTGTTACATATTACATACCGCACTGCTACTACTATGAATGTGTATGTTTGTGAAGATGTTTGGACGTTTGTGACTCAATAACTTACCAGGTAAACCATGTCATGGATTAACAATAAAACTACTACATAGGTATGTCATAGCTTAAAATAAAATAATTTTCTTCAAGTTGGTATAGGTATAATTATGTACTGGGAAGTATTCGTAGGGTTTGGTTGAGCGTAACCTTAGCACCCGCTCTGGGACTAATTTCACGTAACTTGAGCCTTGTGTCTTCGGAACGAGCCCGAAACTTCCCTGTGATCCGAAGTATGTAAAGGAAAACTTCGAGAGGGTACTGATTTGTGCCTAATTGCTAAGTAAATTAAATGATTTATTTAACTTTTAACGTGTTTGTTAAGTGTAGCATCAAACTTTTGCAAGTTTAAGTGTTGCTGTGCCTGAATTAAATATAAATAGTTGAATTAGATAAATTATAAATTAAGCCGTCTCAAAGTTAATCAAATGGTTTTCTAAAAACTTAATTTATTCTGATAAGCAGTCATTCGTATTTTCAAAGTTCCCTTAAAAATGTGTTACGCGCCAAACAAAAACAAAGGCAAAGGTTTTTCTTTATTCCCGCAGAATAAAGAAAAACGCTAAATTAAGTGGTCACTTACCCTGCTTCCGTTGAAATCTTTGTATTTGACCCAGCGGTTGAGTGCGGTGCGCCAGTACTCCACCGAGTAGCTCTCGACGAATTCCACTCCCACGGAGTTAGCGAACCTGCCTTGAGACTCGGTGCCAGTGATCAGATACTCGTCGTGGAGATCAATCTCCAGAAACTGGCGGCTCCGAGGTGATATCAATCCATTAGGACACCAGGCGCCGCCCTTGATCTCGGTCCGAATGCTGCAAAGACGTGTCTCGATTAACTTCTCTACCGAGCTCTTTTTTATTCATCACAATAAGCGAGCAACAAGTGGATATAAAGCACACCCGAGCGTATGTTTTTGTTGGTTTACCAACGATTCTAAGTTCATCTCAGTACTTAGCTAACCAGCAAATTTATAAATAGACGTTGGGCACGTTAGCGCATATGCAAATAAAATTAGCGTAATAGTCTTAGCAAATAGAGTAAAACATTTGTGTGTTTCGTTTGACAACAGAAGCGGGACGTTTTGTGGCACTTTCATTTGAATATCTTGCGTGATCTCATCAGTAGGTACAGCGGGAACAAAGCGCGCTAAGCGCTGAATTAACGTGGCATTTGCTAAATCGCCTCTGACCCTATGTAAAGTGGCTCAGATGATAAGGCTTCGGCACAGTCGGCCCTACTTACATCTTGTTATCTTTGGGGAGTCAAGCTCCGAAAGGCTTTTGTAGGATCTCGCTCGTTCCGAATTCATATGAAAATTTAATTTTCTGTTAGTGAATTTCTCAAACGGGAGTCGAGCTTTCGCGTTATTGTCTCGCTTCGGGCTTATGCGGGCTTAAGGCCCCGAATGTGGGTCCCACTGTTAATTGTTTGAGCTAAGTATGAGCGTTTTGCGGCTGGGGGGTTCACAATTATTGTAACAACTTGGCCGTATCATAGCGCTTTATTGTTGTTTAACAATGGGCAGCTAAAGACATTATATCGATTAAAGGGCTATTTGCTTCGGATTTAGTGGAATGTGTTTCCATTTAGAACTGTGTCAATGAGTCATACCGCGCCCACAATGGTTTATCAAATTACTATAGTAAATTATTCGCATTTATGTAGTACTAGCACTTCGCCCGCGACTTCGTCCGCGTGTCCCACAGGAACTGTGCATTTTTTCGGGATAAAAAGTAGCCTATGTTACTCAGTGATAATGTAGCTTTCTATTAGTGAAAGAATTTTTAAAATCGCTCCAGTAGTTTCGGAGCCTATTCGGTACAACCAACCAAACAAACAAACAAAAAAATCTTTCCTCTTTATAATATTAGTATAGATTTGTGTCGAGAAAAGTTTTATAAGAATAAGGTACCAATTTACCGTGAGCTGAGGGGCGACACGCTCTGGTCGTAGCTGGAGCTTGCCGTTAGTGATTCGTTAGAAATCAACCCATTTTCCATGCCAAGTGGCACAATACAGCTTCCCCCTTCAGCTGAAAGAAAAATGTTATGTATGTTTAATAAATGCAATAATATTTAAGAACTCTTTTAATTCAGATTGAAATGTCGTGAACATAATAACGAGTAGTTCGGGTTTTTATTACGCAGGAGGATTATTCTTAATTTAGGCAGTTTACGCCATAATTACTTTACTTAATTACGATAATGAGTTATTGTGAATATTATTGTTATATTTGTGAAAGTTGATGCTTTGTTTTCTTTAATTAGGGCACACCCTAACGACACATGGGTGTCCGGGTGCTGCCCGAGGCAGGCGCTAAACTATCCGAATCATAACCATAGCTTCCGCAATGTGTGTATTGATGTTGCATTAGGAACGGAAGATATTTGGAAAACTTGTGTATTCTTATAATTGAAGGGTACAGGGGAAGATGGATCATTGTCAGTTCTTTATAATTAATGATAAGTTAAAAAAAACGGTTTTTATTGCTCCTAGTTGGGTTTGAGTGACAGGTACATAGGTAGGTACTCTTGTTTTCGTATTGCCCTCATAATGTAGTAATTATGATTTATGTTTCAATAAATTTTAAAATAACATGCTTTACTGAGTTATTAAAGTTTTTTGTCTCATAAACGATCATGACATGATATTTCTTTCCCTGCACCTTTTAATTTCGTGCTTTTGTCACTGCACGAAGAACTCGACATTTCAAAGGTTATAATTTCCTTCCAAGTTTAAGAAATTTATCTTAGGTTGTGACGGAGTCATCCTCTTTCATCATTTAGTGCTGGCAATCTTCCATTACTGGCCACTTCATTCACTCCATCCTTCCAGATTTGAACTTTAAATTTCAAAATTAGAACATCTCATATTTTTATGCATTAATTTCATTGTTTCGTCACTCTTTGTCTGGTCTCCGAAGACATCGGTCGTGGACCGCTGAACCGCTGTTCTGTACCTAGTATTATCTATAACAATGTGCTCAATGTTATAAGCAAGCAACGTCTTTTATAACAGTATTTTTATACCATTTGTAAAATGCTACTACGTCGCAAATACACTTCTCAAACCATCCAAGTCGTTTCCTTTCCTATTCATCAAGATTTGTGTCTGGAGGCTTCTCCCTCATGCTAGCCGTGGCTGAGAGGATAGAGGGAGGGTGGCACTCCGCGACAAGGTTATTTAATCTATTTCCAAAACTACAGTCATTAATATAACACAAGTAAATTGTACATTTTATACTAAGCAGTTAAAGAAAACATTGTCCTCTAAACTTTGTCTAAGTTACGTAGTTGTACGTATTTTAAAAGCAGTATCGCCAGTCGTACACCCGTAATTTGTTTCAGAATAGCCAACATTTACGATAAAGTACTGGAAACAAATAGGCTGGCACAGGCTATCCGCCTTTAGTTCTGTCAAGGCCATCGGAACCAGACTGCCGCATTACACGATGAAATCTAGAATAAATGTCGATATAGAAAAAGTGTATTGCTTTTCCATGTCTAAGGCTGCGGCTACACAAGGCCGCGATGAGACTGGGAGGGCGTAATCATATAAAAATTGTGTAGTAATATTGTAGTCACGTGATTTTCGCTTAAAATATTGTGTAATGTATAGGTATGTTACTGTGAAAGCCCGAACTTCGGTAAGATTTACCAACTCTTAATGGTAAAAGTCTGAACTGTTCTGTGATTGTCGTTCATTTCGAACTTTTGCCGCCATACACTCGGTAAATCTTAGGTTTTACCTCAGAGACACGGTAAATGTTGAAAAGCGTGAACGTGCGGTCAACACCGACTCCACGTGATCTTGTCTGCCCTACCCCTAGAGTCTTGAGTGCTTTTGTAAACCCGAAGGCGCGGAGAGACGGCACCCACGGAACATCAATTCTGTTTTGTGAGAGCAGCCCCCGCCCGCTGTAACGAAGCGTAGGCACCCGTGCCCGGCTGAGACTGGTCGCCGAAAGCCACCAAAAGGCCAAAGCTGCGTAGGCGAGCCAGGGTGCCTGCGATTTGTTACGCAAGGGCGGAGGCGCTGCACTTCCCGCAGCGCCAGGGACGTTTAAAATGCAAGTGGATACCGAAAAATTGTAAGGTCCGCAGCCCCAAAACCAACATTTACCAACCGTCATTGGTAAAACCTAATATTGTACCTGTAATGGTAAAAGCCCGAAAAATTTACTCTTTATTAAAAAATCCTAACATTTACCAACTCATGTTGGTAATCCCTTATAAGTAGTAGTAATATGGGTACTATAGTGATAACCTGTATCTAAGGTACCTGGGTAAATTTTGTTGTCATGAAACATACAACAAACATTTATTTATAGATAACATTTATTATTTATTAATTCATAATACGTAGACAGTTATGAACACATTATAATTTCAAGCACTTCATGAATATTATGATAAGAGAGAGATAACATAGAAGATAAGGGAAGAAACTATATATTGAACCTACCTACATCATAAGATTTTGATAGATAAAGATTTTGTAATAACAAAATCTTATCTATATATTAATCTTATTTTATTGGAACGAAGTTCCGTATCGCGTGTGTGTGTGTGTGTTTTTGTACATTTTTTTTGTACATAATAAATAATAAAAAATAATTATTCACTAATTAATCGAAAGGAACTTCATTCCATCCGGGTGTCCCTTGACACCTCTCAAGTTATTTATAATAAAATATCTAAATAGATATTTTATTATACAGGGTGGCAGGTTAAACAGTGGATATATTTTAAGGGGTCATTGTACTCATCATTATGAACAACTTTTACTATGGGAACAACTCTGAAATCGCGAAAAAAAATCAGCTGTTGGGCTGTAATATGCTTGTCATGCAAATATCTATGACAGTCTTACAGTAAAAGTCAGAAGCCCATTGCATAAGTCTGACAGTTGGGAAAAGACTGGGCGGATAATGATGTGTGCGAGTTAGGCTTATAAATTTTATGTCACACAATATTTTTACCTGACTGCCGTGAAGCCTAAAAGAAGGGTAATGTTTTTGACCTACCTATATGCTATTATTATGTAGGTGTGTATGTAGGTATTATCTCGTTTCCCGTTTCTGTGTGGTCCTAGAGACGAAACGAGCGAAGGGATTTTAACAAATGAGGTATTTCGTCTTGATTGCGCGAGTGACACTGGCTTGTAATAATTATGGATTATGAAAAAAACCAACATACGGCATACTGGTTTTAGTCGGGAACGCGATTATGTAAACTCGTAAAAAAAATCGTGACATGTTTATGTGGGTGCAGAAAATGGAATGCTTGTTTTTTTTTTTCTTGCGATTCAATGAAGTTACTTCGACAGAACGAAAATCATAATAATAAAGGACATCACAAATCATATTATTGATCCTGCAAATGTGTATAGTATCTAATCGGCGCCGCGTTTGAAAGTCGACACTGATTGAGCAAATGGACTTTGCACATACAATACTAGGTACCTTGTTTTCAGTAAGTAAACAACACAAAACATTCACTTTGCAAGTCCATCCCAGAATCCAGACTTGGAACCTACATACTGTATTGAAACTCGTACGCTCGCCCACAATACAGTAAGGAAATGGAGACATGTTCGGAAAATTCTAATGCCTGTTATGATAACATGTTTTCCTACGCTTCAATTCAAATAAATGGGTTCCCCTGTACTGTTACGGAGATGTGCATATTTATATAATAAAATTCATCTTAAGGAAAAAACAAAAGAGAATCTCGACGATGTTAAGTATTTTTAATAACAGTACTACCTGCTGGCACAAGAATTCAATATTTGTGCTATTCTGTTTTGGTATGTACTAGGTTTGTAAACATGCCAAATGGTAAAAATCTTATTAGATTGGAAGTGATTAGGTACTACCGTTGATAGGCTCATGTAACGAAGGGCCCATACCATACGTTCTCAAACTTACAGATTTTATTCTCAAATAGAATTGTTTACTAATCGTTCGTCTGTCGCACTTGACATACACAATTGATTTCGACCTAAATGAAGCGGATTTTTTTAATGCGACAGATGGAGGGTTAATCTATTGTCAAAAGAATCTTAGTTTCGGAAACAAAGTCGCAATCGTAAGATTTTAAGGACGTGTGCGTCCCGCCTTAATCTGACAAACAGGCGTGTGAGGGATGTGCACCTAATCCAGAGCATCGCGAGGACACGTGATAAATTACACGAGAACAAATTACGTGAAACTGGTGTGAGTAAAACAAACAATTTATTAAAAAGACAAATGAGACGGGCCCGTCGCAAGGTGATTTTAATTATTACATGATAATACTTGTCAAAACTGTTGGCATATTAAAATTTATTTGTGATGTATGTTTTGTGAGCGCGATTGGTAAATAGTGTGGCACGGTGCTTTAAAGTGCAGGTAAATTATTATAACCGTTTCTAAGATAGGTACTGAGCATGCAATGCAAACGTTTCACGTGAAATTAAAAAGTAAGTTATTAAATATATAAGTGATTCTCAAAAATCATATGACCCGAGCGGGATTTGAACCCGCGACCTCTGCCGTGGGTTCAAATCCCGCTCGGGTCATATGATTTTTGAGAATCACTTATATATTTAATAACTTAATAGAAGCATAACATGGCTTTGACATGTTTCAAATTCACAAAGAAAAATACATTTATTAAAAAGTAAAATGTGAACTGTAATTCAATAATAAATTACTATAAGTCATTGTCCAGAATTGAACATCTATTTAATTATAAAACTAAAAAAAGTGTGTTTGCAGTCGGGATAGGGTAGGTACTGGGACGTAACTATACCACAGTCTATAAATCCATAATTAAACCCTAAAAAAAATCTTTGATTTTTATCTGTTTATGCGGGCATCATGCAAAAAGTAGTGAACTAATTTTGATGTAGTTTTCAAAGTTTGGTAGCTTGGGATCTAACTTAAAATCTTAGCCACATTTCATCTAATTCCGGTGGGATGATCCAGGCTACAGCTTGACCGCTTCGTAGTATTATCCACCCTACACTTAAGGAGGTAATTTAAAATGGTCCATTTATTGTAGTCCAGGCGGACGGAGTTGCGGGAAAAAGTCTAGTTATTAATAAAGTTTGTGAATAGCCTGCAAGCATCAGCAAATCCTGTTCAGAATTAACTCCAGTTCGCAGTCGCTCCCCGAGGGTAAGCTAAACTTACTACCTCATTACATTAATTGCCCGTTGCAAAGAAGAATAACTATTAAAAATTCATTGTTTTCAGCCTTCCACCAAATTCACTCGAATAGCATTATAAATATTTAATTCTACAGTGACGCCGCGCCTAATGCTCTTAATTTAAAATTCTTAACAAACTTAATATTTGAGCGTACCGGCCCCCCAAGGATCCTTTACCTATTAAAAGTATATCAAGATTTTTGTTTATTCGCAGTCATTTCGCTTACAAAGCGGCGTGTGTACGAGGCTCGGCTCAAGTCCCCTCTGTGCGGGCCGCAGTAGAGAGCGCGTTTTACTGAAATTCCGCGCGGGTAATGTTTCACATGGGGTATCTCGGTAAGGAGACTAGACTTGCACGCTCAGTGGTACATAAATTTTCCGTTGGTACCGCATCGGAACCGCAGTAGGTAGCGGAACGACGTCCGTACCTCGTACGTGTTGCGCTGCCAAATAAAAATGTGGGTGGGACCTTATTTTGAACATTAGCTAGCGACTCATATGGGGCAGCCGTACGAATAGGAAAGTAGGATGTATGTGTTCGGTAAGTACGCGTGTGTACGATACATAAAGCTGTCTATTTATTATGATAACTACATATTTTATGAACGGCAGCATTATCTAGCTGATGTTATGAGATAATGTTGGCTACGCTTTGGTTTCTACTCTTATTGTTTTCTTGAAATATGGACATTGTGACGTAGAACATTAGCACATTGTTTATTTTGGAGGAGAGCTTAGCCATCAGGACACTGCCGAAACGGTAACAATATTTTTGGTGTAAAATGTAACTTTTGCCTTAAAATATAATACCTATTTACAAGGTCTACTTGTAAGTTAAATAAACAGTACTTTTTTGGTCTGAATTGCCAACAATATGTGCCAAACAAAGTGTGGTATTAATATTCGCGGCTTGCTGCGAAACGCATAATCGCCGGACCCACCAACATAAATAATTCATGCTGGAATTAAAGAAACTAAAGTTTCTCTCATTTTAACGAGCCACTTTAATGAAAGTGTTTGCCTTAAGAATTTATCAAATTATGCGGCAGACGTTTCTGGTCTTTATTTCTTATTTTCAATAAGCGGACTGATTTTTCTATTATTATTCGTAATGGCGAGACTTGGGTTGTATCTTCAGCCAACAAGGCGAGCAGGCAAATTTACTTATTCCAATCAATATACTTTTTATATTGTAGTTTTTTAGACATGCAATTTATTCTTTAAAAGACTAGGTCTATGCCACACGGTGGGAAATAACTTTAAATATTGTAGATAAGAAATTTTGCTTCACTTCATTTTATTTTAAAAGTAAATAATACTGCATTCAAAGATTTTTAAAGTAGCCTAGATCTAGGAATCGAACTAACCAAATGTGAAAGAAATAGCATCCTGTAATTTTATGATGCCGATCAAAAGGGCAATTAAAATGATTAATTCCTTTAAATAGGTAGCAAAGGAATACGGAGGAAAAGTATTAAAAGTACCTACTTTCCCTCCGTCCGTGTGACATAGCCGTGGGATGCCCTGTAATATTATCCACAGGGTTGTCACCTTTCTTTACCCTTTAATGTAACTTCAAGTCTTTTCTTTACATACATTGTTACTAGCATGCCACTTAGCTTTTAACTCCACTTATAGTTTGCATTAACGTCACGGTATTGTTATTAAGAGTATAGCTTTGTCTTTGTTATATCGTGTATGAGAAAATAGAATGAAAGTCTTGAAGGTTCCAGAAAAAACGTAGATATAAAAAGATGAGATAGGTCTGTAGACGTCATTCGTCTTGGTGAGAAAGGGGGGCGTCGGGTTTGCTGGCGAAGAATATCTAGACTTCGGTCAGCGCCTCGAAGCGACGTATCCTAGCAATAATCGGTCAAGCAGCTTGTCAAACTAGATTTATCGATCTAATGATTGCACACTGTTAGTGAAGGTTTAAAGTGAACGTTACAGATATCGTTGTGTTTAACAGTGGGTGATAGGTTTCGCAAGAGATACGTCGAAGGGATTTGAAAGTCCCATGAATGGTTAACATTAAGATCCACTTATGTTGGGATTGTAGGTACTTAAGAGTTATGGATTCTAGAATACCTGAAGAACTGTGGTCCTTGAACTTTGAAGTTTTAAATCAGAAAGTGGTTTCATATTTTTAATATTAAGATTTTCTAAATCGACATAGACACTTTCATATAATTTTAAGCTTTAAGATTTTGGTTTAATTTAATTAAAAGTATTTATCTAGAAAATAATGTTTAAAAATTCACTTGTTAGTTTTATAATCCAGCAAGAGCTAACGTATGTACTTACCTACACTGATTATACATATTTTTTTAATCGTAATTGGTAAATGAACTTTACCTGCTTATGAAATTCATTCACATATATCTAATATAGGTAATAGGCAAAGGTGCTTACATAATTCACATTAAATAAATTTGATATACGACGGGGTTTACCTAAATTAATTGCGTCATTTTGTAAAAGGTCTGG
Source organism: Thalpophila matura (assembly GCA_948465475.1). NCBI lineage: Eukaryota > Metazoa > Arthropoda > Insecta > Lepidoptera > Noctuidae > Thalpophila > Thalpophila matura. Next base: position 12,610,666 of record OX419176.1, on the reverse strand, counting down.
ACCAGTGACTAAAAGCTGAGTGCTTGGTTCCATAGTTTTTAGCCATTACGGCCGAGACCACAGTTTTATCGTAACATATCCGTGACGCGGGATAATTGCATTTAGAGTGGAGGCGATCAGGTATATTTCGATATATAGGAATTTTAATGGAAAGTCATTTAGGTATATTAAAATCATAAGAGTGAGGGAATTATTGATTGGATTTTAAAAATAATTTAATAATAGCTCACACGTTAAAATTTTGTTCGGAAAAATGAGGAATGAATTTAACCTTAACTTTCGTGTTGAAGTAATTAAGTACCTACACTACATGTTATTTGTAACTAAGTAAGTGCCATTTGTAACTTGATAATAAGTATTGTGAAGTATTTTGATTGTAAGGAAAACCATAATTATTATTTGTAGATATGGCATGTAAAGCTATAGGTAGGTAGGTAGGTTTGTACCTACCTACATAGCTTTACATAGTATCAAATGGACTGTCTTACTGAACAATGAAGTTTAAAATACTAATGTAGGTACCTACTGCATTCATAAATCTCAAAAGTGCAATTTAGGGCGAGGCCCCATTAGTGCGTTGCGCTGCGCTGCGTTGCGACATTTCACACTACATTACTCCGTTGGTTCGTCGACGCAAGGCGTAGTACGACAACGCAACGGAGTAATGTAGTGTGAATAATGACGCAACGCAGCGCAGCGCAACGCACTAACGGGGTCTCGCCCTTACGTGAGTTATCAGGCACACCTCAGATCATAGAAACAAGGGTGATGTGCCAAGTTGCTATTGAGCTTGACGACTTAATTTGCACACATTGACCATAATTAAAAATAACACGCTGGCGACGGACCGAACGCGTTTGTTGATATACTCGTAAATACCTTACTTATAGGCGCCTCTTAACTTTAACCATTGATTAAATATACAACTATCCTCGTCATTTGTATGACAATGAATATAGATGACAATTGACTGAAGAGCTGTTTAATTTGATCATCGTCTATAAGTGGGCAGTGTTTTAGTTTAGCGCTAGTGATGAGTGACGAATAACATTGTTAGATTAAGAGTGTGCAGAATTTTTAATGTGCAAACAGTTCTTCCTGTCGCAAAATAGCGACAGTGGTTCCCGTACTAATTTGCTATGATGGCATATCTCCTTTTTTCTATTATCAGAGGGCGCGAAATACCTTCGAGCTACTACAAATTAGTAGTACATCGTATCCTGATGGTAAACCATTGCTCTGAATAATGTTGATCAGAGTACGTCGCCATCGCAAAATGTTCGTAATTTAGAAGTTCGTCATGGCAAGCTTTCAAAGTTCCATACATTGCGATGATGACCATTCGAAATTAAGTAATTCGTCATAGCGTACCTTCTAACTCACGTACATCGCACTTTTGAAAACAGTAGGTACCTACCTACATCGGTATTTTAAACTTCGAAGTTCATGCCTGATATCTAATACTTACTCGTATTTTGGAAATAATTGAATTATTTTCAAAACAACATTTCAATATTCTAAGATCCGTACTTAATTTTCCGAAGGTAGTACCCCGCATACCCGTAAGCTAACTAATACTGTTATATTGTTAGCTTGAAAATAGTCTTACCTGTGTTAATCTCAAGCATTGTAGGTAACTTATAGATAATTAGGATACAGTGTTTGGAACCCCAAAACAACCTCGAAACGTGGTTAGTTGTTTAACGTGTGAAACAAACGGAGTCTGCAGCTTTGTTAACAAAGACGTACTGATAATGGAAACGGCGCGGCTTGTATGTGTTTAATCGCTTTCGATGTTTTAATTTTAAAAATTCGATCTACTCGTAGTATGTATAATGTTACAAAGAAAGTTTACTTTCGTTTTAACTTTTTACTTGATAAGCTATTGATAAATCGTCACACTGTTCCCGTAAAAGCGAGGCTGACAAATGAGATATCTTAAGGTCGATTTCAGGCCAGATAACGTTAGACTACCCCACCTCTTTTTAATAGAATTTAAACACTTCATTGTTAACATTTTGTTAGCCACTGGTTAGCCTTAATCAAGCGGAAAAAAAAAATTTTTACTAAAACTGCCAGCACTATTTACTACCTCTTTTTGCTGTCTTCGGGCATCGTCCTAATAGAACGCGAATGCGCGATCATCGCGCGACCATCGCGTGTTCGCGCGATGGCAAAAACTGGGTCTATCATCGCGCGAATTGACGACGCGAGCGAACGAGCGACCGTGGACTAGGGCAGTGGCAAGGCCGATACCACAACAATGGACGCGCGAATTTCAATTAGGACACCTATTCGAATTCAATATGATTGATCGCGCTTTCATACGAACTAAGTTCGCGCGAATAGATTTACAAACATTTGAGTCGCGCGACCGCGTCATCCGATTGTCAGTTAGGACACCTATTCGAGTTCAATATGTTTGATCGCGCGTTCGTACGAGTAAAATTCGCGCGAACCTGCGACGATCGCGCATTCGCGTTTTATTAGGACAATGCCTCAAGGTTTGACGATATCAAGAGAGCGTATAGACTTAAGTTACGGTCATGAAGCACATCTAGAAATGTTACATTCATGTATGTGAACACAAAATGTGGTAGGTACGTTACGTCGCCTCGGCGTTTCAGACATTAGGTGGAAATTAATGATGTGGCACCGAGTGCTGTGACTCTGACAGACATCTAGCGTGGGGGTCATTACCCCGTCTTGGCAACACCAGCGTGTCGTGTGCACTGTCAAGCGGAGCGGGGCGCGGGCGCACTAATTACTGCACCTGCTTATAAACTTTTAAGATAGTTAAACTCGTCCATTTCAAAGAAAACAAAAATTGAGGACACCTCAATGGTTCAGTTTAGTTTTATACCTGTAGATATTATAAATAAAAATAAATAAAATTTTAATGAGGCTGTCAAACATCGTTATCCTAATCTGTGGTGTTATCTGATTATGCTATTCATATTCATAATACATTATTATTGAATAGGGTCAAAGCCCGCTTGTGTCAGTTGTTTTTGAAATGTCTTATATTGTTTAATAACATTATTCCTGTACACACAAATAATAAACACAATTATTCTTTGGGTATTTTAATTGGCACATTTAGTAATTAATAACACCTTTTTGCCATTGTATACAACATGTAGTCTAGAACTCTAGATGTATGAGCATTTTTTATTCGAAGTTGTGTAAAAAAAATTCTTAGTAAAATTAATTAATTACATCCTCAGTACTAAAAGCGTCCATTACTGAAATAACACCCTGAAATATACAAAGTTCGTTGTAATTCATTGTCAAAGAGTCACGTTACTTAAGGCCAGGAGAACTTTGAAAGAGAATCGTAACTACCCTCCAATAGGACTGTAATTGTTTTGTTTACGCCTTTCCGTCACCATTGTTCAGTTGACGGTGTGAAATTAAACTTAATTGTAACTGTTAATGTTGAGTTATATAAAAAGTACTATCGTTATATACGTGTGGAATGTGTAAGGAGAGAATTTACCGTAAATATAAATTAGGAGCGGACTTTTTTGTTAGCCGTATAAATGGAGTGGGATTAGACGATGAGATTTTTTTTAATGTTTAGAGAATTTGTTAGCAGCGTGTTGACTGGTTTTTTAGTTAGGCGATGAGAAGAGTAAGAGCATAGGTTCAACGTGGGGCGTGACATGATTATGAAGCGAAAAGCGAGTGTTGAGTTATGAAGTTTTAATATACTTAATTAGTTTTGTTCTAGACTTTTATAGTTTCTTTTAATATCTACTTCTTCATATTTCAGGGAATAAGCAATAACCGGGAGTTATTAAAAATTCCAAGTTACTGCAAGAATTTTATCAGTATCATTTTTTTAAACAGTCCCAGCTTTATAATTCAAAAGCTACATGGAAAACTTAAAAAACTTAGGTATTTCACTGTAGTTTTTGTTATATGAGGCGGAAAGAAAATGTGGTCGACGCGAACCGGGCGGCCCGTAATAAGTGCCAGCGGAAATGAAGAACAGAAAAAGTTGAACAAAGTAAAGTATTACAAACCCCATGCTATGAATGTAACCTTTGACCTCCATGAAGGTGAATGTTGAGGTGAGTGATCTTGTACTGTTATATGAAAGAATATTATGATTTCGAAAGTACGAGTAGATACATATTTGTGTAACGTCTTCACGGCTAATCCGCTGAACCGATTTTGATGAAATTTGACAAGGAGACCTTTTGATCCGGGTATTTAGACAAGTTTCCCGAGAATACGATTAAAACCACGGCACGGTAAACAGCTAATACCTATTTAAATACGTTTCTACACGACAGCCCAAATAAATGAGTGATATGTTTTTAGGGCTCATGAATGTCTGTGAGATTCTTTATTCAACCATACCAATCAACTTTTAATCGCCTATGTAAGAATCCTTGTATTATCCCGAGTAACAAATAATTTTGTTAAATTTTGTTTAGGCGATGAGTCGAATGAATGTGAATTTTCATCACAGTCGGACCTGTAAGAAAATGATCCACAAAATTCACATTCACTCTATTCACCACTAACACAACTTATTTTTTAGACATGGTGCGTGTTTTAATTCTAAATTATTTGGGTTTTCAATCTATTGACTATAATTATGGTTGTCCTTGCTCATAGTGTAACATACTCGTAGATATGATTAATAGATTTAATCATCCGTAATACATCATCCTAACATACATAGACTAGTTATGATCTTTAACAAATCTGCCAATCGCAGTGATTGATGAAAGTGTGCGAATAATTAAGATTAATTAAATTATGTATTATTATCTTATCACAATTTATTAAACATACGTCAAAATACGTTTTTCATATTCTGTCGACTGTATCAAGAGTTAATCCAGAACATACTCAAGTAAGTTTATTTTCTTCAAATACGAAAATATTGTTTGGAAAATCTCTTCTTCAGGGTCAAATCCAAAGAAAATGAACTTGTTCGAATTTTCTTTTCACCCAAGAGTATTTTCAAAGTTAGAAAAACGGAGCGACATTCTAACTTGTCTGGACTTTTCCATTGATTTTATATTCTTATTGTACGAATAGGTGTCTTTTGTTTTAGATTTTTATTCAAGTTTCATTGAACGAACAAGTTTTTCGTTTAATTTGACGTAATATACGAGTAAAACTGAAGTAACTTTGGATATTCTCGATGAGTATGAAAAAGAAGTTAGAATAGTTTCAAGATTAATTTTAAAGGTATAAGCAAGTTTTCCAATCTATTTACGTGAATCATCAGTAGAAAACGTAATGATTGTAATGAAGCTATATAATTTAAATAAGGTTAGTGAAAAAATATATCGATACCTACTTTATACAGAATAAACACGTCATAAAATACAAAAAAAAAGACATTACTGTACATTGAGGCATGGAATATAGTTATTTGTCCTCTATGGAGTACAAATAACTATATTCCATGCCTTTGATACATTGATGTACTGTTAGGTACCAATATTTTGTTTACGGTTCAATAGACCGAAATAATGTGGGCATCAATGGTATTATATTAAAAGTGCTCCCAGTACTTCCTATGGTGACCATGAGAGTTATAACGTCTTACTGCTTCAGTGTGCCCAAGCCACGTAGAGACAATCCAAGGGTGTGTGTGCGTGTGTCATTTATGTTTGTAACAACTCATAACACAGCAGAGCAGTGCTCGGCAAAATACATTGAATTTACTTTTCAGGATGTCGCTTCAATCTGACTAAAGCAGAAGAATATTGACATGTTCGTGAGCACTGCTCTACAAAGGTGGTTTATTAAATGTCTTAAATTTTACACCATTAACCTTTTAATTGAATGGCACTTTGTTATTAATGTTGTTAGATAGTTTCATTACGATGGTAGTTAATTTGGACGCTCGATTGGCTCGAATTTCGCTCCTCTGCTCTGGTTACACCCAACACGTGTGTTACCAGTCAAGAGTAGGTACCTATTTACAAGATCAATTGTATTGTATTCTATGAATTTACATGTATGTTTTGTGATGAATGCCACAAAACACCTTTACACTTTTCTATTCCTAGCAATACTAAAAAAAATATTCCATAGCTTCACAATGAACAAATAAAATATTTCCGCGATAATTCTATTTTATACCAAAAGATTCTTAGGGAAAGTAAACACCGAGAACTTAACAAAGCTACTTACCCAAATAGGACACGTGTAAATTTACTTACACAAAATAACGGTAAATTTCCATGTCAGAGGTGAGATCTACGAGTACAATAGACACGATGTCATGCTATGGAAGGTTTTGCAAACTGACGTTAGCTTGTGAGCTGGCTTGGAGAGTTGCAATCTGTTACGACGACGTAGCAATTAACAATTTAACAGCTCAATTGCCATTTTGATTTGAGCACTGACGGTAACTCGATCTTCTTGTAAAAATCTTAAAGAGAACGCTACGTTGTTTCTCGTGAGAAGTTTTTTAAAGCTTATCAGATTACGCGAAAGTAACTTTTAGGCTGTGTCTCCAATAGGCAAACTGTGAGCGGCTGACTGAGTTTGCGCTATCGATTTGCAGTAGCAAACTGTTAGCTCAAACTAGAAAACTGTGGATACTCCATTTCAAATATATGGAAGGGCGTACTAAACCGCTGCAAACTCAGTCGGCCGCTCACAGTTTGCCTATTATTGGGGACACAGCCTTAGTCTAACTAGATGTGGCAAAATGTCAATATTTTACGTGGACAGATTACCATTTGTCCTCCACAATCTACTGGATAATACCGGTATTCTAAGTTTAGACCAGATCCTAATGTCAGAGTTTCGAGATTCTGACCACCTGTAATAAATAACTGTCATAGATATTCGTATGACATCCGGAATCGTCAGTTTAAAGTGCTCTGCGAGGCACGGAGGGGTCTCGATGCGGAAAAAATATAACCATGACTATACAAACTGTAGCACTCAGATCATAGAAACAAGGGAGATGTGCCAAGGCGCTATCGAGCTTGATGCTTGAACTTGAGCAAATTGCTCATAATAAAAACGTACGCGCTGGCGACGAACCGAAGACGATCGATGGTATAAATACAGTGTTTTAGTTTAGTGTTAGTGTTGAGTGACGATTAACAGTGTTAGATTGAGGGTGTGCGGAATGTTTAATGCGTGGGAGATCTTTTTATTCACAAGGAGCGCTTAATTATGCGCGTAATCGTGTCGAAAAATGTACTAAAAGTGGCATCAGTTGTTCCGGTACTAATTTGCTATGATGGTATACCTCCTTGTTACTATGATCTGAGCTGTAGCACCTTGTGAGCGTATTTGAAACTAAACAAGTACGTAATATGGTTAACCCGGAGACTGAAACTGGCCCTAACAATTAAGGCATGAACAGACTTATTACATCTGATGCCACGCGTTGTGAATGTAGCGTGCTCGTTAGCTACATTTCATCTCGAGAAGCCATTTTTCGTCATTTGGCCAATGAACACATGGCGGCGTCAGGTATTGAAAATGTGCTGCGACCATTATATGTATGGAAATTCTTTTTTCCGTATGTATGTATGTATCTTTATTTATCAACGTTTCACAAAATTCATATAATTAAATAATAATGAGTATATTAATATTAATGAATTTTAAAAAGACTACCGATAAACGCTTTTCTATAACGTTACGTAGGACGCAATTAGGTTAAGGTATAATAATTCATGTAGGTATTGTTACTGGGGACCCTCCAGTCTCGCTTAGTGCGCTTAGTTCGTTCTCCATGCGACAGTTGTTACAGGTGTTACTAACTAACGCTGTTCTCAGCAAATTACACACGTTTACAATTAATTCATTGTCGATAGTCGTACACCGCCCTATTCTAGCAGCTAATGTTTTATCCTTGTAGAGGTAGAGATTGAATATTTAGTTTGTTTTTGGCATAATATTATAATCAAGAATATAATTAAAACCTCAAAGTATTATTTAATTTTGTAAAATATTTATTATGCAAAATATTTATTTTATAATGATTACTACTTTTTTAGGGTTCTGTACCTTAAAAGGAAAAACGGAACCCATAAAGGATCACTTTGTTGTCCGCCGTCAGTCACCGGACCATAAGTGGAGCCATCTGCTCATAGATGGCGCCATTGGAAGTATGCAGTAGCGCCATCTATGATCATATTTCGGAACCCTTAGGGCGCGAGGCATACTCGCACTTGTCCGGTTTTTTTTTACCGTGTTGCTGGCCTGGTGATCGCAGGCGCGACTCTTGAGGGTAGGGTCCTAGGTTCAATCCCTGGGTCGGGCAAAGCGTTGTTAGAATTTTCCATTATACATAATTATGTATAATTTACCGAGTATCTATGCACTGTACCTATATCTCTCCCTATCCTTTCGGAGAATAGTTTTCTTCTTCTTCCACCTGGCGTTAATCCCGGCTATTGCCAGGGTCCGCCTTCCGACTGAGCTTCCTCCACTTTGCTCGATCTTCAACATCCTTTTCAGTCAGGCCATTGGCTCTCATGTCGGACTTGACGACGTCTAGCCAGCGCTTGCGAGGGCCCACGGGACCTAGCCCCAAGGACAGCCATATTCATGCATCCCCGACCAACGTACTCCATAGGGCGGCGCATGATGTGGCCATACCATCGCAGACGACACTCTTGCAGTTTTTGCCCCACGTCACGGACACCAAGACTACCTCGGATAAATGAGTTGCGTATGCGATCGGATCGCGTTACGCCGCTCATCCACCTCAGCATTTTCATCTCCGTGACGCGAAGCTCCTGGATGTGTCTGCTTAGTGCTGGCCAACATTCGCCGCCGTATAGGAGGACAGGCCGTATGATGCATTTATATATCTGCCCCTTGAGCTTCGGAGGCATTTTGCGGTCGCACACAACGCCTGTTACCTCGCGCCACTTCGCCCAAGCCGCGCCTATACGTGCTTGGACATCGTCGTCCACGTTGCCAGACTCGTGCAGCACGGATCCAAGGTACCTGAACGTATCGGACTTTGTGACCAGGTCCGACCCTATTCAGATGGTGTTTGAATCCGTGATGCCACAGGACATGTACTCAGTCTTCGCCACATTTAGTCTCAGACAACCGTTTTCCAGCGTGTCCTTCCAAATGTTGACTTTGCGCTCAAGATGGGCTTTGTTCTGATTAACGAGGGCGATGTCATCGGCATACATCATTAGCCATGGAGGCTGATCTTGGATGTTTGCCGTAACTACATCGAGCACCACGTTAAACAAGAACGGGCTAAGAGCCGAGCTTTGGTGAACGCCAACAGATATTGGAAAGCCATTGGATTCGCCAACAGCGGTCTGGACAGAGGACACGGAATCGCGGTACATATCTCTGATAATGTCAACATAGGCCTCGGGAACGCCCTTGAAGTGAAGTGCCCACCAGATGGACTGCCGAGGTATACAGTCGAAGGCCTTCTGCAGGTCTAAAAAGGGCATATGCAGAGCTCTCCTTCTCTCTCTGTACGCCTCAGCCAGAGTCCGTAAGGCAAACACTGCGATCATGGTGCTGTTACCCGCCCGGAAGCCATATTGACACCCAGAGACAGTGCACTCGCTACGGAGCCGTGTGTCAATGATGCGCTCGAAGAGTTTCATGGTGTGGCACATGATCTTGATACCGCGGTAGTTACTACAATCCTGTACGCTACCTTTGCCCTTGTAAACAGGAATAATCAGGCTAAATCACCACTGGTTCGGCATTTCCTTGGTGATCAGGATGCGGTTAAAAAGATCCGTTAGAAGGTCTACACCATGTGGGCCCGGAGAATAGTGGCGTGAAGGAATACCTAAATGTTGTTTTAGTGTCTACTTATAAAACAAAAATATTGATCAAAGTCTTTTCGTTAAAGTTTGGGTACAACATACTTAATCACTTGGCGATGTTTATTTCTTACATTTACTTCATTTTATAAAGACTGGTTTCATTTATTTGTTTAATAATAGTTTGATATGGAAGTACTAGTTAACTTGGAGTTTTGGTATTGTTTTCAGGATTTGTTGAGACGGAGTTGAAATATGAGAAAATAATTAATTGTATTAACAAATAAAAATATAGTGCAAATCATTAAAAAAAATTAGGCAAATATTTATTGTTTCCAAGAAGAGTTCGCGTTCAAACCAACTTTTTGTTTGTATAACTACACTCTTGTATCGTTTATGAAAATATTTATTGCACGCCCTTAAAATTGTTTGTACTTCGCAAAATTGCAGTTCAAAATCTGATGCTAAGGCCGCGGCGCGTTTGTGTACAGTACACTGTGTATTTACCAAAAAAGGCCACAATTATTCCGGTACATTCAAGTTACAGCACCGCATGTTCATACGGTGAGAGAGAAGAGAAATATACAGTTATGTTAGTGTAAGTGGGAGGGAAACAGCGTCCTCTTGCGGGAACAATTTGTCACTGTCTCCGCCAATTTCCTCTTGTAACTAGTTTTTTCTTTGCGCCACGTAAATTTAATTTCAGCTCTTTGTTGAACCGGTTTGAAACGGTTGTAGCCGACTAGTACCCGCAAACTTTTTTCTTTAATGTGTGGCTCACTTGTGTTTGATTTTTACGAGTCGCGTTTGAAGTTCATATATTAGTCAGAAAGATATAAATTTAAAAATATATATTATTAAGTTTGCGTTGTAAAGTTTCTTACTTAAAAGTCACACTTGGTCAGTCAGTCATAGTTAGGGGGCAAGAATGTGTTTGTATAATTATTCTACAATCACATTCTTGCCCCTAGACTTTTCAATTAGGTAGATTATTATAATTAGGTATACAACCTGTACAATAAACAGGCCACGGTTATAGGTTCATATAATTTACAAGATAACCCTTGTTCATCCATACACCATAGTTTGGCATACTACATCGTGTAAGAAACCGGGACCAAAAGCGTGAAAAAGGCTGGTCCCTTATTTCACGCCAGTTGCCCAACGCGCTACCGCTGTTATCCTCAAAAAAACATAAAAATCATGTCAGAAACAAGTACCCTTCATTCCATGTTAAGATATAACCTCGCTGAGAGGAAAATATTTTAAGCAAACCTTTGCTACACTTGTATTTATTAAAATATTGTAACGTTGGTAAAGTGGATTGAAACTTGAAAGCAGAAATTGCAATTGGATAACGTCTTTGAGCCTAAGACAAACACGATACCTAAAGAAAGATTGTAAAAAAAACAAAACATAAATCAAATGAAATCATGTCAAAATTTTTATTTGCTTAAAATGTGTGTATAATTATGTTTACAGCATTAATGTACGTACTTATATAATTATGTGAACTAGCGTCCACCCGCGGCTTCGTCGGCGTTTTTCGAGATAAAAGGTAGCATATGTGTTATATGCATATTGTTATATATAAGCTATATTATTGTAAAGTTTCATCAAAATCCGTTCAGTAGTTTGTGCGTGGAAGAGTAACAAACATCCATACATACATATCTACATCCATCGTCCATACATTCATCCATCCTCACAGACTTTCACATTTATAATATTAGTAGGATGTTTGACCACTTCAAAAAGACCACAGTCGCAGTACGACTGCGGTCTTTTTGAAGTGGAATAAAATGAACATGAGATATATAAACTGTAGAACCTATAAGTTACGGCAAAGATTAAATTTTGTACCGTAGCAATATATAGTAGCTGTCTGCTACGAAATTCTGTAGCACGTAACACGGGTTACAGTTTGTGCTTGATTACAATATATGAAGTAATCACTACTTACATAGTATAAAACAAAGTCGCTTCCCGCTGTCTGTCCCTATGTATGCTTAGATCTTTAAAACTACGCAACGGATTTTGATGCAGTTTTTTTAATAGATAGAGTGATTCAAGAAGAAGGTTTATATGCATAATACATCCCGAAAAACGCGGGCAGAAGCTCGTTATTGTATAAAGAAAGGATTACGAAAAGGAGAAACAAGAAAATCAACTGTAACCGTTCCTTATAGGGCACGCATGGTGACCGGTTTCTGATCGGTACATCAAGACTTCGTAAATTGTAGTCTCATTGACATATTATAGTAGATTATTCGAGAAATGGATTAAATTCCCTTAAATGGTGTTATTATTATAAAATACCTCTACAAAACAATGACTGTTTGAGGAAGGAGCTCGTGGTTCTTCCAGGTTAAGTGGCATCGTGCCAAGTGTATCATATAACATGATGGGAAGAGTAATTCTAATAATATTTTCCTTGTAAAATTTTCGCAGCGTATAAATTTGGCATAAATCCACAATCGTGCGAACGCCAAATATGTATTTACGATAAAGCATTGGTATTCAATGTGAAATTGAAATGAGTGAAGAATTTTGATAGCAAGTTTTGATGAATAATAAATTATTTCACGTTTGACTCCAAACATCACCACACAAAAGGGGTGCGTGAGGTATTTTATAGTTTGTGCCAATATGCTGAATGCTGAATTATTAGTCAAAGCATTCTGTATTCATGCACCTGTCGACCTATTTTGATAGGTATTCGTAGCTTTAAATTCAATCAAAGCAGCTTCAGATGCTTATAGCAGGTATTTGATTGAATCGTACAATATTATACAAAATCGCACGTATTGTGTGTCCGAACTATGCATTTACGTACGTAGATAAATTTTAATGCGTCTTTTGGGAAAGTTATTTATTTTTTATTTTATTACCAGTTTGTATCTATATTGTAGTAGTAGTTGGAGTGCCATTAAAATTTTTACTGTCATACACGTAAAGTACGCTATAAAACTAGTAATGTAATAAAAAATAGAGTGCCTTTTTTACAGTAATTAAGATATTTTTTCAGAACTGTACCGCATAGTACCTATGCGGTAGCAAAAATCCATGACTGTATAGTACATTAAAAATATTCAAAATATTAGGTACAGTTCAATGAAATCTAATTTACTAAAACCATTTTATTTGGATCCGACTTAAGTGCCGATAATAATGAATGGCAAAAAATGAAAAATCGCTTTTCACGATGGCCCATCTATCTAATAAACCTAATATTGGTTTGATGCGCGCTCAAGAGGCGTGAAATGACTCCCACCCCCCGCCCGATGGGGTGACAGGACTCACCAACTTAACCTGACCTGTACTGTTGTTACTCTCATTCCAGACGTCGAATGAAAACATTTTCTAGTCCGTACGCTCTCGGTTTATCCTGGCTGGTTTGCGTTGCACCTCTTTCCACAGCTTTCAATTTATATTTGAAAATGTGGAAAGTTTATTTATGTTCAGTGTATAGAAATCACCTTAAGTTTATATACATTCGAGAAACATTCCAATCTTTTATTTTGTAAAGAGGGCTAAAGCTTGCTTTAAATAATCGCGCGATATAAGGTACCTAGGCTTTGGCAAGAGCAAGTATGGCCACTTGCCAATAAATGGTGTTTTAGTGACCACTACAAGATTAATCGGCTAAAAACTCTTAGGTACAGATATTTCATGCTCTATAAAATATTGAGTGCTCCACATTTTATAACACATAAATAATAAAATATGTGGATACCTTCCTAATAATACTGTAATAACAGTATTACTCGAAGTTTACTCATATTCAGCCGGATCTGGTAAGGCTAGAAGCCGACCATAACATACATAGTTGAATAGAAATCTATAAATATGTAGAATCTATCACAGCTAAAGTAAAATAATTTTGATTCATCTGGCCAATAATAAATATTTAAATCCTGCTCCAACGTAAAACTTTATGAAGTGAAACAACGAATAAAATAGTTCCTTAACCCTTAGCTTATTAAAGTAGCTAAACGTAGCGGCCCTTTTTGAAAATTAAACTACTGCGAGGGAGATTGACATACCACGTTAACTGAACATTCCTCCGATGACCGGAGCCTCAAGTGTCGGAGTAACGGAGTAACTCACAAATTACGTCCCCCCGTTGTTTAGAGACAAGCAATTTGGATGTCCCCACGTCTCCGATGGCAACATTCCTTGGCCCCTTGGACCCCGGCCCTCGTTAAACTATGCGACTTAAAACGGCTATAGCGAACACACACTTGCGAACTGTACGAACTTTTCAAGATCAGTTAAACTTGATGGTGGAATGTGATATTTATAGGGTTCAATGTTAATGAGTATGCACAAGTATGTGGCTTTATTTACAGGATCATGGATGGTTCTTTTATATTATAATGATGTCAGTTTTGCCTATTCTAGTTATTCAACTGAGCTTGTGCCGAAAAATAATAGTAAGAAAGAAGCTGGTGCCTAGAGTTTTACCGTTAAGCACGTAGGCCCGTAACATGAGTCTAAGACAGTGTTTTGCAATTATAGATGATACATCAGTATATCTACTTAAGTAGGTACGTTTCCCCTGGCGAGATTATGATTAAACGAGGCTTAAGGCGCCATCAGACACATTGAACTGCAAGCATAATCGGCACGCAGTTGTCTGCAGTCGAATCTGACTGCACGCAGTTGTGGCTGTGCGCCTAGCCCAGGAGCTCAGAATAAAAGTTTATTAACTGTACACTGACTGTACGTGGCCAGCGATGGAAAGCATGCGTCGACATCGACACCACAAGACTGCAGCCGACCGCGTTAATTTGAACGTGTTAACTGCACACATGCAGTCCTTCTGATGGTAGCCTTAATTATTTAATTTTAATACTTATTCTAAAAGAACTCAGCTAATGAGTTAGTAAAAAATAACTCATTATATTTGCCATGACGTGTCCTGTGGCTAATCAGTTAATGAACCGTCACGTGCAGCCTAACGAGCGTCTAATTGTTCTATGATTTATCTCCTGCGGTCTTGACCTGTGTACATGGGGCCTACACGGCATTTTTTTGGGTAATTACTGGCAGGTGAAATATTTATAATTAATATTTTTTTCATTTACTTAATATTATGAATAATTTCTGCTATTCTCTTTGGCGTATTTGAAAATCCATAATCCTAAAAACACTAAATACAACCTAAGTAGGTACTATTTCCTCATATAGCGTCGCAACACTTTCTAAAGTAACACACACAATCACGTATGTAAATCAGTTTATACTACATACCCTGTGAAAATAATGATTTGGTTAATGTGCCATAATATTATGTTAAGGTGTAACTTGTAACTCAGATTGTTGTATGTTAGATGACCGTTTACAATGAGAGCTGGTGGTGAGAAGTGATGGTATGAGTTACAGACGGACAGTCTGAAACTAACTACGTCTGTGACTACCACTGCTACTGCATGTAGCTTAATTTTGAATTTTGCTTACGGTTGTTAAAAGGCCGGATCCGTCATTGTAGTAGTCAAAGGCGTGGCTTCCAGAACTCCGTATTTTGTCTTTGCTGCCGCACTTAAGCACTTACTGTGGTCAAAGCTTCGAGGATCTACAGTGGTGGTGGGCAGAGTAGTGGTCGGTTCCAAGTCTTCGTCATCAGGGTCCGGTTCAGTTGTGGTGGTCGTGGTAGTGGTACGGCGACGGCGCTTCTTGTGCTGCTTCCCCGGCCAGCGGCGCTGCGGCCCGAACGGCACCGGCGCAGTGGCACGCTGGCGCTTCAGGCCTAAAATTAAAGTAGGTACTTACTGTGGTAAAAGGGAGGATGTTAGTTAATGTGTGGTAGATTCTCGGCGTTCATTGTATACCACACACCTTAAACGCTATTTTTGAGCATTTTAAGCTCACAGCGTTCGGTAATCACATGGTTGCCTGCATAATCGTGGCTGCTCCTCGGTGGCTTAAATTTACTACTCACTGCGGTTAAAGATGTGTTAGGCCGAACCCGAAGTTGTTACCGTCAGGTGTACTGCGTGAATGTAGTTGAGGTGGTTCAGTAGAAGCGTGTTTGGCATAGCCAGCGCGAGTGAAGCGAGATGGTTGCAAGCGGGCTCGGAGTGGAACACCAGAAGCTTCAGCTCTAAAACTAGGTACTCACTGCTGTGCGAAATGGATGATTGAGACGGTTGTCGTGGTCTGTAGATTACTTTGCATGGTTCATTGCCTAGATAATAATCAAGCACTTACTGTGGTCGAACGTCCTTGGATCAACCGTGGTTGTAGTGACGGCTGTGGCCGTATCGGCGACAATGTCGTCATCGGGCTCTACTGTCGTGGTTGTGGTAGTAGTGCGCTTGCGGTTGCGCTCGCGCTTTCCTGGGCGGCGAGGAGGGGGAGACGTGGATGCGGGTGCGGAGACCTCAGGGTCCCGGGTGTCCCTCGCAACAGACTGGTCGCCGCCTTTGCCGGGCTCGGCAAGGACAAGCGCCACTAGTGACACGGCCAGCAGCCGTATCACCAGTGGCGCCAATCTCCCCATTGTGCCTGTTGACAAAAAGACAGAGCATCAATATTGGAACATCTACAACCGATTTTAAAAATTCATTCACCAGTAGGAGGCTACATTTTCACTGAGTAATATAGGCTATTTTTTATCCCGAAAAATACACAGTAGCTGTGGGTCACGCGGACGAAGTCGCGGGCAAAGTGCTAGTATTTAATAAAGAAGTATCAAACTACTATAAAGTAATATTATAAGTACCTACACTACCTATATAATAATAATGTGATGAGTGAGATAAATACTCTTATATTTATTTGGTGATCATTAATTAATGTTTGTTTACCTATACCTAGCTAAATCCTGAATAAGTTTAATGGGAAACTTATTTGTTGATGATTGGATGAAATTGTAACTAGTGTGTGTTTGGAACTAACTTTATACGTAGAGGGTTCATAAGCTATGTAACTTACAATAAAAACATAGTTAAAGTACCTTATTAGATACAAAGAATCTCTTAAAGCGACTACAGGAGCAAAATGCAAGTTTTATAATGCCATAAAGTACATGATCCACTGGAGTATGGGCGTAGCCAGCCATGGGCTCAGGGTGGGTAGCAGTCCAAAATAATATGTACCTAGCAAACCCGCATAAGTATACCCGCGGCCTTACCCCCCCGCTTAATTTTTTCATACAAAAAGGTTACACCCTATAGCACCCTGTATCTGTATGTATAATTCGAATTGAACTTTCTTACGGATATTAGGTGGTATTGTAGTTAGTACCTAGATAATTTAGTTTTTTAGGTTTGGTTACCCTACAGGTCTGGGGCAAGCGCCCCACCCTGCCCCACCCTGGCTACACCCATGTCACTGGAGTCAACAGAATCAGGGCAAAGCTAGTGAGATAGTATGTTAGAAACAATTAAGTTCATTTGATACCTATGATAGAAAAAAATCACCAAGATACCTCTAAAAATATTTGTTTAACGATTAAAAACCATACTAATACACCTATACTTGCAATCATTCAGATTATTCTACAAGCAAAATATTACTTAACGTATGTTTTAGATTTCTTATGCAGTTACATTTTCGCCACAATTACAAATTTTAATCAATTTTACCTTGTTTTTGAACACGTTTTGTCAGTTTTCCGTTCTCTCTATTGTGACCCGGGCCGTACATGTTAGATTTGAGTGAATCGACCTTAGTTCTTGTAAGCCTCATAATAACATAAATCTCGACAACATGGTAAAACTCATATTATACCGACATTGGCACTAAAGAGTCTTTACACATTGTGTACATTCATAATGTTTCAGACTATCAAAATACTTTGTAAAACTTTATTAAGATGAGGGATGAATGTTTTTAGCGAAGTATTTCGTGTCTCTTTAATTAAGAAAATTTTCATTAGCGCACTCTGTACGTTTTATCATTTATTTACAAAAATAATTTTCAATATAACAAACTTTGGCGTCTGTTTTAAAAATATTATGGAGCCCTGATTGAAACAAGCGCTATTTACACATTTTTGAATATTTTAATAAGAAAGATGTGCATTTAAATATTATTTTATGATACCAAACAGGTACGGAGCGTACCGTTAATTAGGCTCGGGATAAGATTACTTTAATATTAAAGAATTAAATAAAACATTAATCATTATTAGCTGCCGCACTTGCACTAGCATAGTAAAGTAAGTTCCATACAATACTGACAATTTCGTTGCATGTTATGTTGGTCAAACGAATAACAGACTAACGGTAGTTTGTTTGACTAGGGAACACTTCTAAATACCACTGGTAATACCACTGCGAGTAACAAAACAAGTCAAATAAAGTCTACAGAGTCTACACCGACACTTACACGATGCAATAAAAACGATGTCTACAGAAAGGACCGTACGAATAAACCATGATTGTGTCACTCCCGCTGCCCAGTTATTTTATAGCTCCAAGTAAGATGGAGCTCTGATACTACTTTTGTAACGTGAAACATTTTTTATTGAATTAATTCTGCAGTCCCATTTTAATAGTGTCGTATTTTACGGACGAGTGTTCTAAATTAGCTGAAGGAAATCTAGAAGTATTTCATAATCCTTCTTCTTTATCCTCGAGTTCCCTAGTGTCCGTTTTTCTTTAAGTAATTGGCGCTCATTTGGAGCAGACGGGTTCTTTAGTCTATTTTATATGGTGAGTTTTCTAGATAAACTATTGTATATTGCATCCTTTTGGAAAGGAAGCTGTGTCTGTGAATAGTGCACACGTATGTTAATTGTCTGGACTTTAAAAGAGACATCAACCTTTGAGTTTGTTTCGGTGTTTCTTGTCAAAGGTAGTCATATAGGAAACACCTCAGATCATAGAAACAAGGTAGATGTGCCAAGGCGCTATCGAGCTTGATGCCTGAACTTGAGCAAATTGCTCATAATAAAAACGTACGCGCTGGCAACGAACCGAACACGATCGATGGTATAAATACAGTGTTTTAGTTTAGTGTTAGTGTTGAGTGACGATTAACAGTGTTAGATTGAGGGTGTGCGGAATGTTTAATGCGTGGGAGATCTTTTTATTCACAAGGAGCGCTTAATGATGCGCGTAATTGTGTCGAAAAATGTACTAAAAGTGGCATCAGTTGTTTCCGTACTAATTTGCTATGATGGCATATCTCCTTGTTTCTATGATCTGAGGGAAACACCGAACTCATCTAGCTTAAAAAAATGTTTTAACGTGTAAAAGTGTTATTTTTAACCTATTTACAAAATAAATATCATTTATCATTATCATTTATGGCGTATAAAGGTATAATTCTTTTGTTTCATTAAAAAAGCGTAACGCGAGTCGCGTCCGCTTGTTCCCACTAGTTCTACTGAACGGTTCTACGCTAATGGGATTTTTTTTTCGGAACTTTTTTTTGCGGAACTATAATATAGTTCCAACGTCACAAATATTTCATAGAAATATTTTTTACTGTTCACTGTATGTAATTTGAACGTATAGTATATGAAATAACACAATATTATCAACGCGCGACGGTAAACTAAACTTTACTCCTGTGAAGCCGGAGCGGGTCATCTAGCGGCTACTTAATAAAAGAAACGTTCATATGAATATGAGTACATTATTGGAACTTTGCTTCTGACGGGGGTCCCCCGACCGCACACGTTTTTTTATCAGGCTAAGGCCGCGGCCGCACTGGTACGGTGATAGCGACGCGATGGCGATTTAGTGAACAAATTTTTCGCTTATCGTTTCTGCAGTGCGACCACCGACATATGTTTATTATGAGTTTGTTTTCACGAAATCGTCCGATTCCGATTTCCGTCGCGTCGCTGTCGACGTATCAGTACGGCCGCGGCCTAAGTGTCTGTTTCACAATATCGGAGTAGCCACTACCGAATGAATTTAAAAATGGAACAGAATTTGTATGAAATTATCTACCAAGTAATATAACAAGAACTTACTCGGAGGTAGTGAAACAGGCGCTAAGTAAGTTTTTGGAAAGAATCTAAGAAATCCGAGTTATTTATTGACTCATCAGAGCCAGTGTCTATTTCCGGGTCTTCCAACTGTTCATTACACCGTCATAGGTATTTTTAACACACCCTTTTACTCCGTCACATGTATTACATCCAAATTATATCCCAAAGTGTACACCAAGGGTTAAAAGCATCATTTGATTGCGGAAACATCGCGTTACCCCCTAAGGGTATAAATGCAAGTGGTTCTACCGATCCCTTCGAAATATTTCGGTGCTAACATCTGTCAACGCGCTAATGCTGTCGTTCCTCGTCCGTTAATGCTCGTGGGTCAAAGGGCTACTGTAAATTCTTTATAGCATTCAGTCCACCTAGCTAGCTAAATGGAATTTTGGTGTAAGTAGGCGTCAAAGCCAAGACCGAGGTTCGCACCATATATTTATCTAATGTTCCCCTGTCAAAACACACTTATAAAAATATCAAGGGATACGATTATTGCAAAATATTCGGTATACTTTTCTAATATTGGCAATTTGGGTCCATACTCTCGAAACTAGTTATAAAATACCTAATAAATAGCGACCCAATCCTGCTTCGCACGGGTGCAATCTGCTGCAATCTGACATGATCTACCTATCTATATGGGTTTCATCTAAATCCGTTTATGCGATCGAACATACAAAAAATATTTTGACATTTACACTTAAAAAATATGCGTGTGTTTTTCTATTCATGAACATATCAATCAAAATACAAGTAAAACCTGGATTTTCCTTTATTTGCGAAACCAACGAATACTTCTTTTAAAATTATTCCTATTGATATACGTGAATGAAACGCACCTATATCAACAATTCAAAATTAAGTAAACTTAATTTCAATAGAACTTGTGAACTAAGTATTGTCGAAATAAACTTTCTTTTGAAATAAAATCTTTTGACAGTTTTTCATACACTAACATTGTTTACATAGTTCGCAAGTCCTATTGAAATGAAGATTACCTCACTCATTTTAAAAGTTTATGTCAATTTACATGAATTGAGTGGCAAAAGTTGACCACAACTTTATTATATTGGGGCAAAAAAAAAAAATTTGTTTTTAAACTTTCGCGAATTATACACTTTTTTTTTTACTCTCGTGACCACGGTAAATGCAACTTAATCGAAACGTCGAGGTTAGTTAAAATTCTTTACAAGTATTTTGAATAATAATATGTTTGTGCTCGAAAAGTCACGATATAACTTTAAAAAAATATTGTTTAATCGTGTGGCCCGCGATATCTATGCAGCCGAATGACGTGACACTCCCCATCAAGCTGGATGGAATACATTCGGTGGAATCCTCTGGGACCAGAACTGAAAGCCACCCCCAGCGCCGATCCACTTCGATAATGTTCCCAAGCCCCTCTCAATTTTATTTTTCGCCATTCTCAAGACTCACAAACAGATGGGTAAAATGTTCGGACGCAAACGACTGTTGGTACTGCGACATTCTGTTACAAATATTTTGCAACGGAAAGCTACGAGAGCTTAGCTTAAATCAATTTTGCTAAGCATTTATTTTTAGGAATTTACGAAGTACCTACTCTGTAAATAATCATATTCATGCACAGATTGCTAATTACGTTAATTAAAAAAAACCGGCCAAGTGCGAGTCGTACTCGCGCACCGAGGGTTTCGTATCACTTTTGGACGTATTTAAAGTGAAAAAAACCGGACTTCATAACTAAGTTTGTTTTCGAAGGAATTTTGATGATTTTGCAAAAACTGGACTAGTTAGGAACATCTTTTTATTTTTGGTGCAGTATTTGGGTCAATTCCTATCAACTCTAATTATTTCAGATTTTTCGCTCCGCAAACTTCGGATATAAGGGGGGGGGGGGGAATGGTATTTTTTCAGACATTTTTCATCATATGTCGTAAAGTGTGAGACATAAAATAAAATGAAAATATATTTTGAAATGTGCAGATCAAGCCCTTTCATATGCTATGCCATTTGACCTAGTAATCTCACTTTTAAATTTCGGACCCCCACTCCGGCCCCTTTTGCAATGGAAATAAAAATATTTTTTGACATTTTTCATTTGCAATAAAGTTGGGCAAGCATTCTTGATAGCTGTTCCAAATTACAAGACGATAGCATTAGTAGTTGCTGAAATAAGCAGGTGTGACAGACAGATAGACAGACAGACTAAGTCGCACCATAAGGGTTCCTTTTTTACCATTTTGGTACGGAACCCTCAAAATTAATAGCCTACTTTGTATGTGATTCTGTCGTGGTCCAGCCGTATTAGGCAGATCATAAAATACCCAACAGAATATAGATATATAAAAAATAAAAAAACTTAGATACATAACAGTAATCGTAACTTTCCGCCATGTCCGATAAACAGTCGTTTACTTTTACTCAAATACTCATTAAACCAAAGTACTGAACTTAAAAGACCGCTTTGTTAAATGAAAAGTACTTTGACGGTTCAATGTGCTCTCTTAGCTGAGAATCGATAATTAAAGGGTTTAAAGTACAATCAAGCAGTAATTGAGATAATAATGTCAGAGTTGTATGATTACTGAAGGAAATAAACGTGTTACTAATTTAAGCACGTCTTTGTAAATTTAATTAAATACGTGCGGACTCTTTCATTCTTTTATTTCATAATAAAATTGTAGTTCTAATGTAATTATGAATAATTAAATAAATTGCTTTAATTTTCTATAATTATTACGAGTACCTATATCTATATTATTATATTAGTAGTAGGTATTTACCTATATAAAAGGCTTTGTCAGTCAGTATAAAGACTGATGGATCAACGCACAGATTAAGCCGCTGGTCGTAGAAACGTAAAATTTGGAGGACGTATACCTTATGTAATGGATTTCCACCCCCAAGAGGGTGAAAAGGGGTGACAGCGTTTGTAAAGAAGTTGTAATTTTTTAAGTAAAAACATTGAAAATTGGTATTAGGTAAGGCTTTTGTTTTTAATTATAGAAATGTGCATGTCAGAGTTAATAAAAATTCAAATACAAAAGGGGGGTTTCAGTTTGTATGGAACTACCGTTAGTTTTAGAGTCAAGGAAAAAATCATATAGTATTTGCGCTTTCATTTCAAATAAAGAAAAAACGTATTTCAGGATTTTAGAAAATACCTACTACCCGTGAAGGGCAGAAATGGGGGATGAAAGTTTGAATAGGAGTTCCGTTTGTTTTAAAGTTAGAGTCATGAAAATTTTTACTGCTTCGTTTCAAATAATGAAACACATACATATTTCAAGGTTTTTGAAAATTCAATGCCTAAAGGGGTGGGACAACGGGGATAAAAGTTTGTAAGGTTTGTAAGGTTTCTAACGTTTGTATTGTTACTTCTGGAGTTAGAGCCTTCTGGAGTTGGGCTCTTCTTTTCAAATAAAGAAACACGCAATATGCATGCATGAAAGTGTGTCTAGGAGTAGGTACCATTTGTTTTTAAGTAAGGCGATTCGCACACCGTACCGCATCACGCCGCGTAGCGCGGGAGTGCGTGATCTTCTGTTGTTTGCAGGTATCTGTATTTGTATAGAAATCACGCGTAGTGCAACACACTGAAAACGCATTCACGCGCGGGGCTTTTGTTCCGCCGCCACGCACCCCGCAGCGTAGCGCGGGGCGGTGCGTGATTTGCCTAAGGGTCATGAACTCAACGGCTTACTGTAAGGGTATTTTCTATGGCAAGGTTTCTAATGTATTGTAATAAAATTGAAATGCGTTTACGTTCATCACGACATGAAGCAAAGAAAATGTAATGAACTTGTACAGTCAGTGTCTAAACGGTATTTAATTCACTTCGCCTATATTGATGATACACACAGCAAAAAGTGTTTATGCTCGGTTAGTGGTAATGAATTTACGCTATTGCTGTAATAGCTTGTTAATGTCACTCAATATAGATAAATAAAAAACTATTAAAAAAGGAAAACCGCCTTCAAAAAGATCACAATAATGTACCTAAGTGTAAAAAAATTTCAGATGTCGGTGCCGAATCAAACCAAATCAAAAATCAAAGGCATCGAGGTTCCGAAACTGTTTCACAAACGTTACTGTAATCTTTTTAAATGCGTAACCTCCTAACCACTGACGTACTATTTAGCACCTACATCAAAACTTCAAAGTAGGCTAGTTACACTGTAGTATATTTCATTTAAAAAATACCTTATTGTTAAAGTTTTTGCTGTATTATAGCAATATATTTAAAAAAGTATTCTTAAAACAATATGATTTTGATAATATATATTTTTTTAATCCATTTTTAGAAATAATTGTTTTTGTCTGTATCAAATATCGCCTTACTAGCTAGCGCTAGCTAACTAACTAGGCGCCATGTTTTTGTGAGTGACAACGTCACTGCTATAGTAAACAGTCAGTTTTTCTTAAACGAAATCCGCGAGTTTACTAATGTAGTGACGTCAGTCACAAAATCTGCGAGTTTACTGTACGCGTATTGACGTCACTCACGTCACACAAACAGACAACATGGTGGAACAGCGTTTTCGTGCGTTCATCGACCAATTTTTTTAATATTATTTTAAAGTATTTTACGACTAGTATAAAATAACTCAACAATTAATGCAACTAGTCAAATTCTCTTAAAGTATACTGTGGCAATGCGTGGTTTATGGAACCCAACCTTCAGAGAAAAAAAACGTGTGGGGTCAGGGGACCCCCGTCAGGAACAAAGATACAAAAAATTCCGAGAATTTTATCTAACTAGCTAACCAAAGATTTATCCTAAAGAATCGAGTCACGCAAAATTTGCTCAGGTATGAAGCAATGTACGGTGAGCTGCGTAAAGGAACTTCGTTCCAATAAAGATATTACCTACTCTATGACAAATAGTTATTTTTACGAATAGTGCAGACGGATGCATCTCCACGATAATAATAAAATTATTGATAACAATAATTATCAAAGAACTTCGGATATAATATTAGTACTTAAATGGTTGTCGACTTCTTCAATCGAATTCCGCATAAATCATCAATGTCTTGCAACTTTTGCCATTGAATAAATTGAAATCGTCGGTACATACCGACGTTCACAAAACGTTTGCAAACTGAAACACAGACGGGTACCTAATAATAACTTTGACAGTTATAACGTTCGTGTTGCTAGTGTCACCAACACAACACCGCGGCTAAGGAAACTTTGACACTTGAAGTCCACCCACGATATATTGCTTGTCACTGAGCCATTCTCACGCTGAGTTGCAGAAAAGGTCATTAACTTTTAAAGGAGACTTTAACGATAGAAATTGTATGGGTAATGCCTCCTTTAAAATTTAATTATCTTTCTGCAACTGACCGTCAGTCATCCACAACTATTCAATTGAAGATACACTTAGGTATAGCTTTTAATATAAATTACGTGAATTTAACTCTGTTTTGAATTGTAATGGAATTTACAACAATCTGAAATACACAAGTGCCACTGATCTTATTACCACTCCAGTTTTAAATCATAGGTACTTGTTACGCGATTAAAATTATAGAAAGAAACTACATTGGAATAAAATTGCATTTGTTCTATTAAAAATATTACCTACAGTGTCGGGGGATAGAGGGGCGATCTCAGTGTCTAGGTAAACGTAGCTAACGGGAAATTTATTGGCACTCAGTGTAATAAGCAATACCTACGATTGTTTCACTATCACCGTTGTTTTGTAAAATACTAGCTGACCCGCCCGGGCTTCGCCCGGGTAAAGTTTAGTACACCTACTCTACACGTACCCCTACACCTACCCTATACCTACCCTACGCCTACCCTACGCCTACCCGACGCCTACCCTACGCCTACCCTACGCCTACCCTACGCCTATCCTACGTCTACCCTACGCCTACCCTACGCTTACCCTACGCCTACCTTACGCCTACCCTACGCCTACCCTACGCCTACCCTACGCCTACCCTACGCCTACCCTACGCCTACCCTACGCCTACCCTACGCCTACCCTACGCCTACCCTACGCCTACCCTACGCCTACCCTACACCTACCCTACCCCTACCCTACACCTACCCTACACCTACCCTACACCTACCCTACCCCTACCCTACACCTACCCTACACCTACACTACACCTACCCTACACCCCAAACCTCAAAAATAAGTTTCAAGCTTCTAGCTTCAAAAATTATGTAATTTCCATACAAACTTTCATCCCCCGTTTCAACCCTTTACAGCCCTTGTTTCACATTAAAAAATAGCCTATGTCCTTTCTCAGGCTCTAGACTATCTCTGTACCAAATTTCATTTGAATCGGTTCAATAGTTTAGGCGTGATTGAGTAACACACAGACATATTTATAATATTAGTAAGGATTTATGTACTCGCTCTCGAGTCTCGACTAAGCAATAAATTCAATTGATATTATTCTACTGTGTAGGAAAGGATAGTTCAACTTTATGAATGACTAACTGTTCCCCGCGGTTTCCCCGTTGCTCGGCTCGCAATCGTCGTAGCGCGATGTCAAATAGCCTATACTATTCCTTATAAATCTGGCTATAATAACCAAAAATTTTTAGAATCCAACTGATAGTTCTAGAGATTAGCGCGTTCAAACAACGTTTTCAGCTTTATAATATTAGTGTACCTACTTTGACAAACGTCTAAGCATCAATCCTACCAGAATTGATTGATTTTGTGACAAACAAAGCGTCTGGACTACCTCGGCTTGATTCATAGACATTTCTATACGGTTGGTAGGTAATCTCTGACAACAACGTTTTAAAAGCGCCTTTCTTAAGATTAGACCGTGAGCCCATTGTATTGGTCTCCGCTTGATCGAGCACCGGAGCGCAGGTGGTCGATAAATGAATTTTCCCAACTGTAGGAAATTGATTTTCATTCAGTGGGAGAAAATCGGTAGCTTTTCCTTCCATTATGTAGGGTATACCGACATTGGATCAAAACCGTCATGTTGACTGGTTCGTTGATTAATAAGTCACCCACGTAGGTACTGCGTGGGCGAGTTTTATTTTAATGATGGAAACTTTTTCGTGTCATTGAGGTCTTAATTGCTATCTAACCACGTTTTAGTGGCATGTAGGTACTTTTTAGGGTTCCATATCTGAAACAGAAAAACGGAACCCTTATACGACCACTTTGTTGTCCGTCTGTGCGTCTGTCAAAACTTTTTTTCTCAGGAACGGGTAGAGGTATCAAGTAGAAATTAATATTAAATACTAAGGTCTACGGTCCCTTGAAGGTGTAAAAAATTCAATCTTCTAAGTAGACGCAATTAAAGGGTACGGTCATTTATGACGCATAGTTTTTATATGTAAATAGTAATAACACTAATAACTATCGATTAATTTACAGTAAGTTTGACAAGCAATGAGTTGACTAATTAGTACTAGGGTCCGACGCTTTGGAGCGCTCATCTGAGGTTATAAATTCATCAACAACAATATAATACTACTAATACATCAACAAACATAGTTAAGTTTGTATGGAACCGTCAGGGTGCAGGATACTACTCGCACCTGTCCGGTGTTTTATCATATTGTTGTTCCGTGAAAGTAAATATTTAGTCTCCTAGGTATGGATGGGCTGACCACTTATGTATCTCTGAATATTGTATAGCATTAACATTGATAAATAAGTAGTCCTAATTTAGGGTCGTATTAGTTCCTTGGTTAAATATTGGTCATAATTATATTAATGCATGCCCTTGTAATTTTGTACTATTAATGTAATATTGTACCCTTGCTAAATGCTTCCACACGTGACTAAGGCCCGTATTCCAGAACGATCCTCGAGCACCGATCTCTGCTTGAGCATAGATTGAAACTAGTTTCAACCAATCAAATGGCTTTAAATCTATGCTCAAGCAGAGATCGGTAATCAGTTACTTTTTCATTATGGACTGAATTCAGTAAAGTGTATACTGTATACATCAAAGATCGGTTAATCGCTTTGTCATATTTAATTTTTTAATGGACGGCTTCCACTGAAAATTAAATGTTACATTTTAATCTGACCAAATCCTTTTATTTTTAAAAGGATTGTCAGATTGAAAAAAAATAACAATATAAAAAGGACCAATCCTTTTAAAAATTAAAGGATTTGGTCAGATTAAAATGTAACTTTGTTAAAATATACAGTTTTATGTCTACATAAACTCGACTAAAAAGACTTTATTATAATGAAAAAGTATTACAATAAAACAATATTCATCTATATTATCTCATATATTATGGACATAAAAATAATGGCGTGGCTTAAATCACGTTATTTTAACATAAAATTTTCGACCGTGGTGTTGAATTAAGTACCGAAATAAACTTTGTGTGGTAGTCGGGGTTTAATTAAAAAAGTTTTAGTCGATTGCTTTATTGCTTGATAGGTATTTTTCGTTACTTGTCTATCATGCCACGGAGTTTCATTTGTGAAACGTCAAAATATCAATCATGGATACCAGTTAAGGAAGTTCAAATAACTTTATGTAATAAACAATAAATATCTGTTGCTGTGCTTTTTATGTCAAAAGAGCAATTGTTCTCGAATTAGTGTCACAAGGAAATACGTCTCCGTTATCGTTTGATTTATTATTAACCTTTGTCACGATAATGATAGCCGTATATTTTTATGATGTTTCGCTAAATGTCTGCTGAAACACTTGGATAAATTTTAAGAACGGCGCTGTCGTGAAGCCAATTCCTAAATGGGCACATCAAAACTGGAATGACAAACGTGTCGTTTGTCCATCGAGGTATGATCGCTATTCGCAAACTTTTTCTGTGCCTGCCGTACCAGCGCACCCCTTTACCCAATTTATGACGTCGTCGTGCATTTGAATAAGTTTACCATAAAAATAGGCGTTCTGCGGGCAGAAACTTTGGCAATAAAATGCAAATGGTGACATTGGTGATGCTTCTAGATTACCGGGCCTGTGAGGGTTCGCGGTCTAACCTAGTAGCATCCACACTAGCACAGGGATATTGAATTTCAGTGTTAGAAATATTAGTCTGAATACATCTTCATCTCCTCAAAGCAACCGGTTTGGTGTAAATTATTTTAAGCTGGTATTATAGATCGATACTTAAGCACCAGATCTCGCTTTGAGCATACATTTAAAACCATTTGATAGGTTGAAACTAGTTTTAAGTAATGCTGGAATCTTGAGTTAGGATCAGTAATACAGGCCTTACACTTGTTGATTAGTTTTAAAATGACGGTTTTTGTGTACCTACTTTACAATAGAGCGTCCAATATTAATATTCATCAGCAAGTTCACAAATAATTTCTTAACATGCAACCTCACTTTCCACGATAAGATTGTTAGGAACATTATATAAAGAGGTAAAGGCTCCTCATTGCAGATAGGCAGACACTGCCATGAAGTTAAAGGCACTAAAACAAACGCCTATTACTGCTCTAACGATACGTCGTAATGTTTCAAATGTTCATGAAACGCTACCCTTTTATTACGGCCTTCTTCACTCGCGTACTCATACAATATGTCCGTCGCACTCTATTGTATAACAGAATATGAATGAGATGGATAGTGCACGATATTTTTATATTATTTTTATAGTCCGTTGTGGATAGTGGCGGTCTGAGAATAATATTTATGTATCTGCATAATGTAATTAAGGGAGAGTGTGTACCGTATGATGCAGGAGTTTTCTTATAATTATCTTTCTGTATTAAATTGACTGATAACTGCACGTAGACGTCACAATGGTAACTTTAATAGGCGGCCATCGGTTGGGAAATAATTACGGTATGCACACGAATTGGTAAATATTAAAGGTATAGAATGCTATATTATCTACGAGTATTAAATCATCACGCCCGAAATCCCTGAAGAGGTATACATAAGTATAAGTGACCTAGATTACCCATTAAAGTCCCTCGAAATAGGTGGAGTGCTTACCATTCTCTTGATTTAATTAGCTGTTCTTATCGCCGTATTTTTCCGGAAAACATGGGAATATCAAATAATAATAATAATTATTATTTGATATTCTCATGTTTTCCACCAAGAAAATAAAATTTTATTTTCTTGGTAGAAAATTAGTAGGTAGGTACCTAATGTTACCATAGTCACAGTTAAACGTAATTATGACTACTCGTATAGACCCGAGAGTGTTGCCTTGCTTGCTTGAATGCTTCAAATATGAATACTGATTGAACAAGGAGTATTTCAGAGTTCGGAGCAGTTAGTAAAGGCAAATAAATGATTTTGATAATTATAATCTGTTAATTGGCTTCTATTCAAAACTTTTCAAATTGTCTTTATATGATTAAAATAATACCTATTTCATGTTTTCATCAAAGGTTAATTATACCTGTCTATTATATCTCTAACATTATATTCTTTGTAGTCATTCAAATACCTATATGAATTTATAAAAAAAACATTTATGAAAGCTATCATTGTTCGACGCCCGGAGGGCTCTTTTCATTTTCATTTGAAGCATTGTCAGTTGACAGACAGTCTTTACGTTCCAATAGCTAGGTGAATCCGTGCTGCAAGGTAGGTACACAAAGGAGTTCGAACTTCAACTGTCGAAACTAGCATGAAGTGTCTTTATAAGTCAGTCAGTTTGAGAATAAAGAGAATCTAGGAACTCAACGAGGTATGTCTTTGAATTCCCTAGCGAAATATCGGCCTGTCATTTTCAAAGAGAAAGGATTCGAGACATCGTCTAAGTAATATTTTTACCAGAGGAAACAGAAGGGATTATTTTAGAGCAATAGTTTAATTCTATTATAAAAACTGGACAAGTGCGAGCAGGACCCGTGCCCTGAAGGTTCCTTACAAACCTAATTATATAATTATGTTGTACAATCACGCACCGAGGAATTTGTAACCTTAAATCAGCGCTCCGAAACGGCGGGTTCTAGTACCAACTACTAGGTACTGGTTAAGCAGCTAGCCAATATGGATTTATCGATAGCAAGACAATGGTTCAACTATGTTCTCCTAGATGGCACTATTACCAATTAAATCAAAATATGTGACATTAACGGCCATATCTTTTGATTACGTTGACTTTAGAATCTTATTATAATTCCATACACCTCCAAGAGAAACTAGTATTTGATATCAATTTGAACTTGACGTAGATGTTTCCACTGAAGCGGAGCGGAGCAGAGCTGATTTGAGTGGAGAGAGGCGAAGCGGACAACTGGGAACAACCAGTAACTTCCTGTAACTGTTCAAACATTTACAATGACTTTTGCCTCCTTGCTGTTTTATTCAGTTGCCTCAACGGTGTAAAATAGTTAATTCTCACTGAAAAATACGTTGTTGCAACTGGTTTATATATCATTGGTTGCAACTGTGTCAATTCTAACTCAAATTAAATTGTAAATTATTTTTTACAAATTACTTAAGTTGGGTTTTTTTTTCAGTTTATCTACGTACTTTACAAAATAAGAAGTGGACGCAACCATTGCTTGACGGAAGTGATTGCCTGTATGATTTTGTGTTTGATATCGAACATGGCGCCTGTGTGGCATGTGTACCTACGTCTCTACACGTCATATTGAACGATACGCGGTGTTTGTGCTTTAACACCGTGTGGCTTACAGTTGCCATCGGTTTGTTACACCCGGTTACACTGTAAACACACGATCATCAACATTTGACCGCTTTCACGACACCTTTACTATATTGTGATATAATATTCGTACTAGGTATGGCGAGGTACAATCAACTTCGAGTATGACGGGAATTTGCACTAGTGTCGTATATGGTGAGTATATGAATAGGCCGATTATGCATTATGCATAAGACAGACAGTGAAAACGATGATGACATTAGAAGAAAGAAAAGAAAATGTTATTTTTGATCTTACTGTAAATTATTCTCTTAATCCAAGCAATAAATCTAATAAGAGCACAAGAACATTAGGATGCACAATTACCCATATTTGAAACAGAATAAGATATTGAGTTGCGTCAAAGCGCCACGTATATGCATATACCAGAGAAGCGAATAGATGGCTCTCTAGAGGTTACTATGAATTTTGATACAGCTACCTACCTACGCAAGTATCAGCTACAGAGGGACCGGCCATTCAATATTGACTAGCGTGAATAATAAATGCGTATTGAAACTCTATCCTTTTGCGAACATAATTTGGAAATGTGTTTATTAATGTAGAGTGCGGTGTGTTTTACATTTAAAATATTATGGTTTAATCCATCGCAATTGTAGGCTCGTGTGAATTATGTGATTCTAATATCTTTTTTAGAAAGTGTGGTTATTAAAAAAAATATAATATATTTTTTTTAATAACCACACTTTCTCAATGTCTATCATTTAGTATATTATACTAAATGATAGACATTGAAACAATTCTTGGAATTTATAGCGTATATTAATAATCCAAAAGTAGAACCAAAACTTAATATCTTGTTATAAATTTGTTCTATATAAGCCTTGTTTACCTTGAATATGTTGTACATTCTAGTTACAAACCATGTGAATGTTAAAGTTATCAGACGGATTACCTACAAATCATTGTGTAGCCCTAGAATTTAGAATTTTCAGCAAATATGCGACATCAGTCTTGGTATTTCGACCTCAAACCGCTACAAGTTTGTAGATGGTCCAAATCGAGCCATTAGTTTCAATATGGCGTCACTTCGACGTTTTATCTATCTAGCCTCCCGACTGTAAAGTTTGTTTACGGAGTTGTAACACGAAGTGTGATGACTTTTCTTCATGATTTTTTGGGACAGTAACCGTGGTAGAGGTAGAGCGTTTCATTCACATAAGAAGTCCGTTTCAAGCTATGTTGGATGCCCTGTCTGTCACTTCTGTTTAGGTCTTAACGTTTTATTTTTTTTGTAGATATATGTGTAAAGTAATTCCTAGGACACTAAAAAGTGCTGAACGAGAATTGGTACTGAAAAAAAAACTCCCAACACCGTTAAAAACGTTGTAACATATTGAAATTCAGGGCAGCCAACATAGCGTCGTCACTTCTTAAGTGAAACGCTCTCTACTATGCGATCGCGTTAAGATTATGAACGTCAATGACCTCGAACTGTCCAACCTATCACTTGAAAAGTAAATCTTACAAAGAAAATTATTTTGCGAATCAGCAACGTTATTCTTTCTTTAACAGCTCAATTTTCAATACAAAATGTCACAATATGG
The DNA here is from genome assembly GCA_948465475.1 of Thalpophila matura. Lineage (NCBI taxonomy): Eukaryota > Metazoa > Arthropoda > Insecta > Lepidoptera > Noctuidae > Thalpophila > Thalpophila matura. Next base: position 12,577,814 of record OX419176.1, on the reverse strand, counting down.
CGCAAGGTTAGTCCTGTTCTTATTTTGATCGCATAGAACCTACTATTACAAATTACATCATATAAATCAACTGCTCTATTTCCAAGCCTAGTTACACCGTTCACCGTAACAAAGAGACAGAACAACCTTCTATCCGAAAATAGCCATGGAAGTACCTAAGCAAAACAACAAATTGCCCAGTCTGCCTACCTAAAAACACATCATTTATTAGGTGAGGTAGCTACGTTCCCGTGATTTCCCGCCCTACCTATTTAGACTGATCAATAAGCCCCCCGTGGGGCAAAAAATGTTACAGTTTACCCACGTTTTATCTCCGCAAGGAGGGTAATTAATCGAAAGGGAACTTCAAAAACCTCTTCCGCAGGCATTATGAGGAATATAAAGAGTAAACAGCTATCTATAAAGTTGATCAAAAATGTTTTACTCAGAGCTTTTAATAAGTATTGTTTCGAAATGCTTATTAATGTTTTATGAAGTACGAAGATTTATCTTTTAAGTATAATCTATAAAAATAATACAATAATTGTTATCAGGTACAAATCTATCGTGTCATGGGACCTCATCAGGAACAAAGGAACATTTGTTGAAATAACTCATAATAGATGGCGTTATATGTATCGATTTGTTATTGAAGTTTGCGTAAAATTGAGAACATGAAAAAATACATCATGAAAAATATTTGTTCATCTTTTAAAAATCCTTTAAGCACGGAAAAATGTATAGCCCGAAGATAGCCCGCGCTAAATCGGTCACATTTCTTTGTATGAGATGAGGCATCTGTACGTATAGTATTATAAATTATCTGTGATCGTGTGTAGGAAAGCTAAGGAAAATTTCTGATATTTGATTAGGTAGGTACATCTGGATAGTCCGGGAAATCATTCATTTTCTAAACTATCTTGCCGTGAAGATATTGGTGCCGGTTCTGTTGTTTACCAACTAAACTAATTTAGTCTCATTAGGTCTCTTTCTAATAAAAAAACATGAGAAAGGGATAGAAGATATTTAATCTTGTCAAATTAGTCCACTTGAATAGTTGTGATGTCAATTTAGACGTTATCACAAAAGGTCACGACTATTTTCCCGTAAATGACAAGGGCGTAGACTAATTTGGCAGTTCTTAATATTTTCTGTCCTTTTTCAATGGTGTTTGTAAGAAAGAGATAAAACGTGATTAAAATTGGTTTAGTGCGATGTTCAACAGAATCAGCACCAAATGATTAAAACTAGCGAAGTGAAATCGGAACAACGTACCTACAGAAAAGTTTTATTGACGTCTTATAAATGAGCAAAAGTTTACGGGACAAGTAGGACAAGCGGGATAAAGTCGGATGGCTGATCTGCGGGCCAGTCGGCAGACGTTCCACCTCTGCTGCCATTTTAAAAATTCTGAACTCAAGTTTATTGACGCAAGCTGTGGTATTATAAGTCTTGGCAAGCTGTTTCCATACGTTGGGATATTTAAACTTATATTGTTAGTTGTTACCGTAGGTATTCTATCGCACTTTCTGAATCATTTACCTCCGTACGGACCATGCCCTATATGCCTTAACTTTTTGGAACGAAGTTCCTTTACGCAGGTTACGTACGAGTGAACTGGGAGAAATTTTAAAAGATGACGGCGATGACGTTTTCTGCCATTTCGCTTTTATACCTATTCAACAAATTAGCACGCGCGGTTTCGGACTATAATATAGACCGAAGCCGTGCGTGCTAATTTGTTGAAAATCCGTTTTTGAGGTAATCGATATAGACTCTATATCGATTACCTCATAAACTCCTGAACGGATTTTCATACGGTTTTCTCCAATGGAAGGACACATTTCCGAGGAAAGATTTTGTACATAATTTATAAATGTGTTATATATATTAGCCGAGCTCTCACGGTTTTTATTAAGGAAGTCGGAAAAAAGGGCTATTTGCGCGTGCACTGCCCAAGTCGTTTGATATATGTGAAAACAATGTATTACAAAAACGTTAGCCTTAAATAGGTCTATAAAAAACATCCGGTTACTATATATCTAACTTTTATATCTAAGCCACAAAATCAGTTTTTATGTTTTAAAAATAACAATAAAATTAAGCAATGTTTAACTGGACACATTTATCAATAAAATATTATTCCTTATCCAAATAAGTAGTTTCATCGTCACAAGTATTTAATGGAGATGATTTTTGGAGTTTTAAATATTTTATACAGATAAATAGTTTCAAAGATAACACGATGATATCAACGCGCGACGGAGTAATTTAATAATTTTGTGACATTGCTTCATACCTGAGCAAAATTTGCGTGACTCGATTCTTTAGGATAAACCTTTGGTTAGCTAGTTAGATAAAATACTCGAATTTTTTTGAAACTTCGTTCCTGACGGGGGTCCCCTGACCCACGGAGCATTAATTCCTCTGTGCCCTGACCCCACACGTTTTTTTTTTATAGTAGATTTGGGTCTGCAATGGACATCCTACCACGTTATTATTATTAATGCGTCCTTGAATCATACATTCTACAAATTGAGGCAAATGCATAATGCATAATTTATAATTATTTAGGTTCTCTTGATGTTTAAAGTTACTGATCCTAATCTATGATAAATGTACCTACACCTAGTTGTATTTTCGATATAAATGAAAACTAATCGTTGTGAACATAATTTATGGCGTTGCTGTCAAAATGTTAATAAAATAGAGATTATTTAATATTTTCATAAATAATACCTTAAATAACATTAATCTTCCATTTGAACTGCATAACTATGTAGCTAGTGTAATAAAAACAGAATACTATAATTCCATGGTTTCAAGCACGCGGGCATACAACTGTACAAACTTATTCGCGCTATGCATGCCTACAAAGGCTGCAATGGCATTTGTTTTAGGCCCCTCCCGTTACATAGCTGGTTATTCTGCTTCCCCTGCACACGAGGAATGCACGCAGTGGTATTTTTATTAAATTACTAACTGAAATTCGACAGTTCTCGGTTTTTTTCCGGCCTATGCCGCAATCCTGAATGGCTCATGTACCAAATAGCTCTACATATAGCGCGTCAAATTCGATGTATAAAATTAAGCTGATTTAAAATTTGATTAAGGGCGCTCTCGGAATTTTGTCTCCTCTCCCTGGAATTATTATATAATATTATAATTAATATCATTTTGTAGTTCTGTATCAGATTACGTTTTTCAAAAATGCATCTTTTCATTCAACTTTCTTAAAATATATGGTTATGTGCGAGCGAGAGAGGTGCCGAATGCGAGAGCCCTCTTAAGGTTGCGCAGCTGAATTGTCTTTTTTTTTTCTTTTCGTTATTATTTTCGTTACTAATTTATAAGTAATGGTTAAATATATGAGTAATATGACCATACGAGGCTGGCATTGTGCAAATGTGCATAAACGCTTCAATAAAACAAAATAGGTATTAAAAATAAACTTTGCCAGTTTTATCAGTATGTAGTTAGGTACTCTAATTTTGAAAATATAGAACGTAACATCTATATATATATAGGATAGTCTGGATTGTGCTTCCAATTCAAAATCTTTTCAAACCTTGTTACCTACTAGCGGAAAATACATAAAGTCCGTCTAGTGTTGGGAATGTAAAATGTTGTAGTGGTGTGTCTTAAGGCTGGTAACTTAACTGGTAGCCAAAGTACAATTGGATGGTATGTCGAAGAACAAAAGATTCCCGTATCACATTCTTTAGTAGCACATCGAACTCGGTGTGTCACGCACGCTGGCACAGGAGCGAATCCATCACGTATGCTAACGTTAATGGATTTTCAATTGAATGCCTAGCATTTGGTTTTGTTGGTCGGCCGTAATTGGTTGGTTTTCTCGGTAATGCTTACGTCAAGAAATGATTGGGAATCGTACAATTAAATTAAACAGAACATCAGTCGTCACTCAATATTTTTGATTTATATTGGTAGGATATGCCAACAATTTAGTTAAAATGAAATGCATTTAAGCAGGTTTTAAGGTTAACTAAATATTTTATTCGCTTCAGCTATGTACTCTATTCTTTTACGACATCACCGTGTGATATCACCGCAAGAACAGCCAATTTGCGAACGCTCGAGGGAGAATCTCACCGTGAAAATCTCACTTCGGTTGTCGGCAACGCGCGCGCATGTCATGGCTTCCTCCAATTTGTTTGGCAACGCTCGAGGGAGAATCTCACCGTGAGCTCACCGGATTCAGACGTTATCACTGAGGGAGTATTCTCACGCATGATATAGGTATACCTACCTACAATATATTATCGATTATGATTGTACTTTTGTCAATTCCTGATGACGTGACAGCAGTACGTACTCGCGATGAATTCACGCGGCGTGTAGTTAGTTAGTAGAGTAGTAGTAGAATAGACTAGAAGGTGTTACTTATTTATTTATATTAGGAGAACTTCTGTATACTACCATCTCGCGCGGTTAGCATTGGCAAAGTTTGTGATGGCCTTTTCTAAGTTAGCCCCGAAAAAGAGACGAACCTCCATGTGTAATTAAGGTCCCGATGCGTCGACTTTACCTTGATGTGGGTTCTGAAGCAATGTAAACTGAGCACACCTAAACATACTTCAACTTATCGTGGTTCAACAAAATCAATGTCCTAAATGTTTTGAGTTTTGGACGACTTTACTTTGCCCCGATGCCCTGTGAAACCCTTGAATTCCTTTGCGTTTCTCGAATATTTTGCTCAAAGCAAGTGCCGTCTCAAATTTAGAAAATCATATTGGTTTGGAGTAAGCAAAGACGGCAAACTTCATTAATTTCGTAGCCCTCAGTCTACAAATGCTTCGGATTTACAGTGTATGATTAGCATCTTCGCTAGATTTGATCTGGAATAGGTATCTGCTTGGTGTTTGAATACAAAATACTTTGAAAATGAATTGGCTCTCGTCAATAAACACTTCGAGGAGATAGTATCAGTATCAACTTAATTACATAGATTAGCTGGAACGGACTTCATTGAAACAGTTATGCACCAGAAAAAAAAAACCTATGGATTAAAATACTTTGCCAGCGACGCTAGGGTATATTATTTTAAAATTAGAAGTGAGAAGGTACTATCTTAGCTGTTTTAAAAACGGTAGGTACTAAAGTAAGAATTGATTCTTTTAAAACTAACTTAATGTTGGTTACTAATATATAAAAGTAGATTTTCTAGCGCTCCTTTTGGTATCTCAAATCCCAGGACGTCAATTCTACGTCGAATTTTCAAGAATTATCCTTGAAATTGGAGAGAGATTTCGGAATTTTAGAACGGGCTGAACTAGTGCGGGGCATGGTAACGTAATTTTCTGATGCTCTGGCGGAATGGCGTCGCGTCGCCTCGACGTGCCGTAACGTGCGCCAGCCACGCCGCGGCGCCCGCAGCGCCCGCGCCGAGCCACCTTAATAGATTCGATCAAATAGAAAATTTGGTGTTACGATAACTAACAATCTGGGTGCGGCGATCATTCAATAACGCGATACGTACACCAAAAATATTGTACCCTGTACGACGTACGTGTACACCAAACATAAATATTATATTGTATCTACACATTCAAATAAAACATTTTATTCGGAGCAATTCCAAAATGTTATCGCATTGTGTGGGCAAATTATTCTTTTTAAGGTTCCGTACCCAAAGGGTAAAACGGGACCCTATTACTAAGACTCCGCTGTCCATCCGTCTGTCCGTCTGTCACCAGGCTGTATCTCACGAACCGCGATAGTTAGACAGTTTAAATTTTCACAGATGATGTATTTCTGTTGCCGCTATAACAACAAATACTAAAAACAGAATAAAATAAATATTTAAGGGGGGCTCCCATAGAACAAACGTGATTTTTTTGCTATTTTTTTCTCGATCTTAATGAAAGTTATAATATAGTGTTTAATGTTGTATAGATAATGGTACGGAACCCTTCGTGCGCGAGTCCTACTCACACTTGACCATTTTTTTGTATTCATTGCGGCTTGATAAAGTCAAAACTTTCAAGATCAAATGTTCGAATAGCAGTATTATCTTCAGTTGACTGAATAGCAAAGATTGACATTGCATTCCAAAAAAAAAGCCCCCCTGACGCATTGGAAGCGATGTAGCGTGAATGTTCACGGTCCGAAGGCTTCCGAAACAGTTTTTAAGCTCGAAATTGTAAACTCGGAAGGTGCGATCGAGATAGCTCGCTTAGTAGGCATGCAGCACATGCATTCGAGTTACACAAAAGCGGAAGGTTTTCCTTATTTTCCTTGAGTCCCCCATTTCCCCGGGACGAGCGTCCACACGGGACGCGAGTGCTACATGATTTTTAACTTAGCTCTGTACAGGTGAGCCGGCATGCTAATGCAGTGTCGGTGTTTCCGTGAACCATATTAGATATATTGTACGAGTATACACAGGCTGGTCTTAAATTCATTAATCTAAAAGGCGTACCTACTTTCTTTTCAGCTCCCTCCATCTTGATTTTTCAACTTTGGAGCTAAATTACGAGTAACAATCTAAACATTGTTGCAGTATATTTATTTTCCTTGGGAGTGAGAAAGCTTTTTATCGAGATAAATAATGAGTTAAATATACAATGTCTAAAAATTTACAATGGCCGATACCGTACCTACGTTGGTTAATTTGATATTTTTTTCTTTTGATTGTAAATCAAACACCATACCATTTGTTCGATTTGAAATTTTTTACACGTGATATACGCAAAATCGTGAATTGAATAATTTCACACAACCCATAGGGTGTGTCATATCTCCCGTATCCAAGAAGTATAGGTATAACTAGCGGAAGCAGTTATGAACACAAACGTCACTTGCGCATTAGCTGATTTTTCTGTCTCTTTGGCGGAATAAAGAAGAGGGGGCGCCGAGGCTGCACGCGATTGGTTCGTCAGTCGATGCTCGCCATCTAATTGGATCATTCTCTAATTATGTATTGTCAACTGTCTGTTACGTATTGTCAATAATTGTCTGTTGGGCCGAAAATATATATGCGCGATCTGTGCTCATAATTCACGCCGCGTGCTGTACATGTAGGTACACGAGATGCCTGAATATTCGATGTGTTAGTCTTTCGATGCATCTCTAAATTGAAACACAAAACAACAACAAACAAGACAGCCCTGCTTTATATGTATATACTAGCACTTTGCCAGCGACTTCGTCCGCGTGACCCACGGGAATAGCACTGAGGAATAATCAGCTTCCTATGTGTTTTCAAAAACCCTGTAACACGTATTTCTTTGTTTGAAAAGAAAAGCCTAAATACCAATTTTCATTACTCCAACTTCAAAACTAACGGACTTACAAACTTACATCCCCCTTTTCACCCCTTTAGGGGTAGAATTTTCAAAAATCCTTTCTTAGCGGATGTTTACGTCATAAAAGAAACCCACTGTCTAAATTTCAAATCTCTATGTTCAGCGGATTGGGCTCTGCGGCGATGAATCAGTCAGTCAGTCAGGACATGCAATTTTATATAAATAGAGATTTTTCTAGCTCGGTATACCTATATTTTAATGCAAAAAGAAATATTTCCGAATGGAAAAATCGTTACATTTTATATTAAGAAGCCTAAATCAATATTTTCCTGTTTTTTTTTTAAATTTCACCATTATCTATTTTTAATTTTTACCATTATCTATACAGGATAAAATTAAAACCAGTGCGGATATGGATATGATCATATTCATGAGTAGGTACTTTCACCTCCTAAAATATCCGCACTGGTTTTAATTTTACCCTGTATAGATAATGGTAAAAATATACATTTAATAATAAACATACTTGGTATATAAACAGGAATATTCCATACTATCATTACATTTTTAAGTTAGCTCTAACATAAAATAGATTTTTTGTTAATTTGATAACATTATTTTGTTTTACATCTGAATCAGAGTGGTTGCTTTATTAGTTGAATTTTGTGGTTGTACTTAGTGCATTTCTCCCAACGCGACGTTTGGTATTTATACGAGTACCTACATCACGAACATTTCATAATAAATTTTTTTTTCAGGTATATTTATTTACTCATACCATCGACTTACGAGTAGGTACATAAATGGTCTGCAAATATTTTTAAATATTGTAGTGCAATTTTTAAATTGAAGACAGTATAAAATTGTCTAGTGACAGAATGAAATCGATAAAAGCGGTGATTAAAAATATTTGCAGAACATTTATCTGCTACGGCAAGAAAAAAGTATCAACATTTTCCCGGCTCGCACTTACGGAACAGGGCCCCAATTCTGCTATTTGAATAGTGTACGAATGGTGTCATAATGACACCATTACTATCAAAACCTAAGCGGTCATTGGCTTAGAGCAAGACTAACTCTTTCGTCATTGGTCAAAACGATGCTATTGAGACACTATTCTGACACGATTATAACAATTGCATTAGCAGACTTGGGGCCCAGGCGGTCTGTTGATTGCGATACGCTGCCGACGCAACGCAACCAGCAATGATTGCGGGCGCGCGACGCGACGTTGCCGACGCAACGCAACTAGCAATGATTGCGGGCGCGCGACGCGACGCTGCCGACGCAACGCAACCAGCAAGCGGCGAGCCTAATAACTGCTGTGTTCACACAGAATGATATTGCGTTTGTTTATTGCTGCCGACTAAACAACGTTTTGTCAGTTTAAACTTTCCGCCGTGATGTACAATCCTTTATTTTGTGTATTTATCAACTGCCTTTCTCTCATTTATAACCGTGCCGTTTAAAGCGTTCACTTCATTCAGGTAGACTTATTAATCATGTTACAATTAGAACTACATCAGTCATGTTACTTGCTACCTTTTGAGCAAAGTTGTAGCTATCTTTATCTTTTAAACGTTTTATGAAACTACAATAAAGAACATTCTAAGAGATTAAAATCTGACCAGATTTTATTATAATAAAAATCGAAATAAAGCTGGAGCATGATATTTTCAATTAAAGTTCAGTAATTTTGTTTGTGTATTTTTCTGAAAACTTCGGTAGGTACCTAATTAAACTGCTTAATACTTACATAGAGTATCCATTTCCAAATGTGTTGGTATAATTAACTGTATCAATTAAATAGAGAGCAACTTATCGTCCAGAGTAAGTCAATAGCGTGAATAAAACTCGGCAATGAGGCGGTAGCGCCATCAATATGATGAGGCTCATAAGCGCTGTGCGAGCCAATAGTATATTATGCAATTAGTGAATAAAGGACGGATTTAAAGCGAGGGCCATAGATGAATCACGAGCTAGTGAAGGATTCTAACGATTGAATCACGACCGTAGGGAGTGATTCATGATGATTGAATCACGAGCGTAGCGAGTGATTCAAGTGTTAGAATCCTGAGCGACGCGAGCGATTCATGGCCCTCGATATAAATCCGTTTTATTCAAAAGTTGCATACTATACTTTATACCATGACTACGAGAAAAAGAAAGATTTAAGTGAAAATATACATAAATAATGAAAAAAAAGTAAAGTTAAATTGGCTTTGATGTAAACCAGCCGTGATTTTTTGGGTAGCAAGCTCTCCACCTTTCCACTATATCGGCCGCCCTCTCTTTCACAAACTCAGGTGTTAACATATCTTCATCACTAGAATGCATTTTTAATCGATTAGAACAACACTAAACAAACACAAAATTAAAGATTAAAGTAACACTAAACTTTGTGTTCGTACAACTTACAGTATTCAAAATAGCGCCAATTTACTAAGGACAGCAAAGAACACAAAACAGTTTTTATTCTAATGCTAAACTCCTTGTCGAAAATGTCGACCAATCAAATTGAATTTAGAACACATCAATATAGGTCGAATACGCAGATTACACTTACACTAGATACGGCAAGCCACGACCAAGCGTGCCCTGCATGTTCGACTGTTCGTACTAAAAAAAGTCTGTTAGCTCAGTGACGCTTAGTGATTGAAACAATTCTGTTTACTCTGAGCACATCACTAAATGGCTGGGGTGAAGTTATCGTAGGTATAAAAAAGATGACACGTTCGGTTTTCATACAATCTAATAACGTGCCGCATCTAGCATAGGTTCTTTAAATCTGTGGTCGAATACATTGGTGTGTTCCATTTTCAAACATCAAAACAGTGAGTAAAAGTGCTTTTTATTCACTGTTTTCAGTGAATAAAATAAGCTTTTTAGAGGGGGAATGGTATAAAAACCCTTCCTTCGAATTCATTAATTCACTTAATGAGCTAAACGCATAATGAAGCATTGTTCCAGCTTCTAAGCTGCGGTTACCCATTGTGTAGCGATAGGGGAAATTGTGCGCTCCACTAGGCTAAGCTGTTAGTCTCTACTTACTTTATAAACTCGTTCTAAATACATGTAAACCTTTCACAAGTCTCACAAGTGTAGCGAGCACTGTTGTTTGAAGGAGAAGAAGGCTAATACCATAGTATTCAACTAATCTTTGAAGTTCACATGAGGAAATACGAGTACATTATTGTGATTCTAAGGAAACAAATTATTAGATAGGTACCTATGTTTATAACAAACTTGCACCGCTTTAAGCCAAGTCTATGATTCCACTTGGCGTTTGGATCGCTTCTTATTGCATTATTGGTCGAAGGGACGTGACTTAACGCACCCTGTGATCGAGCCATTGAGTTCTCGTTGTTTGCTCGATTCCCGTACGTGTGTGGCGGACTTTAATCGATTCTTGAATGATTCTTGTCGCGTGTCGTGCACTCCGTACCGCGCGCTCGTGCGTGTTAACGTTTTGAATTTATTGTTTGTTTTATTGGGTATCCACCGTGCGAAACAAAGAACGTAGTAGAAACCACAATATTGCAATAATAGAATATTCCGACTTCATCGTGTAACCTCAAACAGCTGTAGCTGGATATCTACTGAATAAACACTCAACGAGATTATAGAAAAAAATGAATAATTTAAAGAAATTTAATTTTACAATGGCCCCTCCTCCAATTCAGGAATGAGTCACAATAAGTGAAAGGGTTTCTTTTCAGGCACCTCGGCTCTAAAAAAATGAGGTAATGGAACGTGAATAACAATTCGGCCCTCGGGGGGCAGGAATCGGATGGTGGGCGCGGGGAGGAGGGGATAGATTGATGGCACCCGTTTGTAGCATCTGTCGTTTAAGTGAGCATCGATTATAGTACACACCTCGGTGTTTCTTTGTTTGGCAAGCGACGTTTGACTCGACTCATCAGTCATGCCGGCTTGAGGGATTAATTCCACAATATAAACAAATGACATGCTGATATTTCCCTCCCTAGGGCCTGCCGCGTCTCGCTCAATGAAAAAAGACACCGATCCGTTTATCGAGAGTTCCGGTAGCTTTTATCATTTTGTAAGAGGTTTTTGTGAATATTTGATAAATGGGAGATATGACTTTAACGATTGATGCTGAAAGGTAGATAGCACCAGTACTTAATCATTTGAAATGGATTAGAGTGTGGACATCTTATTGAGACTGGGATCTGATTTATTCAGTGTGATTACGAGTTATTCTTTTCAGACTATACCTGACTATCGTATCGTGGTAATATCTCTCATTTAATATTAATTATTACTGACCTCTTAGGAATTATGACTGACTAACTTTTGCTCGCGACTCTGTCCGCGTGGATCTTAGTATTTACTAATCTATCTCGTGGGAATTACGAAAAATCCTTATTCCTTGTCAACATCATAAATGGAACCTCTGTACAAAAGGACAATGCCAGGGGGCCGTACCATTTGTGCCGCAGAGTGTTACAACTCGAAACCAAATTATCTACTGTATTTTTCGATACTTGATCAGTTCTATTTAATTTGTAATGATAAAGAGTCCCGGGTTATAATTATAGACTTCGAATTAGTTTCTCGAACCTTACCTCAAAATGATTAAGCAGATTAATTAAAATAAATACAAATTGCGGAGCTCCATCTAAAAAAATAGTTCGCAATACAGAAAGAGCATTTAATTTTCATTCCCTTCCCACACTAGATTTGGTCGTGATACAAAAAAAATTAAGTTTGATACGGGGCGCCATATATTGGCTGGCATTGTCCTTTCAGCTTTCTAGGTCCTAGGGCTGGGCATTGATGAGCCAGTCAGTGAGTCAGAAATTTTCTTTTTATTATCCACGACGGAACGGAGAAGGTGGATGCGTTTAGGGTGAGAGGTTGTTTGTTTTGTTTGTGTGTACATGTACCTACAATTGTACAACGTGTGTACAACCGAATGTTCCCACTTATATCTAAAACAGTTTAACCGATTTAGATACGGTTTACTGTAAAGGGTTTGTGATTAAATGACAGTTTAGTTCTTAGATAGCTATTATGGTGTTGACTCACCGAGAAGGCTTGACCAATTTAGATGCAGTTTTTTGTGAAGGGCTTGATATTTATTTGCAATAATTATCATATATAAAAAAAAAAGTAAATAAAAAGTGTTGATTTATTATGACAGAAAATTCGTCGGGGGCTGCTATTGCCATCTATGTTCCTGCTATAATATGTCTCGTAGAGGTGTAGCAATTTTGTTTATTTAAAGACTGCATTTAGATATGTAGGTACGGACTCAATTTTTTTTCAATTAGTGGTGCAGCAGTAATCCGCTGCAGCCGCGGCCTCAGGGAATATAATCAATCGTTTTTAAAAAGCTTTTTATTATTCGTTATTTTACTTCCCTACTAACTACTATCATCTCTTTGAGCCCTTTATTTTCTACCATGAACATCATCGAATTTAAGAATTCGTCAATCTAAGGATTCGTTAAGCTTCTAAGCGAACCTCAAAAGGAACATAGACACATAATACATAGTTACAGGTCTCCCAAAGTGATAATGCGCATAGACATCTTCGTCACTGTTCGGCAACGGTCGTATTCCCCGAGCGTCGGAAGACGATATGTATATAGAGTATGGTTAAGTGCATTTTCTTCATGCATAATTTTGTAGAATTATGTGTTTTGTGCTAAAAGAGATAAATATAAATATTGATTAGCGAAGATCTGCATGCGCTATATTACTAAGATGTAAACAAACCAACTGTAAAATATCTGGACATTAGGCAATAGTGTTATATATAACTGAGGAACATACCTAATCTACTTTAAATTCGCTTATTCGTTATTTTCCACAAGTTCACGATTTGTTTTAGTACCTAGGTACCTACAAACTCTGCCAGAGAATAATTTCCAACATCTAACTGCAACTTCCATCGCGAAACAACACTTAGGTACCTACCTACTGCGTGAGTGTAAAAAAATATCTCTTCTCTAAAGAGATTAAAAAGTCTTTGCGTAACTAAAATACTCTTAGAAAATACATTCACTTAAAAATATAGGTAAGTATTTAATAACTAATTTAAAAATCGAAGCCTTCTTCTATTTAATGAAACGTCAGTTATAATAATAGGTATTATATTTTGCGCATGATTATCTTGCTGTCTGTAATAAGATACTTATTAAAATAGGTTCAAGAGCGGCGTTACACCTCCCTCTGATTTTGAGGATTTACGGTTGATATATCCTCTTTGCGTATCCAAACCACGACAATATACCTACCTACGATGTCGGAAGTATTATGCTATAAACAAGTATTGCATAGGCGAGGAGACCGTGTCAGTAAAATAAACAATTTCATTTTTATTTCATTGTCTCTAAAATTGTTTTGATGTTTTTATTGCTGATAGTGAAAAACTAGGACATTTTAATAGTTTTCTTCGTATACCGACAGTATAAGTTATGTGAGTAACAGGGAAGAGCGCTATTACTGTGGACGTAAGTGATGGCCGCTACGTGGTTCGTAGCATTTCCATCGCACGCTGTTACAGCAGCGATCACCCGTCAGGGAAATGCATACCTATTCACTTCTAAATGGATGGAAACAATCATGAAATATAAGAATATCTATTGTATTTATATAGGTACCAGATCACTTAAAAATTTTGAAATTATGTTTATTAGTAGGTTAGGTATTGATTAATTTGGACTTTTAAACAGATTCAATAATTTTATTATCATACTTTTACCTACCTTTTTAGGGTTCCGTAGTAAAACTAGGAACCCTTATAGTTTCATTCCGTCCGTCTGTCCGTCTGTCCGTCTGTCACACCCTCGTCAAATCTACAGTTCATAACCAATCTGTATGAAACTTCGCAGTTAGATGTCTTCTGTAAGCCGTCATAAAGGCCTGTAGTAAAATTACAAAAAATAAAATAATTAGGGGTGGCCTCCATACATGAAACTGGGGGATGAAAAAAATTATTTACGCGCACCCATTTGTGTGGGGTATCGTTGGATAGGTCTTTAAAAATAACATGGAGGTTTTTAAATGTTTTTTTTTATTTAAGTGCATATTTAGTGAACTACGAGCTCCGAAAGTCGTTAACAATATGTCCCCCCCTCTGTAGTTTTCCAACCCCTTTATCCAAAAACCTGAAAAAAATCAAGCATATAGCATTTAATAAATACTTTCGATTAAAATTGGTTTGACCACAATACGTCAATATTTTTTTGAAATATTCAGTATTTTCCGTTTTGAGTTTGACAATCGCAAAGATAACTTATGTTGGTAGTCGGAAGACTGAAATACTTCTTGCTACGGAACCCTAGACTGAGCGAGGTCCGACACGCTCTTGCCCGATTTTTTAATTACTAATACATAAAAAACTTTAAATTAAAAATTTCGGAAATACCTACGTAAACTTAATTTTGTCAGTAGGTTGGTATCTACCAATATTATTATTTTAAGATATTTAATATTCTATGATATTAAAGGGTACGCTTAGTTCCGAACTCAATTACGTAACTTGGTAACACGTTGAAATAATGCCAGTCAGAGGGGTGAGGTTTTGAAGTGTAATGATGACATTTGCGAAACATGATGTTCCATTTGTTTTTTTTTTCAATAAGTAATTAATTATTTTTTATTTTATAGATTGATCAAACATTGATGTTTTATGAAGGAAAACTATCCAGGCCATATTTATATAGTTTTTCATGCATTTTTACAAAGTAATTTATGCATATTATTTATTATTAAAAAAAAAATTAACATAATATCACAAAAGCCTCACTGTCTCTCCGTCTTGCTGTACTATATTATTTTTGGGGGAAATCCGAGAAGAAAACAGTATTCCACGTGTCGTGTGGCGAGTGCGTTCGGATAAACCCTGCGGCCCTTCGAGCCTTTCCTAGTAAATAAGGATCATGGGATTATCGAGAACGGCGTATTCACTCTGCAAAGAACCAGGATTTACAGCGCTCCCGGAAAATGTTTAATATTGTGCAACTTGTTTGCTTTGCTGTCCTGGCTTTGCTGTTAATTTTTGCTTTCGAGGACGGAAAAAAATACCAGGAACATTTCACTGGTTTGTTTTGGCCCTCTTGTTCCTGTAATAAATTTTTCAGTGTGAATCTTTAAATATTTAAAGAAAAATTTCATATTCATTTCATATTGTACAAATGTACAGTATCAAAGAGCCAAAAGGAATGTAAACTACATCTCCATTTTTTCACTTTTCATTTAAATATTACAGTTAGGTATATAAGCAAAATATGTAAAGGTAACGAATATTTTATTTCTTTTAGCGCTTTATTTTATATAGATGATTTTTAGAGTCTTAAGTAATGGGTCTTAATTTGAAATCTGAAGAAGTCTGCGGCGCGGTTTGAGTCGCTAGAATACTAAGTCCGTAAAAGTATGGCACGATAATACCGTTCTTGATAACTTTTAATTAAATAGCGTTTGTTATGTTTTATTGGTTTTCTCGAATTGAATTAAGAGACTTACTATCAAAAAGTACATTATTTCGATTATTCTCATAATTCTTTCGTATTTTACGCAGGTATTCATAAAAATCCTCTGTCTAAAGCCAGTAGGTACTTAAATTGTAATATTGTGCGCTCATGAGTAAAATTTATTATAGATATCTATCTACAAGCTACCATACACCTGCGTCCTAAGTTGTACATAATATGAAGTCGTGTTTAGTAAATCCAGTTACGCATCTCAAGAGCCTCGTAAGAAGATTACCTCGCGGTGCTGTGTGAAGGGGACATAACGTTACACAGTACAGTCATCTGCGCAGGTTGTTGTTGGATCACAATGTTATGTACTGAATGTAAAACACGCTTTTGGGGAGTAGGGTACCTGGGTATTGTAATATTTCTACGTAAGACGAACCGCGACGGCAGAAAATTCCGAGACGATAACAATATGTAGTGAAGACATAGGTAACTTAGCTATTTGTTTATACGGAATTTTACTTAGAATGTTGCTGAGTCTAATATAGTTTCAAGATCATTTATATGTTTAGACAAGTACTTAACTGAATGTGATAGAGTAACGAGTTGAGCAGAAGTACCTACCTATAGAATTTTCGATATTCCACAAAACCGTGCAAGTTTGAAAATTAAGCCTCTAGCGTTGAATTATGAATATAGGACTACGGTAATAGTAACACCATAAAAGACAGCTAACTTTTATAATACTAATATTATTTGCAGAGCGTACCTATCCAACGTAAAGTATAAGCGATAGGTTAAATTAAATAATATTTTTTCTGCTACGGCAAAAATGTGGGCAATTTATATAACCGACTATTTTGTCGCTCAGTATCCTTACCTGCGGTGGCATGCAACTCGTCAAACAATATGATACCCACCAACCCGCGCCACGGCAAAGTAAGCTTTATGAGATTAGACGGGACATGCCAAAACCCTGCGGAACATACCTACTCTTAAATGGGATTACACGGTAAATGTATCTGCCCAATCTCTGGTACGCAACACAAACAAAGGACGGACATCCTGTCACGCTCGGTATTTTATAAGAAAAATACCGAAATAACGTTTTTAAGCTATGCCTAACATATTTTGTAAAGACATTTTTTATTAGAATTTGTGCTTCCACCTACTTAATATGACGTACACGTAATTAATATTATAATTTATGGATTTGACATCAACAGTTAGATAGTTATTATTTACTTATATTAGTGGATCATTGTTTTACATTAATGCAACAGAATCATTTTAATAAACTTAGGCTAAATTATCGCCCAATACTTAATTTATACGGAAAGACGTGTAACTAATTGCGCGTTTAAAATAAAACTTAATTAAATAATTGAATTTCATAATCCTATAAATTGCTCGTCAAAAATCCGACTGTTTGTAAAAATCAATTTAAATTAATGGGGCTCTTTGAGAAGATTTGGCTTAACCTATGAGCTGGGCCCTTGTACACCCATTTCGGATTCAATTTAATCTGATCGGTGGAAGGCAACGGTGCGAATACCCAAATCGGTGTCCCCTTAATTATCTGCTAGCCACGCCGATCTAAAGTCTATTACGGTGATCGGTAAAGATGTACCTATGTATTGTTCCATGTTTGGAAGTGAAACAGCGATTTGTCTCAAGTTTCTCGATGTTGAAATATTGACATTAAACTATTAACAGATGTGTACCTACCTTCCTACAGCATTTTTTTTAGGAAAAAGTATACAAGTCTTATCTTCCTTCTTATCCTCTTTACTTAAAAACGATGATTATACGTTATTTAACTAAAGTAGCTCATGGGTCAATATTGTCATTTCTATTCATTGGCATAGAATTGACAAAGGTAGTTGTATGTTTAATAAATGGTTAAGGTTTTATAAAGTGATGTATGTATTAGTCAAATAATTAATTAACTTCCAGCAGTTAGGCTAGCAATTTGAAGTTAGAACTGTAAAACAAACATTATCATTCTTGATAAATTTTCATTTGATAAAAACACGCACTATACATTATTGTACTACAATTGATTTCCGTTATCTTACTGTGTTTCAAAGTGTGGATTTTCTGCCATACCCTCTTTTGAATTCAAATCGGAACGAAGTCGAAACGGCATGTTTACAATTTTTCTCCGAAGGAAATTGTCTCTATCCGGAATAAATAGTGTTGTTCAGTATCAGCGCTTACGATTGGATATCGATATCAGATGCTATGTTGTGTACAAACATGTGTCTTGAATTTCTAACACCTGACTAAAATGGTAGTAGGTACCTAAATATATTTGACTAAAAGTAAAATAAGCCTTAAAGTAAAATTATGTATTATGTCCCGCCTAAGATTGACAACGAGGTGACACAAAGACCTAGGTCCTAGGGCATCTGCTCTAGTTATCAAGAAAGTGAAGACCATGACAACTTATGTATTCTCGCGAGAGGTGACGATACTGATGCAGCTTGTTGTTTTCTAGAGCTAATTATTACCATTCACCTATAAGGTTAATGTTTTTAAAGTCTTCTTTTGGGAGGTAGGTAATATAACTATATAATTATGCACTTGTGAAGCTAAATGGTTTTCTAGACTTTTCGGGTTGATTTTCAAGCTCATTGCTGATTTAATTTTATATAGATTTCTATGTTATATAATAATCAAATTCTTTCTCTATTTTTGTTTTTCATAAAATTGCTTTTATAGTTAGTATACCTAATATTTTGTCAAAAGTATGCTTTTTTGATCATGGTAAAACTTCGTTTAGTTCTAGCAGTCTAGGTATCGGTAGTACAAACTAATATTGTGTATATTGTGCCTTTAGTTCGTGGTAACAAAGCATTAGTAGAATAAAACGTATGAAAAACAATCGTGTACTGCTGCGGGAAGCGTAAGGCCTGGCGCCCACTGACAGTACGGCAAGGCAAGGGATTTTTTAAGATTAAAATTATTTTTAATCTTCTTAGAATTCTTTTAGAACTCGTATTTCAACATGCTGTGGTATGCCAAAGTCTAAGCGGTAAGCTCCTTATTTTGTGAAGATAAAAACGAAATATGAGTGCTGAAGATACTGAAATACGATTCAAAATAATTTAACCTTAAAAAATCTCTTGCCGTGCCATCCCGTCAGTGGGTGCCGGGCCTAAGTATATCAACAACGATAACATTGGAATAACGGTTGCGTTTAATTTACGCAGAATTTTTAATAAACTAGGTCGTGTCACATGCTCGAGGTATTATCCGGTTGCATTAGCTTTAACCTCGGTTCACTGCTACGGTTAAGTTGCAGTGTGTGCATAGAAACGTTAGTGCTGTGCAAGGCAACAACGCTATTCGAATCGACGAAATTAAAACGTTAGTGAATTTTTGGAAACTGTGTTGTTTTATTTGGAGAATTGATTTGTTCGTTAACTTTTGTCTTAGATGTTAGTAGGTACAATTTATTGGCATCAAAAAGGTCGTAAAAAGTTGGAGAAATAATTATATACACTTATATGAGTCCGTTAAAATGTTAGAAACCGAAAAAAAACCGGGCAAGAGCGTGTCGGACCACGCACAGTGTGAGGGTTCCATAGCAAGAAGGTATTTTAGTTTTCTGACCGCAAATATAAGTTTGTATTTCAAAACAATTGAAAGTACCTACCTATTTATTGTTTGCTACGATGACTTATGATTTTTTTAGATTTTTTGATAACGCGGTGAGAAAGTTAGAGTGGGGGCACCTCAGATCATAGAAACAAGATCATAGAAACTTGTTTCTATGATCTGAGGGGCCCACATTGTTACCGACCACAGAGGAATTACAGTTTTCCTCCGTGTTACCGACTTTTGGAGCTCCTAGTTCACTAACAATATGTTCCTAAATAAGAAAGTCACTTAGAAATCATTATGTTATTTTCAAAGACCTATCCAACAATACCGCACATGAAGGGGTGCGCGAAAATATTTTTTTTCATGCCTCAGTTTCTGAATGGATAAGGGTTAAGTATAAGTTTTACTACGAAACACTCAAAAAGGATTTATAAATACCTAACCAATTGTCTGAGAATTATATCTGCATTAAAGTCAAGATTGGAAAAGTGGAAATGTCTGGGGGAGGCCTATGCTGGAAAGCAAAACAAACAAATTACCGATGTCTAATTATAAGTTTAAATTATTGTAAAAATAGTTAAGTTTGTTAATAAAGGCTGTTTGAATTGAATTGAATTGATTTGAAAAAGTCAAGATATGCTTACGTGAATAAAAATAACATTAAAAAAATGAAAAAATACGTAGAGAATTATAGAGTTGCTAGAGAGTTATAAAAAGTTAATACCCAAAGAAAAATATACGTGCAATGTTAATTTTACTCGCGTTCATGAAGTGTTGAACAAAAGATAAGTTAGCAGGTTCACCTTAACACCACCAAGGGTAGACTTTTTATAGCCGTCGCCTAATGGTGTGATAAAGCCGAGCACAATATATTTCAATACCTGGAGGCCATGTGTACACTGAAAAAAATAAATAGCTGAAATATATCAGCTATTTCAAAAATTGCTAAATTGAATTAATTAGTAGAAATGAACTAAACTGAACTGCTTTAGCTATTAGTAAAAACTCGATTTAGCTATTAGTAGCACTCAGTTTATTAGTCTCCCTTCTCAGTTACTAGCAGCTAAGCTTTTAAAGAATTATAAGACATCGTTTTAAGACTCCTTAGTTTAGTACTCAATTTTTTTTGCATTCCATAATGTTTATTATCAGGTATAAGTTCTGTTTAATTCTAAAGGCTCAATTATTGATTCTGTCAGGCACAGCACAGTTTATTATGAGAGAGGAGAGAGTAGGTACTTATATTTGATTGCAAACAGGTATTTTATTGCTCAGTTTATTTGGTATGTTATTCTTTTGTGTTTTTATAAATTGATTTGAGGCTTAACAAGCTATAAAGGCCTTTAAATATATTTATTTTGTGAACAAGTTGTGAATCTGATTATGTATAATGTATAATCATGTCTAGCATAAAATGAATGAATTTAACTAATATTATAAAGTCGCGCTATATTTTTAGACTGTAGTTCTTATTTTAAGTGAATTCTTCATTGTAAACAACGTGAATCTCCTTTGTACGCCGGACGCAAAACGATGTACCTAAACAATCAAAATCGAATGTCCAAATAGTCGACGTTTCAAATTAATTAAAGTTAGGCGCGTCCCTGCCCTCGCATCCGAACTTAGTCATTACTTTAAGTTACTTAGGGATTGAGTTAAGTACTTTGAAGCCAAACCTATTGTTCAACAGGCGACTTAAGGTGTTCGTAATTTTGTGCGACAGGAGTTTCACTTTGATTGAAATTAAATAGTTAAATACTGCGGTTAATCGGAGACCAAAATGTTGATTTAAACAATGTATGTAACTATTAGTTAAGGTAAGAAATTAAATACCTTTATATAGGTACTTGATCATTAACGTTGTGTTACCTCAATCATTCTTTGAATATAACTGTAATTGAAAAAGCAATAATAAATTGTTCTTGTCTCTCAACAAAGTCGACGCCCAGGCATAGCACAGCCTATGGATTTCACCTTTAGCATAAAATAGGTAGGTACATAATAAATTATAGTGTTATAATGCTGTTTTTTGGTGATAGTAAGATATGAAAATTATAGATGCTACAAAAGAACGATTTAAAACACCTCAAATAACAACATGCAAAGAAGTAAAACCAAGAACTATTAGGTAGGTACAATTTACAGGGCCCGCTTAAAAAACAATTCCTAAAAACTTCAACTAATCAAAGAAAAAATACACAGCAATTTTACAATTCGATAAACTGGAGTCTTGAAAAACCAATATTCTTTGTACTGTATTTCCTATATTTTTCAGGACAATTTGTAGCGTAGCCGAGTGGATGAGTGAGAGCGATCCGTCGGAGCACGAACTAAGTAAATTAAAGTCCGCCGTTCGCACTCAAGGGATGCTCCAATTAAAAGTCAAATCAAACTGCATTATACCGCTGTTGTAAAATAACGAAACCCTACCTGCCAGGGTTACCTCGAAGAAAATAATGAGGACTCAGTAACGCGGGAAACTAGCGTCTCAGTCTCTTCACTTTAAGGCCACGATATCCGAGTGCGATAGGCATTTAGCGCTCCCTTCCTCCCCGCGCGGCGAATTACGCGGAAGCGCAGTTCAAATGAACTCGCTGACCCCGCTGAACAAAAATTTTGCGTCACAGTATAAATTCTACCAGCCTCAAAATATTAACATTAATTTCGTTCGTTAAGAAACGAAGCCCTCAAAAATTGGGGTTTTGTTTGTAGCTAGGTTTATGTAAAACGTTGTAAATACATTTATAAAGCACCTTACACAATTTATTTTATTAATAATAATTGTTTTTTTTATTATTTTCGACGAATCTCTCTTCTTTTATTTATGAGTATGGTCTATGGATTATGGCTAGCTATGCGGCTATGGTGGATATTACACTATCTATATCTATCTTACAGTGGCAAAGGGTCCCTACAATACGATTCCTACCGGCTACCCTATAAAAAATAGCTTGGGCAGTATTGCCTACTATTGTCAAATATTTTTCATCCCATCTATTCCAAAAGGACGACTTGGTTCGCCTTTAAGTGCGTCCAAAGGTAGTGTTTTCTATAAGAAACTTTTAGCGGGCAGTAATGAGTTTTTAATCCTCTTTGATGCTTCAAATTCAATAGTGCGGCGCACTTATTGAATCTGACTAATAACCAATGAACTGTAGTGTTTTTGTAAGGGGGAAAGGGGGCTAAGGGGACTAAGAGGACTGGGACTAAAGGGACTGGGACTAAGGGGACTATGGGGACGATAGAGACTAAGGGGACTATAGGGACTATAGGACAATGGGGACTAGGGGACAATGGGACTATGGGGATTAAGGGAACTGTGGGGACTAAGGGGACTATGGGGACTGAGGGGACTTTGGGGACTATGGGGACTACGGGGACGATGGGGCCAATGGGGACGATGGGGACAATGATGACTAAGGGGACTATGGGGACTTTGCTGGAAATCTGTAGATACCTAATAATAATAAGCTGGGTACTCACTTAGCAGTGTAGCATGTAACGTATCAGATACTGTATCAACCTGCAAGTGGGTACGGCTCGTCCACGGTCCACCGCGTATCTAGCTACGAGCTGCCGGATCACACTGCGAGCCGCCTTTGTGTTCGCAGCAGGGACTTGAAACGTTATTCAAAATAACGTTACGATTCGTTCCAGTAACGATAATTTGTACCGTTCCACCAGAAACGTAACATAATTAATTCTTTGTATATAACGATACTTACAAACGGAACGAAATCTACAACTATTTAATAACGATATTATTAATATAACGATATAATAACGTTATTAATATAACGATATAATATAATAACGTTTATTCATTTCGATATCATTCATTTCGATACCCAACGTTGCCAGCTAGCCTTGACCTTGAGATCTGCGGCGATTCCCCGAACGCAGTATTGGCAACAACGGCAACCTAGCATTTCGCCGTGTTTATTTTTATTTACATCTGATTTCAATCGTATAATTTGAGTTTATTAAATCATGAGCCGTAAGAAGAAAAATTTTGTATTCAGAGATTTTTCATTGAGCGATGACAAACAATCGTCGAAGTGTGAAGTTCCAGGTTGTAATAAAACTCTTCAGGTGCCTAAATACCTACTATCCTATATATTACTACGAATTATTATTGATCAAGTCATCATGTCAGTTGCATATTGAAAAATAGTACTTATGTTATTTTACCACCAACGCGACTGCGAAACCGGAATACCTCTGCAAACTTTCTTCAAATAATATAGGGTAATTGTGCCTGTTCTCGACCAACTCTACTAGTTGTCAAATCAAAATTCAAAAAATAATATTTCTGCTAACAAGTACAAAAAATAATATTAAGTAATGTATTCTTAATATACTCTTTCATTTAAGTTAAAGTCTTAGTTAATTTAGAATGCTGGTTATTTTTAAAATAATTAAATGTCTCAAAATGCCGTTTCTCCCAGTTTTCGACCGGAAAATTCAGTTTTCGACCACCTAGTACCCAGTTTTCCATCACTTACTGAAAAGACTTAGAAATTACTGAAAGTAAAGCATTCAGTGGAGAAAAGTAAGCATACAAAATTGAACGAGTAAATTATCAACCTATCTTTATAATTCAAATGACAAAATCATCTAAAAATTCATGTATCAACATCTATACTAATATAATAAAGCTGAAGAGTTTGTTTGTTTGAACTCGCTAATCTCTGGAACTACTAGTCGAGTTCGATCTTTTTGTATATGATAGCCAAATTTATGGGTAGAAACCCAACTATCCTTCGAAAACAAGCAACGGGGGTGAAACCGCAGGGCACAGCTAGAATTTAATAATTCGTCGAATTTAATTAAAATGACATAAAACTTCCTAAGAATTCGCGATGATGCGGTCTACGATGGAGCACGCTTGCCTAGAAGAAATCGATTCACTCGCTATTTGACGACACCCAGATTATAACTAATGGGGAACACCCACTTCGGCAGCGCACTCCACTGTTTGGGTGGTTTTCACAATGAAAGTGGAATCAAAGCGCTTGGTTCGGGTTATTGATATGGCAACCATGAAGTTATGTCGCATTTTCGTGCTTCTGATCGTCCGATAGAAAGAAGGGCAGGAAAGAATTAAATCATGTAGATACGAAGCACACTCTCTGAAACGTATGCGATAAAAAAACCGATAGACTAGAAACTTTGCGTCGATGTTCAAGACTTTGGAGGTTAGTCTGAAAAAGGAATTTGTTGTTGATGAGCTTTTGGCACCTTTCTCAAAGGACTCCAACTCTAACGCCTCAAGCTGGTACTTGGCTGAGCCATCCTATAGTTACGCGCAGTTTTTCATGCACAAACGAACTTGTGCTTAGTAAAATAAAAGCAACTGTCCAGACGTGAAGTACCGCCGCACCATTGAGATGATACCCAGCTTTTTAGCTGCCAATTGAGCCTTGGCCTCAATATAGGTCCAGGTGGCCCAGAAGCTCAAGATGGTTAGCTATCGGTATGATACGTCTCGAAAAGTAGAAGTGGGCTGGAATGGCCTCCTTTTGGCAGAGAATAGATAGGCCTAAGTCTTAGCTGCATTTAACTTGACCACGTCGGCATCGCCCTAATCGAAAACTGCAATGTTAATATTTTGAGGCTTTAGTAGATCATTGCTATGCAGCAAGAAGAGCGTCGCAGGGAGCACTGACCCCTGGGGGACAACGGCATTAATAGCCATTCGATCGGGCGAGCAGTCCTCACTGATTACTCGAATCGAACGATTCTTCAAGAAATCCGATAGGTATCCAGTATCTACGCAATGAAAGCGGTGGACAAAAGATCAAATTTGTTCCGGTTTATTTTTTTAGGTATTCATGTAAATAAATAAAAGAAAAATATCGTATAATAGTAATAAACAATCAGTCTTAATGTTTTAATAGCACATTTTAATAGGAAACTAGGATATCTAAAAAAAAAAAACACTCCGCATCATTATCATTGATACAGTCAGCATAGTATGGTAAAAGTCATATGTGAAAAATGGCGCAAAATTGTTACACTAAGTGCGGGGGTGGGTCTTAGTGACCTTTTTCAACTTTGCGCACGTGTAACTCGCAGTGCGGCTGTCGCACGACCAATGCCTGCAACGCTTAGAACAACTCAATACCTCCAGCTACTGAGAACAACAGCAACGTCGGAAAGGTAGTAGGTAACCGAAATTCAAGCAAAATAAAATGTGCCGGGTCTCACAGACCCAACCCCCATGACGCCGGGTTAAAGTTTCTACGGAAACACAGTTTTAAAAAAGAATCGGCTTAGTTTTGCAATTTTTCGGAGTTCTGTAGCTACGTGCCGTCAAATGGTCGAAAATAGGCGGTGGTCGGCAAACAGGCGCACCTACCCTACGCACTCTCTCTTGAATACGACGGTGACTTATACCTACGGGGTGCGACGGCCGCGGCGCCGTGGTGGTTAATGAGAAAGAAAACTTCTTATGAATAACGTTACAAGTGAATCTGTAACGTTTTACCTATAACGTTATTATAGCGGATGTAAGCATAACATTACTTATAATATTGTGCAACGAAAATGTTATTTTATAACGTTATTTTTTTATAACGTTATTGTTATTTTTCGGTTTGTAACTATACTAATCGTTACAAACTTTGGAATGTTATGAGGGAACATTTAGTGTAACGGAACGAAATTCATTTCGTTTTCACGTCCTTGGTTCGCAGTGATACCGCCACTCGACGGGCAACGCGCGTGCGGCTCGCAGCGGGCTCGTGCCTACGTAGGTACTCACTTGATACCGTATCTGATACATTACATGCTACACTGCTAAGTGAGTACCCAGCAGTGGCGAAGGGTCCCCACAATACGATTCCCACCGACTTTCCTTTGAAAAGTAGCACAGGCAGTATTGACTATTTATTGTCAAAAATTTATAATTAGCTTTTCGTGGCCAGGTAGAAGCATTTCTAGCTCCGGCTTACCTCTTACAAAAATTGACCCTTCGCCACTGGTACCCAGCTATAGATAGGCTTAGCTAGTACTGTGACGAAAGCAAGTAGGTAGGTAGGTATATAAATACAACTACAATATTGCCCTGTCGTGTCAAGGATAGTTACGATCAGCAATAATACCTATTATATTGTTGATTGAAGGTAGGTAGGTAGTTATAAATAGGTTAGGTACCTACTAGTAATCAAACTTACCTTATGTTTTTAGGGTTCCGTACCAAAATGGTAAAAAAGGAACCCTTATGGTGCGACTTCGTCTGTCTGTCCGTCTGTCTGTCACAGCTGGTTATTTTAGAAACTACTAATGCTATCGACTTCAAATTTGGAACAATTATAAAGAATGCTTGTCCAATTTTATTGTATAGGTATCCTAACTAGTACAGTTTTTTCAATATCATCAAAATTCCTTTACAAACAAACTTAGTGCACGAGTACGACTCGCACTTGGCTGGTTTTTTTTAAGCTTTCGTAGTTCAAATTTTGATTTTTTTTCTTTTTTCTGTTTTTATTCCCCATATTTTATTTTTATATTCTTAAATAGGTACATACTAGATCAGTATATTAACTATTTACTTACTACTTAAACTAATATTTACAATTTAATTATTAATAGGTACTAGAAACTACAATATTATTTACAGACAGATTTTTCAAACTATTGCGATCACGGAATAACGATAAACTGATATTTCGGTCGATTTATTATTCGAACGCAGCGAGCCAGCAAAAGGAACACAGGTCCTACCTCGGAGAGGCCTCGCGGGCTACTAAAGCGAGCCGCGCGCTCGCGCTCCTCCCTTTTGTTAAATAATATTGTATTAAAAAAAATTAAAACTGTTTTGAGAAAAAGTAACCATAGAATAATCTTCTAAACGTTATTGACTATTTTTTGACATAATTTTGATGAATATAAGTTTGATATACTTTACGTATGACCTGAAAAACGATAAAAAAATCCCTGTTTTCGTAATATTTTAAGATCGAGTGAAGTTATACATATCGTGTTTTGAACCATAGAATAATCAAGAATGTTTATGAAACTACAACATATATTTTTATCTGATCAAAACAAAGAATATTTGACTGTTTACCATTGAATCAAAAATACGTTGATTTCGGATATCCTGGCCTTAATAATGTATTCGTGGGAGCACAATATGAGACTGAGATATTTTCTGTACCTATTTAATTAAGTATTACATCAAAATATTACATAGGTGTAATCAAGGTTATACGAAAGTAATCTTATTTTTTAGTAAGAAATCCTTTTTAGTATGAAATTCTTTTTTATAAGTACGAATACTGATAAATGTTATAATAAATAGCATACTTACTCATCATACTATTATGAGTACTTATAAAAAATAATTAACCGACTTCATTAACCGACTTCATTAACCGACTTCATTAACCGACTTCATTAATTAACCGACTTCATTATTAACCGACTTCATTAACCAGCTTCAAAAAAGGAGGTTCTGTATTCGTTCCGTATGTATGTATGTATGTATGTAAGTAAGTATGTATGTATGTTTGTATGTGCGCGATTTACTCAAAAACTACTAATTCAATTTGGATGGGGTTTTCACTAACGTAATCTACATACTTTCAGGAAGGTTTTAGTATATAATACATTATGTAATCATTCCTATGTACAAAGTTATATGCATAAATGTACACACTCCGCAGAAGATTTACTGATGAACGAGTTCGTGAAAGTAATCTAACACGGGATAAAGAACTAAAAAGGGAAAAATAAAAAACTTTTTTAACAAAAAATAACACACTTCAAAAATCCACTACAAAGAAAATAATAATTTTGGTTTCGGAAGTCGGTGGCAAAAAAAGCAAACAAAAACCAAAGCCACCGACTTCCGAAACCAAAATTATTATTTTCTTTGTAGTGGATGGTGAAAAGTTTTTTCATACTTACTCATCATAGTATGATGGGTAAGTATGATATATTTATTATAACATTCATCAGTATTCGTACTTTTAAACAAGAATTTCTTACAAAAAATTAAGATTACTCGAATTAGGATGATTCAGAATTGCTAAGCTCTTGCTAAACTTTTTAGCAACCCTAACGTTTGTCGAGTTTATTGGCAATTTCGTATATCTACCTATATTCCTGAAGCGATATACACATAATTGATGCTCTTAATTTAGGTTTACGGTTTATTGGATTTATGCTGTTAGGGTGTTTACTACAGTTATTGTAACAGCAATTTTACAATAAAAGAATTCTGTAGAAAATATGAAATTCCAATAATAAGAACATTTTTGGAAATGTTTGCCAATTATTATTCTCATTAAGTAATTAAAACCAACGCGCACGTTATATTTTTTTAAACACGAAATTGTTTATGAAAATATACTTAATTTTAGAAATAACATTTTCATAATGTCCTGTGTCAAGATAGTGACGTATAAAACACGTGAGTTTAATAAACTTGAGGAATGACGGCTACAGGCTATATAAAGGAATGACGGCTACTGGCTATATAAAGGAATGACGGCTACAGGCTATTTTCCGTCTTTAGAACCTATTTTCGTCCATTCTAAAATTCTATTCGGTTTGAGAGTTACTTGTCACAAATGTAATAAAACTTCTACACTAATTCCCAGGTTATAGTTGCGAGGTTTGTGATTTTTTGGCTGATTTTAAAATAAAGCCACTAAAATTAAAAATGTACTTAAAAGGTATATTAAAATTAATTAAATAACATTATTTTCTTATAAAAAATTACCTATGCCATCTAAAGAATATTCTTGAAGTATATAATAATTAATTATACCTATCTGTATAAATAGTATAAAAATAAGGTCAAAATGCGGCAATAACTACGAGAATTAATAACCCGCTCTTCAATTATTTGATTAAGAATGTTCTTAGAGTCGAATTTACTTTTGATATAATTTCTTTCCAAAGAACCTTTAAGGGTTGGCCTTTGTAAAAATATTTGTGAAAAAGTAAAATGAAAAATCATATCAGAAAATTAAACGCGTCCTTCTAAGAAAAAGGTAAACGATGTTGGGTGGAATTCCATTATGAAAAAAAAAAACTTAAAAAAAAAGTAAATACCGCCTTCAAAAAGATAATAATATTGTTGCCTTTGATTTTTGATATGGTTTGATTCGGCACAGACTTTCGAGACTGTTTCACACATAATTGTGATCTTTTTGAAGGCGGTTATTACTTTTTCTTTAATTTTTTTTTTCTATTTTTGGTGATACACACGCGACTACAGTAATAACGTGAATTAATTACCTTACTACTAACCTTCAATTAAATATTTATTAGCCACTAAACGAACCTACATACCTACACTTTTTTCTGTGAATACCGAATGTCGTTAACATAATTATGCAAAGTGAATTAAATAGTGTTTATTGAAACTGGTTAAATAACTACTCAGCCAATGTTAATAGGTAACATTTTAACGGAACTACTGTGTGAGTTTTCTGTAGCAAATGAATAATAATTATTAAAATTGGCTGACAATTTTGACGAAAATATGGCGTAACAAACATACAAAAAATATAAATGATTTGTATGTCTCCTTCTTTTTGAAGTCGGTAAAAAAGGTTTTTGCCTTTAATTTGTAAATACCATTAAATTTGACCAAAATAATATGGAAGTCCTTTGTCCAATACCTGAAACAAACAGATGACATGCATTAGTTTGTTGTTCTTTTTGTGTTTTTTTTTTATAGATCTCTTTTCACACAACAACTTTAGAAACACTTTTAAAATTTCATTACTTTTATATATTTTCATCTTTGTCGTGAATAATGTGTCGTAAATGTTGTGTTGCGCGCTGATTGTATTAAAAAACGAAGGTCATGCGAACTTCAGTTATTTTTAATGTTAGTGTTTTTAGGTTTAAAATTTAACACAGAAAAGAAAAATAAACTAGAACGCCGGTTCTAATTAAACTATGTATAAATAGTTACGAATGAATATAGCTAAAATCGTGCTTATGATGGACCAGAAAGGCGTTTTAATGATTTTCATAAGACTCAAAAATTTGGTAGCCGTAAATAAATCCTACTAATATTATAAACGTGAAAGTTTGTGAGGATGGATGAATGTTTGTTACTCTTTCACGCAAAAACTACTGAACGGATTTTGATTAAACTTTACGTTTTTGCTTGGGATGCTGTATACGCGACGTAAGTGAGATTGCTGAATGTTTACATTGATAGGTACTCCTGCAAGGATCTACCTGCTACAGTAGAGGCAATGTTAATAGGCTTGTCTTGCTGCGGTGGTGGCGATTTCGAATTTTTATGATCGAGATGCGAGAACTGTTTTGGAGGTCGTTAATATTGAGTTCCAGTTCGCTTATATGTTTTAATAAAAAAGATCGTTCCTTGAGTAAATTTATCAACGCTAGTCTTAATTTCTTCGAATTGATTGTTCATTAATTTTGGAATTTCTTGGTTTTTTTATAAAACTTTGACAGATAGGATAATTTCCTTGCATGGATCAGAGGCGTAGATCCAAGCGGAACCGATAAGCTTGGGTGTTGCACAAATCCCATTATAAAAAGTTACAAAGTGAAAGTGGCGCGATGAAAACATTTTCTACTTAGTTCGGCTTAACGTGTGACAATCTTTGGACAAAGCTTGCGACGGACGAAGACAAAGTTTACGCTGCTTTAAAAAACTCCACAGTATAGACTTTTCCGAAGCCTTTCAGACAAATAATGAGATGAAAACGTCTTCAAAAGTCGTTGGTTTTGACTTATCAGCCTGTTCAGCAAGTAGCATAGCTTGAATAATAGCATACTCGTCTGACTGAGCAAATAACTAACACAAGGTACTTGGCTGCAGTTTGCGTAGCACAACTTACTTTTCTTCGTATCGTAATACATTTGTTTGCAAATAGTATTCAAACGAACACAATGTTGCTAGAATAAAGGACGAGTTAGTTTTCTTGTCTTCTCATTTATTTATAAAGAATGGTTATAGTTTCTTACTTATACTTTCCAAATTGCATGAAGTTCTAAGAAGACGGTGACACCGTGACACCACTTTTAGTAAGCAATATCGTTACGTTAAATGGATAAGTTTTTTTCCTAATTCTCATCAAGAAAAAGGTTTAATATAACAGTCATGGAATGTTTAAACATACAGGATTTCCATGAAGACAGGGGGAAAATTCCTATGGACTCAGTTTACACATCTTTTTATTTACATACCGGTTTTAAAGGTCTTATACGCGTGCGGAAAGCCAATACTTTCACTAGGAAGCTTTAAAAACGCTCATTACATTTAATTTAGGGAAACGTGCGGATTCCGAGACCTTTTAGGTAGAATTACCCAAACATAATTTTGCCGAAAAATGTTAATATCTTGTACCATTGTGTAAATAATTAATAACTAGCACTTTGCCCGCCACTTCGTCCGTGTAACAGACGTAGCGCCATTTAGCGTCCTAAAGCAATTGTGACCGTCGAAAGTTATGGTTCTTTCCCTCGGGAACACTCCTTTTTTTTGGATTAAAGGTACTACTACCTACCCTATGTTTTTTTCTGTACCTCTGACAATGTAAATGCACAATTTCATGATGATCGGTTCAGTGGTTTAGGCGTAAAAAGGTAACAAACAAACAAACTTACTTTCGCATTTATAATGGTAGTTAGGATTATTCAAGGACATGCAACGTTTATAATCGAATAATAGTTTGCGATGAATCAAATTCAAATTCATTGTTTGAAAAAATATAGGTATTCATATTCATATTCAGCTGAAGTTTTTTTCGCGTTCTAGCTCTAACCAAGCTATTATTCGAAAGTATATTTGCATTTCTTTTTAAAATGGTGATATATAAAGCTGCGTGCGAGATACAAGCTCGATTACATACTATATTAAATAAACGAACTAAACTATATATTAAATAAACATACAAAAATAAAATATGTTTTATAATTCGTATCCAAGTTCTAATGGAAATTGTTATGTCATGTAGGTACCACGTTGAATACCTGTAACGTATCCACAGCGTCAATTTATTTTCCTATGTGGCGGCAGATATTTTTCCTGTAAAGTTGCTGCTTGGCCCCATAACTATGTACCGTTATGTAGGTACCACAGATGAGGAACACGTATGTGCTTCTAGCTCACGTGTGTTTAATCTGGCAGCAGTTAGTAATCTGATGAATCTGATTACGAGTATGATGCGACGAGGGCTTGCGTCAATCAAATGTGAAAGGAATCCTGCATTGCGAAGTGCACAAATGGACGCGGCTATTATATCAGGACAGACTGGAGTTACAGCCTATCGGATTTTTGTCGAATGTGATTAGTGTTCTGTTCAATGTGATATACATATACCTACCAATGTTGTTAAAAGGCGTATAAACTGGATTATATTGGAGGGAGCATGACTGCTACTTGGATAATTTTATATTGTGTTGTTGTAGATGGCTGACCAATACCATCGTATCAAGTTTAACTTATTACTTTATGCAAGCAATTCTTGTATATTATAAGTTTAATAAAATTATATAATGGGTCTGACGAATTGGATGAAATTTTGTATTTAGATAATGGTTTACTTTCATTTATTTACATTCCTGAGAAAAACCGTTTTCATACAAAAAAAAGTTTTTTAGTCTAACGACGCCGAGCGAAGCTCGCTCGACCAGGTATCTATAATTGACATTAGGACACACATAACTCTTTATTCGGTCAAATGTGCCTTAATAAATATTTTTGGCGAAACAATACCTAATACTGCAAAGGCAGCTTACCATGGTTAAGACACAGAGCCAAAAAGAAAAAGTACCTACTCATTTAGTGATACAAATTATTAAAATATAATAATAATGGAACGATTTATCAGTAACTGATGGCTATGCTCCTAATTAGACTACTTACAGATTCAATGTTCTGTAGATCACCTTGGCGTACAGCAACGGTTTGTGGTGTTACATAAAACCTCCATTTGCACTTAAAAATAATAAAATGGATTTATCAAACGACTGTATTAGTAGAGGCTACCAAGTAAAATATAAGTTTTTGTTTTAAATTTCTTAATTTATTTACGCACTTATTATAAGCGCAGTGCGTACTTACGACAGTTCCATTGTACCTTAAATACACACTACTGCGAATAGCAAAATAGAATAATGTCAAACAAAAAATGCAGAAACATTCCCGCATCAGGGAGAGAAACAAAAAAACCAGCGAGAGATTTTTTACCTTGCTAATTATCGCCTAAACTGGGTCGGGTCAGGCAATGCTTTAACATTTTAATTTGAACTGATATAGCTTGCCCCATTATTCAGTTAGTGCTTTATTTACTAGCTTTTGTACGTAGGTATAGGATGGTTTAATTAAAATTTAGTATATGTATGAATTTTACCGTTTATTTACAAATTGACTTCAGGTTTCGCTGAATTCGTTTTATATACAAAATTGTAGAAAGGATTAAAGCATTTTTAATATGGTTGTGTATTAGAGCTGTTAATATTATCATCATAATTACTGTGAAGACATCGACAACCACTACCATCACCTTATTGGTCAAGACCAATAAATCGTATGAGTCTTGAGTTGGGCCTATTTTATGAGCCTGTGGCTACTCTAGTGGTCTGTTGCATGCACTGGTACGAACCATAAGCCTTGTAAACCCAATGCATTGTTCTAACTAGTACTATCTTAGCTCAAAGTTTGCTTTGTGGTAATCTTCGCAAAGCTAAAGTGACAGCGTTGTTACTACGCCCACAAGTGGGTTAAGGCGATACGTAGGAACCCCTAAATGTGAAACTTCGAATCCGTTTTTTTCATGAATGGGCCTAGCCTTTCTTAATGTATAATTTCGTAATTAGTCAGTCAGTATTCTTATCAAAGATTGTTCGTTACTTACTTACTTTTCCTAATAAATCATTGAAAGTAAGCGCATATTTTCGTTAGCAGGTTACTTGTGTTGTAAAATTTGTTGTGCTCTTTCAGACAGAATGATAGATACATTGTCATTTACGCATGCACCACCAAAATTATTCCGATATTGGGACCTAATATCGGAAATAATTTCCGATATTGAAAACCCAGCGATATTACATACCCTAGTGTGGACCCAGTGTAGGTAGGTGTGAGCTCAGATGATCATCATATTTGATTTCTTTGTTTCTAATTACAATCTATGATAGTGCTTAAAAATGATGCCCTAGATAGCTAACGTTCCTAAACTTCTATGATAAGCTAACCATTCGACTTTTTGACGACCATTTTTTAAACGTGATTTTTATTAAAATGGTATGTTATTATTTTAATCAGGTTTATTATTTTTATGGGCAGTAAGGAATATAAATTAAAGATAATTATTACATAAATGAATATTTATTTAACTTTTAAGTACTAAATCACAAATATTAAAGGGCACATGTTTCTTTGAGATCACTTAGGCACTACACGACTAAATTAGAAACTAGTTTTTAGAAATTTCTTCTTTTTCTTTTGGTATAATAAAGCAAAAAGCTTTAATTTTGCCGTAAGTAACAAATTGTTCACTAACAACGACATAACTAAAAAAACAGAACAAAAATCAGTACAAATTACAGGTAACGCATAAGCTAACCATTCGTCAAAATGACGAGCATGCAGTAGGTATCTCAAAAACAAAAGACGGTACTTACCGGCTAAAGTTGAGCACCATGCGACGTAGTCTAGCGGTTACTTAGTTGGCACGAATCAGCGAGTGTGTGGGTAAAACCATTAGAAAGGGAGAGCGAAATATTTATTAGATAGATGCTCGTCATTTTGACGAACGTTAGCTCTATCTAGGGCTAGACTGTTTCCACTGCTGGGACTCAGGCCTGCTTTGTGTGAGAGACAGTAGGCCATTATCTACCACAAGGGCCCATTAATGGTTTGTGGATGTCACATCCCAAGGAATCTCACAAGGTTTTCCTTTACCATTCTCAGAGCCAGGTTATTGAGAAGGAAATATAAGAAATTAGCGTGTTAAACGATAAAACTGAATTTAGCACTAGATATTAGTTCCTTTCTCCAGTTATGATTTAAACAGGATGAGAGATGCATAGGTGCTTAACTGAATTATTGATCCCATGACGCCAAATCCGCTTAACTATGCAGACATCAACTGCATTCATAAGTATGTTTGCATTCCTACATCCTAATAGTGCTGGTCTCCAGCAAGCTAGTTCACAAACACACATTGATATAATTTATGTAATTACTGCTGTGTTTGGGCCATAACTATCGTAAAGAACTTCGGCAGTTTTGGGCTTGATCTGGTACAGTAATAAAAGCTTAACCAAAAATAGAAATATATTTTAATTGTTCTTTGCCTAATTTATCTTTGAGTTTAAGAATCGGAATAAAAAATCGAAATAAATAAGAAATAAAATGATTATGCCGTTGACATTTTGAAAAAACCAATAAAACAAAAACGAACAACATTGGCGCCTAAACCCAGCAGCAGAAGTCGCATGCGCCCTGGCGCATGCCTCCACAGAATATCATGTCGACAGCAACTAAAACCTTTGAATTTAGAACTCATTAGTCGGGCTGTACTTCATTGGATCATTCACACCATACTTAACCTCACTATCACAAATTCGAAGATTTCTCTTTAACCCAATTACGTACAAAAACAAAAAAAAAATGAATTTAGATACTCTTGAAATACTCGATCACACCAAACTAACTTCATATCTGTACCGACTTACACAATCTGAAGCCCAGCGTTCTATGGGCGTCCGCCAGTGTCCTTTAGTTAGTCAACCAAAAACAACCAACAGGCCATTCTCGGCTAATCATGGTAAATTGACTTTGAGGGAGACTATATTATTATAAGTGTCTAACAATTGGAGTTCATGCGTCAAGGTCATAAGTTGTCTCATTATTTTTAGATTAGGTAGGTATGTATTCAATAATTTATTCACTTGTTTTATGTGTCAGTCTTTTCAGGATTGATATACCTAGCTTTCGTGAAGGCCAAAAATACTTTTTTAACAGACGTTTGATCAGCTAATCAAAAAAAAATATATATGGTACCTACAAGTAACCCACCCTCTCAATAACTCAATAACTCTTTATAGAACATTGTTTTACCCCTTTCAACTCTCCTTTATTTTTATCTTATGTAATTATTAATTTATTTTAGTACTACCTAATATTACATCGTTACTTCTAATTAGGATTTTATTGCCGACTTTAAGGGCTTCAACAATTTAGAAAATTTGATACTTTAAACGGTTTCAGAAATTAATTTTGAGCGGCGGTCTCGTATCTGTGAAAGCTACGTCAGGCGTTTCCAAGCAATGTAATGGCTTTATGAGATTCTCTCTTCTTTTTTCGAATAATTCTTTCGTGTAACAAGCGAAATTAAATTATTTGTGTCGACCGCGTATCCGACGCAGGTGATGGGAAATTGGAATAGCAGC
The DNA here is from genome assembly GCA_948465475.1 of Thalpophila matura. Lineage (NCBI taxonomy): Eukaryota > Metazoa > Arthropoda > Insecta > Lepidoptera > Noctuidae > Thalpophila > Thalpophila matura. The sequence goes on along the minus strand of OX419176.1, from coordinate 12,541,106 downwards.
ATTGCCTTTCGTGAACAAACGGATTTTATGAACCGCAAGTTAGAACAATGTCGGCTTGTGACAGCATAAAAATAATATGAAGAGAATGGAAAGTTGATGCGGAATTAAACGTCGCGAACAGATCCTCAGTCGGGTATTGTGTAGGTCGAATAATGTGTACGTATTATATGTACGTATATATGTAGGTATACTATTCAGATTTTTATTAAACTGTTTTCCGGAAAACACTCGACGTTTCTTCCGCACCAAATCCTATAAACACACTTAAAAAGCCACAAAGGTATGCAATAACGTAATGTTACCTTACGGTAAACCGAAAACAATTCATTTCTGCGAGCGCCCCGCCCCCCGGCCCCCTACGTCACGTACCTGCGCCCCCCGACCCTCAAGGAACCGCGGAATGTTAGCCGATCCGTAAAAAGCAATTCTTCCCGCGCCGTTTGCCTTTTTCACCGTACATTTAATGTGAACCGATGTAATAGTTTATTTGGGTTTTTTTTAAAGTTTCGGCAATTTAAACTCTCATATTTGGAATCTAGCGTTTTTAAATTACTACGGTACCGATCATTAAAGAAAGGAAGGAATCTTACCCGAATAAAATATGGAAACAGCATGTATATAGAACGACAAAGTAGTGTAAGTAGGATGTATACCACAACCCTCTTTTACTTGTTATGTATTATGTTACTTAGAAGGAGGAATATAAATAACAAAAAAACTCGCAATAGATCCCTAAGTCAGAATGAAATAAATAGCGGGTTATGCGATGATTATCATTTTCGTTTACCATTCGCACAACGAAAATATTATGTCAATGTAAAAACTGGTGTATCCACTCCATTGATTCAGAAGGAATGTATGAACAGCTGTATCGTGTTTCCATCGTAATTGTTCCCAGTACGTGTACTACAATATACAGTAGGTACGTTGAAGGAAAGAAAATAATACATTTAAGAATAGTAGTATAACTCAGTGTTTGAATTATGTCAATAGCGAGTAGCGACGTTGTGATCAAGGGGCTTACAGCAAAAAATACAACGTTTCTCACTAGTGAGATATGTAATTATTATTATAAATTATAATACCAGGGGAGGAGATCCCTTCGCATTGTAGCGGAAAATTAAAATAGAAAGTTATTCTTTGTTATTTTATCCCAGTTATAAAAACAAACATTGTGATATACTAAAGGAATTTTTTTTCATAAGTATACAATATTATCTAGCTTTTACGAAATATTTCATGAAACTTTGAAGTAAAACAGAGATATCAAAAATTGTAATGCTATACGTTATTCCCGCGGAATACAACATCACATTACATAAATTTTCTTTTAACCGGGCGAAAACATCAAAAACTGCCTTTTATAATATTACTAGCTTCTGCCCGCGGCTTCGCCCGAGTTTTTGGGATAAAAAGTAGCCTATGTGTTATTCTGATGTATTAGCTATATTACTGTAAAGTTTCATCAAAATCCGTTCAGTAGTTTTTGCGTGAAAGTTTTGCGTGAAAGAGTAACAAACATCCATACATCCATACATCTTTACATCCTCACAAGCTTTCACGTTTATAATATTAGTAGGATATAATATGAAGGAACCACCTAAAGTATAATTTCATACGGCTCTGTAACCTAGCTCTTTTGTTGTGCTCCATAATAAGTACCTATGTATCGTTTAAACCGTTTGTGAAGTCACCAATAATAACATTTTACTGCGTCGTCTAGCAAAAAAATGTACAACAGGAAAACACAAAGAGCCATCACTATTTGTGTAATATCATCCATAATAATATAAATCTTTGTAAGAGAATACTTTGTAACCCTTTTTAAAGTATTGCGCGCACGGAAGATTTTGAGATTTGGCCTAGTCAAAGTTTATGGAGAAGAAGTGCAAAAAGCTGAAATTTATAATTATTTTTTCCACATAAATTGCAGGCAAGAAAAACATACATAGAGGACAGGGTACGAGATAATCCCCTTAGGGAGAATGCTCACCGTTTAAACGATATTTAACTTGAGGCGAAATTGCACTGCACCGCACTGCTCAAAAACAGTGAAGAAAAACATTGTGAGGAAACCGGCATTACTTAGAACTAAAAAAATTAAGACGTGACATCCACCAACTCACACTGGGCCCGCGTGACGGACTATCTATGGGCCCCTCCATCTCACAGAGAGGACGCCTGATCCTGAAATAAAATGGAATAAAATGGAATAGAGTTTTAATGAATTATCCGTCAAATAGGTTAAAAAGAACTTATCCGCGATGCCGCGGTGGTGCAAAACGCTGTAAATAATTTCTGTTGTTGAATAAAAAACTTAGAAATGTTGTGTTTGTATGCAAAGCACTTATACTTAGTGGATTAAATAGGGCAATATTGGCCACGTAAGTCGAAAAACATCTGCGTCCTTCCATTAACGTAGCTACGAGTGGTGGGCAGGCCTGTGTGCAAAATACCGGCTATTGTATACATTGCGGTCAATGTGAACACTGTTCATATTGTCTGGGAGCGAAGCAAACTGATTTTAAATCCTTCTAACAATCGTAAACAAATTCGTGGAATTTAATCATTGCTTTTTAATGGAATTCAGTGTTTGGGATCTGGATGTGAAATTGTGTCTGTAGCAATCATTATCGTTTCGTAACTTGGTAAAGGTTCAAAGTGATATGTATTATCTAGGGCCTAGCAACGTATGTAACCTACTACCTAGATTCTAGGTAGTAGCTACGTACGTTGCATTATATTAATACTAAACTTGTTGTTTCACATTGTTTTTCTTTGTGCTGAATATATTTACATTGTACCCATACAATTTTAACATAATACCCATTTACGGTGCTAAAGAAATGCAAGGTCACGATCTCATAGCACGCGGGGGTAATGCCCGTGGCTGAGAATTTCTAGCGACTGCAGACTGAAGGTGATGCTGTATCTGTGCTCGCGTTTTGTTCAAGATACTTTTATTATTTACTAGCTTCCACCAGGGATAAAAGGTATCCTATGTGTTATTCCAGACTATAATCTATCTGTGTGTCAAATTTCATCCAAATCCGTCCAGCTGTTTCAGCGTGAAGAAGTAACAAACATACACACACACACACCCACACACGCACAAACTTTCGCATTTATAATATTAGTGGGATCATGGATTTACCTATAAGAATTTGTCTTCAGTCGGATATCTAGCCGCAATAACCCATTATTAAATAAGTGGCAAAGACAAGACTCATCTAATGTTTCTCTGATGAAGATATCTTGTGTACCTACCTTTTAAAATAAAAATACTTATGTAATTCTATACATTTAATAAGTTTTCGTTGGAATCATTAGACGAGTCTTGTCTTTGCCACTTTTTTAATATTGGGTTGCGGCCGGCTAGATATCCAACTGAAGACAAATTCAGAAGGTAAATCCATAAAATCTTTAAGACTTCAGTTTCTTGTTACCTGTGTAAAGCATAAAGATTTAATGACGGTAAATGCACATGGAGTGAAATAAATAAAACGACGACCGAGGTAATACCAGTAGCGATGTCGTGTCTTCAAATGGTACCCCTCCACGCTAACTCCAAATCTTTTAACGGGTTACTATTGTTAAGGAAAGAATTAAACTGAGAGACGTTCAAAATGAAGCCTCTTCGTGTCTTACGGCAATAAATTCAAATCATTGGACACGGATGTCAAAATAGCGAGCCAAGCACATACTGGTACACTGACGACGTCAGTCACCGAACTAAATATTAATAGTTCGGTTTACTACACAAAAATATTCACGAAAATCAAAATTACCTACCAGATGAAAACCGAAACATGCTAGGTACATGTTAGATTAGATTATATCTACTCTGTAAGTTGTTTTTGCTCCGCTACACACCGCTATCCGCCCGAAGCCTGTCGTCCTTTTGCCAACTAATTTTACCAACAAAATTATAAAAAAGCTCTAAGTAGTATCTTAAAATTTTATGCAGCTGTAATAAAGAAAGTAAAAAATAACATTTCATTTAGGCGTCCCTCCTAAAAATATATAAACATATTTTTTTACTAAAACGTAACAAAACACGGAATTTAGAGTGACTTGCTCGTAAAGCAGGAAAAAGTCGTCTCATTTATTCTATTCTATTCACTCTCTTAGCGATAAGGACGAAGCATTGTGGGCTGGCTGACGTCAACTGTCAGATTTCACAACATTCCACCTCTTTCAGTGGCGTCGTTATGGACACGTATACCTTGATTTAATTTCTTTGCAACGCTAAAAATTGCAAAAGAGTGGAGCCGCTAGGAAACCGAGCCGGCGCACAAACACACGAGCGGAATAATTTATGTCTTCGGACTGCGCAGCTTGTAAACAATATTTTCGAGAGCCCGATTGGGCGGTATGAGACTGTCACGAGTATTTGTTTATCGTAGTAGATAATAGATATTTTCTCGCTATGGCAACTGATACCGGGTAACAAATTCCAACGTTGATTGCGACTATCGTAGTAGTTTACTCAAGGGTCGAGATTATCCAAATAGAAGACGTTACTTGGCCAGTTGTCTCGAGTTGAATACTGGTATATTGATCGGTCGTAAACATGGTATAGTACCGCTGAAATTAGGACGAATGGTCACGTCACGGTATCGCGTGACGACCGCGTGTCTGCCGGAAACAGAGATATAAAATATTTTTATTGCCGCCTCTAGTGGTTAATAGTAACCATTAGGCTGTTCATTGCTTTGTTTATCTTTCTACGCGCGTGTTAGGACGGAATTGCGTTATCCGCTATTATGTGTAGTGTTATTTGGCAACATAAAAAAAGAATTCAATTTAATTAAAGAGGTTTTGCAATCTGATCCCAACGTTTTATGCAGAGGTGTAACAGTAAAATTCTTGATCGCTTCGAACTAATAAAGCGTGTTATGGGGGTACAGGCAGACAGCTGCATGCTGCCTCCGCATCTCTCAGACTATAAGTATTTGTTTTATTTCGTCGCAAGGGTGAAGGATTTGTTTGCGTCACGTAGCAAATATTACTAACCCAACAAACTTGCAAAGAATTGCGTTCAATTCTCGGGTCGCATACTTGTTTCCTTGAATTTGAAATGTATTACAGTTGCATGCATGTCTAACAACAATAAAAGTGAGTGGGTTATAAATATATTGCCTTCCAGCTAGTTGTATTTTCTTTGATCCAATTGCAAGTATTAGGTACACTTAAGTAGGTACCTATTTGAAATTTCTATGAAATACTCATTGCATTGCGTCTGTGAAAAGGAGAACCAATAAAGGTTGCTAAGAAATTCATTGGAAAGTATTTAAGGTTTGATACAACGTTTTATATCTCCTTTGTCGTGTTTCTAAAACTATCGTGCGGTAAAATTGATTGCATGAACAGTTTATTAAAAAAAATATTTAAACAATTTCAACGCTCAACCACAACATCATAAAAGTGAAAATTTGATAGTTGGATGGATACATTAATTTCACATTATTTGGTTATATACCTACTACTCTGCAGTTTAATTTATTTAACTGATTTTTTTACAAGCTTTTAATTAACATGTTCACATAATGAAACAAAATATAAATATATGTTTTTCTGGAGCTCACAACAAAATCAATGTGAAAGCAAACGTAGTCGTGGAGTCCGTATTGAAACTTCGGAAGATATTACAAAGTCTTTCTGAGCCTACTGTCTCAGAGATTATCAGCTATCTTCGTAGTAACAGCTGCAGCCATATCCAACGGAACGAAACCACACAACCAGTGAAGCTTCATACCTCATTTATGAATAATTACGATGATAGAAGCCTCCAAAATCCTATCATTAGAATTATACAAACATGGGTTGGGTTGGAGAATGAATGTAGCAAGCATTTTTGGCTTAAAAATATCAAGTAGAGGAAATTACATGTATAGTTAATTCGTAGCTGACGTACGCGGTTTGCACGGCAGATATAAGGGTGGCAGGTTAGACAGTGGAAATATTTTAAGGGGTCATTGTACTCTTCATTATGAACAACTTTTACTATGGGACCAACCCATACAACATACAATGACTCCTTAAAATATTTCCACTGTCTAACCTGCCACCCTGTATATAAATCCTTCATCGCTTTAGCAGCCCGGAAACGTGGAGATGTTGATTTCTTTTGTCAAAAGATGTTGGGCTTTTGTATTTATTGGTTGCTTTTATTATTAAAATAAATTGGTCACCGGCCTCATGATATTTAATAGTAGGTATGGAAAATGTGATATGTTTTATGGTTCCGTACCTCAAAAGGAAAAAAGGAACTCATATAAGATCACTACGTTGTCCGTCTATCCATCTAGCAAAACCCTTATTCTCAGGAACACGCGGAGGTAGATATCAAGTTAAATTCAATATCTACGGTCCCTTGAAGCTGTAAAATTCGCTTCGAAGTAAACGAAATAAAAAATAGGGCCATTTATGTCGAATATTTTGACACTCGAAAATAAATCAAAACCTAATGGGGTTTTGAGACGGAAGAGCCAAATGGTGGAAATTAGAAAATTGACCAGTTTTAAAGAACCACTAAAAAAATTCATTTAAATATTAAATAGTATTTGCTTATAGGTACATAATTATATTCATTTTCATTTTTTATTTAAAATAGATAAACAATTGACAAGTGACAACACGGCACGGCGGGGGCAGTGCGGGTGAGACGCGAGTGGAAGTGGCTGAGAGATAGAGATAGATAGACTAAAGATCGATTGCACGATTTTTAAGGGTTTTGAAATTATTTTTTGCGTATGAAACTGGAGAGCCATTACATCGAGAGAACATTACATCGAAAGAGCTCGCGAGCCGCAGGTTGCCGCTCCCTGACCTACAATCATGAAATTTTAACAAGAAGCAAGATCTCACATCTACCTATCGTAAGTATTCGTAAGTATCCCGTCAAGTAGGTACACTCTAGGAAAAAAAAATGAATAGCTGCACATCACATACCTAAGCCTGTTCGCTTACCTTCGCAGCATACGCTCAACATCAGTGGCGTGCCTAGAGGGCAAGGCCAACGCATTTTGTTTTGGTTTTAGAGGGTTTTATGTTAATTTTTCATGAATTTAAGCGAGTTAATGTCATTACTAAAGCAATATGTACATTCACATAAAATCACATACATTCATGAAAAATTTACATAAATAATTAAATAAAAACGAAAAAATGCACCAGGCTTGCCCTCTAGGCCAGGCACGCCACTGTCTCAACATTAGACGCAAAGAAATATTAGGGGCAATTCAGCTCTCAAGATTTTCGTACCCCTTAGGATTGAGGCACTTAACATACACAAAGATGTATGCATGTGTGCGGGTGTAACTGAACAGAACTGTAGGTAATTACCGTTTCAACCATGCCTATAACCTGTGCTATAACTATTATAATCGCAAGGCGGCGCCGGCACTTAATTATTATTGCCACTGTTTTGGTTTCAAGCTGTTCTAAGTTTATGGCACGTGAAATAATTGGTAGTATATCCCAAACAACGTAAGTTAGTGTGTGAAATGCAACTAGATAAGCATACCTAATGACAAGTAAGTTTAGTACCGAGAATGGTCCAGTTCAGGCGTGGCGTCGTCGGTCACACAGCGTAATTAACTATTCCCTGCTAATGCAACTGCAACGTGCAAACTCGCATCATGTGACAGGATAACTGCAGCGACTAACTGACCCAGGCTCAAGTGAGTTTATGGCTACGCCTCGTATAATAAGAAGAGATAGAGAGAGTGAGAGATAAAGTTGCATGGAGGGGCATAACGCTTTTTCCTTATGTGACAATTTCTGCCAGTCTACTACCGCAAGCTGCGTTAAGGAACTTCGTTCCAAAAATGACCGATTCTTTTTAGGGTGATATTAAAATAGTATTGATAAACATCGATTATAGATCGTTAAACGTCTATCGTTCCTAACGATATGTGCCAGTGCCGTTTAAGCAATCTATGCTGTAGTTCTCGTATCGATTGACCACTGATGATCTATTGTTGTTGATTGATCGATCAGAACATTCGGCTTTGGTTAATTGATCGATAAACTAGCACAAGGTTTATCGATTGCGTTCGACTGTTTATCATCAAACCGCAATCTTCATCCTAAGCTATTGCAGATCGACGTTGATTTCGTAAGTAGGTATATGAACATCCTGCAGTAAAACAAAAACTAGGTATATCCATCATATTATGTGATTAGGTACCTGCAATATTACTATTAGGTGCACACGGAGTGTACCCTAAATTTATCTTCGCCCGGAAAAATAAATAAATATGAGGTCCCGGGCAGCTTTACCTACAAATGAAATAGGAGGTCTTTTTCAGTCAGACAAGATGAAACAACGCTATTTTAGCATTCCGGAAATCGGATACGGATTTCCGTTTCGAAATTGGTGATGAGATCTTGGGCAGGCTTGTGATCTGTGACGGGAAGTAGGTACGGTACCTAAGTATTGGAATATACAGAAGGTAAAACAAAAAATGTTGACGAAATCAATTACGGCTTTATTTAAAAACAACTGATCTTTACAATACAAACTGAACTTGTAGTTGTACGTAACATTTTTATGGTTCCGTACCTTAAAGTTAAAGGGAAGGAACTTTTATAAAATCACTTTGTTGTAGCCCGTAAAGGTATCAAGTTGATTAATATCAAATACGGTCTACGGTCCCTCGGAGATGTAAAAAATTCAAGTTTCTAAGTCAATACAATAAAAATAGAGACGGCCTTTTATGTATAAATATGGTTAAAAATAAATGTTTTCATTTTGATTACTTATGTACAATTGTACCCTTGATACTCGCAAACCTCAGATCATAGAAAAAAAGAGATAGGTATGCCATCATAGATAATTAGTACGGGAACCACTATCGCTACTTTTAGAACAGTTGGCGATAATAAGCGCTCCTTGTGAATATAAAGATCTCTCACAAAATATAAATTCCGTACACCCTCAATCTAATACCTACTGTTTGTTATGCGTCACTCATCACTAACATTAAACTAAAACACTGTATTTATATAATCGATCGCGTTCAGTCTGTCGCCAGCGTACGTTTTAATTTTGATCAATGTGACCAAACTAAAGCGTCAAGCTTAATATCGCCTTGGCACATCTCCCTTGTTTCTATGATCTGAGTCGCAAACTCGCTTATCAAACCTTATAATAGGGTACTTTCAATTGACCTAGAATCATTAAATTTGCCTAGAAGCAAGGTCTTACAGCACAAGTTTAGGAAATTATTCTAAAATCGTTAATTTGTAGTTATATCAAATAAAAAAAACGTGATTATAAACTAATTAGGTACCTAAATTTGTACGGAACCCTTAGAGCGCGACTCCTCCTGGCGCTTGTCCGGTTTTACAAATGCAACATATTATTGTAGGGTTTCCAGTAATTTGTTTGGAATATACCTAAAACCACGGAGCAGAACGTGGATTAGGCATTGAATCCGGTTCAATTTAACTGAAAAAACTGAGGTCAGCTATTACAGTCGCTGAAAGGCAACTTGTCATTTAATCTGCTGTAATGACAAACAAGCACCGAACTAGCTAGTTACAAGTATGAGTCAACAGGTTGCGTAAAAATGCGATCGAAGCCTTTATCCGCGCCGGGAAATCGGCATTAATCGTCAACACGAATGCTATATTTGCATATTCATAGCACGAAAACCCCCTTGATTTAACGACAACCGCGGAATGATCGTTGAACCCGGCAAAAAGTGTCACGTCACTTTTTTTTATTTTCTCCTAACACGGAATATGTTTTACCCCGGCGCTCATGGCGTATCGAAAAACCTTCAAGCACCTACTTCACTTATTAAGTTTGCGGTAATAACACTTCATTATAATGAAGTACCTATTATTTACTGGAATTACTCAATGGAATCGATATTGCTTTGTTAGTTATATAAAGCATTTATACCAGATTAATACAAAGAGTTTTTTTTTTTACTATTGGAAACGAGGTATTCATTAATGTTAAGTAATAATATACTTAATTTAAAAAATATCCTAACAGGTTTAGTTCCCATACCTAAAGTTAATATCCGTAAAACTGAAAACATTAAATTTACTCTCGCAGTACATTTAGCATCATACAAAAACATTAGCGTGTATATTTTGACAGAAGGTACAAGTTGCGTCGGGTTCTGTACATGAGATAACGTTGCTTGAGAATGATTAATGCGCACCCTTGTCCTGGAATATCACGTCATTCGAGGCCTGGGTTTTTAATATAATTAGCGTTGGCAACTTTTGTTTACGAATGTACAAGACAGGTTCAAACTTTGCGACTGGTACGGATTGCGCTATATTCATTTACCCGCGACCCAGGTAGCTCGGGAAAACGCAGATTGTAAGCTGATTATCAGTACTACATCAATTTTATATCTACTTTTCAAGTTAATCTGGGGTTCCAAAGGTACTGGCTCAAACTGACAAAAATCATTTGAAGGAAACCTAGATTTATCAATGGTCAATACTTGTTCCGTTTTCTCATGAAAAGAGATCTCGCTCAGTGCGGTAAATATTTACCGCTGTTAACATTGTTATCATAAAAGCAACTAATTACAACATTCAATCAATGTTATTAACGTAATAAGTTGAACGCGTACGAGTAACTAAATATATTAAGGCTTTTACAACATTGACGATTAATCGAATTAAGTATAGAGTTAAACACAGACATCATTAGCGTAATCTGTATCCTAATGAATTAAATTGACGAGTAATTTATCTTTAAATACTGTGTTTTCAGTTTGTTGACTGTATTTTAGTTGTATTTGTGAAAACTGGGTAATAGCTGGTCATTGCAAACTACAATAGCAGAGAGATAAGATGCAATACATACTAAACCTACAAGTCGAAATGCATGGATTTCAAATCAACCATTACCCGAATCAGACGTCTTGTCTAGGACAATTACCGCTGAAAGCTAAGTGTCGCGCGTTTCCGTCATTGCATTGTGTGGTCGTACCCTAATCGATGTGTATTCACAATCACTTCACAAACACATGGTACTCTATATTGCCGTATAAGTAAAAAGGTGCATCTAAATCTTGGAAAAGGTGACTTACGTTAGGCATACAAATATACACTCATCAAAAAACGTTTGCGATCACTTTGAAAAATCTAAATATTTTTTGTTACGGACGGTTATATTATGATTTAATCTACCGTAACAAAAAATATTTCGATTTTTCAAAGTTATCGCAAACTTTTTTTGATGTGTACCTTTGACAAACATCTGAAGAAAATCTGTCGCGCACAGCCTAAGTATCAGACTGTTTATAGATCCTAAAAATACAGACATGACATTATGGGAATACTTTGAAGGGCGATCCTCATTCATCATTAATCATTCAGCGAAAGGTAATTAAATATAATATTTTGTATTGGTTTTTATAGCGTCGGCGTCTTCGCCTAGATGATAAACAAACAATTTAGTGGATTACTTCTTTTTTAAATAAAACATCCAATGACGGTGTATGTTGCAATATTCTCTATTCGATTTTTTAATTTAGGTAGGTAGGTTTGAGCTTTTTCGACGAACCACTCGGGCTAGAGCCGCCCGAATGGTTCGTCGAAAAATCTGATATGTATTTCCAAAATTGTTTTACATTTCATAGCATAGAACAAAAGGACGTTTCCACGAACGAAATAGATCTCCCTACCTATGTGATAGATTTTGTTCATGGAAATGTTCTTTTGTTACATTTTTTAATATTTTTCCCACGTAGGTTACAATTTTAGAAAAAAAATCAGAATATTGTAGGACATACGTGAGATAAAAATTCTAATACCTACCAATAATAAAAATCGGACAAGAGCGAGTCACGCACAGATTCCGTAGCAAGAATTATTTCAAATATAAGTTATGTACCTATTTTTGCGATTGGTAAACTCAAAACTAAAGAAAATAGCTTCAAAAAACCAATTTATGTATCTTGTTCAAACCATAGTGCATCTCTCCTTCGGACACTTACGTACCCTGGTGAAGAGACCCAGTAGGGATCAACACAATAGCCTCTGGACAGGCCAAGGTGAGCGCAAGCGGGCCAGGGAGAGACTTCCTGAGCTTGATGGCCGCTTCACCAAATAGATACTCTGACTTACCAAACAACAATTCTGCCACCATCACTGGCCATGGCTCAGGAGTAGTTTGCAGGAGTTACAGACAGCCCCGTCTGCAGAGTGCTACTACACTGCCCTGAGGTTGCCACATAGAGGGCTAAGTAATTCTGAAACCCAGATACTCTCTGCTAGCTCGCTGGTATCATTGAGTGCCTGCTTGTCTTTCTCAAGGGGTTGGTGTGGATCTTGTGGTTGAATAGATCGAATACCCACCCGCACAAAATATATCAATACTAATACCAATCTTGTTCAAACGAATTTTAAACGAAAGTGTTTATTGACTGCTAGGTACAAGCTTGATTTTTTTTAGATTTTTGATAACGCACTTGAAAAGTTAGGGCGGGGGGGAGGGGACATACATTGTTAACGACTTTCGGAGCTCCTGGTTCACTGAAATAATATGCACCTAAATAAGAAAGTCTCTCAAGAACCTTCATGTTATTTTCGAAGACCTATTCAACGATACCCTACGTGAAGGGTAGGTATGCGATTTTTTTTTCATCCCGCAGTTTCATATATGGGGCATTATTAAGGTACCTAGTCTACAGAAGATATATACCAGCAAAGTTATATATAAATTGGTTAGGTAACAACAGTAGATTTTAAGGTGTGACAGACGGACAGACGGACAGACGGACAGACAGACAGATGGATAGACGGACATGACGAATTATAAGGGGTTCCTAGTTTTACTACGGAACCCTAAAACCAACTAAATATAATAATGGAAATTGTTAGATTAATAACTGTCGTAAAAATATAAAATATGATCGATGTTCACAAACAAACTTATCTATTAAAAAAATTAAAAATAACCGACAAAACCTCTATTTAATATTAAACTTCTTTTTGCGTGACACCCAAAATCTATATACATACCTAAGTATTTTAAACATATGTATGAAAATGAAAAATGAAAATGAAAAAAGTTTTATTTCAATATAAGCAATTAACATAAACATTACACATTCTTAGAGATCAATTTATAGCAATTAACATAAGCATTACACATTCTAAGAGATCAGTATGAACTAATACCTTCGCGAATTCACTGTGGTCCCCACACTAGGCATGCCTGTATCGTGGGGTCCCTAGTATCACTAGTGTTACAATCAAAGTTTAGAGTAGTTTTAGTATGAAAGTGTAGAGTCGGATTTATTCGATTGATTTGTATCTACCTAAGTAATAACAATTTTACCTAATCACTGTGTTAGTATTGCCACAGATTATAGTCTTACCTACTCTACTACCTAAACAACTTTTACTATGGGAACAACCCTGAAATCGCGAAAAAAAATCAGCTGTTCCATACATTTTGTTGAGTTATGTGAACATAAATGTATGGAACAGCTGATTTCAGAGTTGGTCCCATAGTAAAACGTTGTTCATAATGATGAGTACAATGACCCCTTAAATATTTCCACTGTCTAACCTGCCACCCTTTATACCTAATAATTATACAATAATAATTATGTTATAGTTATAGGTATCGAAAATCTTAGCTATACCTACATATGATTAATGTCATCAATTTTAAGAAATCGACATGAGAGCCTTTTAAATGTAAATAGTTCCTCATTAATTTAAAATTTAGATGCAAAACATTTACGCAGTGACTGAGAAGAAATTCTAACCAATAGTTCAAAGCTTTAAATAAAACACAACAAAACCATCTATCTATTGTTAATAAATCATAACTGATGGTTGGACATTAACTCGTTAACTGATGCGTTAAATTATTATAATACCTACCACCGCCAATCAAAACCGTAAGGGTTAAACCAATAATTGAAACCTTTATGGTTGTATGTTTCGACGATATTTCAATATACCTACACAATGTATTGAAAATTTGAAACACACTTTTCAGAAAATAGTATCGCAACATTTGTAATTATTAGGTACTGTATTTCTTGTAAGCCGAGAAAAATGCATTTATTAGTTTCTTACTTTAAAATAGATTTTAGGAAGTATACTTGCTTAAGTGCACCGATCTTTTACTTATGCTACTTGTAGTGAAATATTTTATTGACCAGTAACTGTGGTACTTCAGGGAGAAGCATTTAAAGGACCACCATGAGTTATAAAGATATGTATACCTGGAGTATCCTGGCCACTAAACCTTCCTTCTAACTTTGATGACTAGACAATCTTCTCACCTCTGCATGATCTTTTTAATTAAATATTTGAATTGTAAACTAATATCTAATTTTTTTAGTTAAACATACTTAAACGTTGACAACACCTAGCAGAGGCTAAATCAGGGCCGTCGAAGATACCACTGCGGTGACTGCCCCGACGACGGCGCAGCACACACGGGAGAAGTGCCCAGCTTGGGCTGTGTTGCGCCGTGACCTCGTCGCGGCGGTCGGTGCTGCGGGTGGCCTTTCGCTCCCAGCCGTGGTTGAGGCCATGGTCGGTAGCGAGAGCGCTTGGGACGTCAGCGCTTCCTTATGCGAGGAGGTGATGGACGCCAAGGAGGCGGCGTAAAGGGAGAGGGAGTCGGTGTCTTCTCTCCCCATCCGCAGCAGACGCACCGGGTGCCGTAGGGCGGCTAACGATCTCCGGCCACCATAGGGTGCGGTCTGTGCGGGCGGCGGACTTGGGGCGTCCGTCGCCTGAACAGAAACAGGCCCGAGACGGCGGCGCACCGTGTTCCGCGCGCGTCTCTCACGAGGAATTGCGGCCGTAGGGTGACGGCCACATAGAGTGACGGGGCCAGCCTTTAACATCTGGCAGGCCAATACCTGCGGGGGTGCGGACGAATGCGCGAGTGACTCCCGTGCCCCCGGCACGGCGTAAGGTAGTAAGAGGAACACCGGGGTAGTTCTGGTCAGTAAGAGTCTGACAGACCCAAAAAAATCCAAAAAAATGATGATGAAACGTTGACAGTACTTAATTTTGTTATAACTTAATTTCGCTACTATGACAACATCGAATCTTGCAAGTTTATTTTAGACAACTTCGAATTGACGTTATCTAGTTGAAACTTTGTAGGTATCTAATAGTCATTTCGTTCTTATGACACTTACATTTTTTGTGTGTATTTCTAATATTTACTTCAACATTTTCAACAAAACCCCGGTTGATTGCACAGCCAAAGTGCATATTTCAGCCTTTGCTCAAATATTTAGCTTAGCTTTGTTAGTCTAGCAACAATTTCCCTTTGTAATTGAACTCCTACGCCGCCCCGATGGTCGTCTGTGACACAAATTGCGTTATCGAGATGAAACTGTGAGGCTAGTTGTAAACTAACTTTAGTGTTATGTCTTGTAAGTAAATTCTGCAACGTTACTGCCCTTATATTAGGCAAGAAGATATTATTATATATAGATTGGATAAATGGCATAATATAATAGATTTGTTAGTGATGGGTTTTAAATTCGATTATAATAGGTAGATTATAATTCTATATTTACAATCTATGAATCTATGAAGTTGTATCATCAAAGACAGTTTCTAAATGAGTTTAAAAATTCAATACCTACCTATTTTTGGACCCATCATTGTCTACAGCAACTTAACAACTGGAGAGATACCACTTCTTAACAATAAAAATCATAACCCTTCCTTTTGGTTTTGCCGAAGTCGGGTAAAAAGGTAGTGATTTGTGAAAAAAATAATTAATGAACAAAACTTATTGACCTGAATTACGAGTATGTAGGTATTTATGTAACATTTCATTTATTTTTAACCGAACTTCAAAAAAGAGGATGTTCTCAATTCGGACGTTTATACATTATACAGGGTGTCCCTGGAAGTAAGGATTAAATCGAATAGGGGCAAAGTTTTCTAAAACGTGGTCAACTATCATATATGGCTAGTGCAAGTGTCTCCTATGATAATATTCCTCCTGTATATATTTTTTATGTATGTTCGGGCATTACTCCGTCATATACAGGGTGGCAGGTTAAACAGTGGAAATATTTTAAGGGGTCATTGTACTCATCATTATGAACAACTTTTACTATGGGACCAACCCTGAAATCGTGAAAAAAAAATCAGCTGTTCCATACATTTTGTTGAGTTATGTGAACATAAATGTATGGAACAGCGGATTTTTTTTTCGCGATTTCAGGGTTGGTCCTACTAACGAAAATTTCGTTTTAAATTCTTTAAAAGTCCTTCTATAATTTTAATCTTTGCAAATCACCACTGAATTTATTTCTCAAAATATCTTCATGAGTAGGTAGGTACAACACTTCTGCAGTAAATTTACAAAAAAAAAGAAATAGAAAATTCCTATCCTCTTACATTATTTAGTTTAATTTACTAGAGATTTTAATTCAAACCATTTTTGTGCTTTAGGGAGGGGACACAACAATTTAATTTACATTTGCGGTAAAAGCTAAGCTTTAATGATAAATGCGATGCTTTCAGTTGCAAAAAAATGGCGATTGCGTGTCTACTTACTCGCAACAAAAAGAAGCAATTTACCTGCACGATGAATGAATAATAAATATAATAATGCATTAATAGGGCACGCATAATGATGCATTAATAGGGCAAAAGTTAATAATATTGTTAATAAATATTAACAATATTATTAAACTAACTATTATTCCGGCCGGAATATTATTATTACACCGGTGAACATATACATTGAACATATACATTGAAACGGTGCATGACTCAAATCATAACTTATAAGAAAGGTTTATAATTATAAATAGATGTGTCACATGACTCACGTATGACGCACTAACGCTGTTATGTTTTTAGGGTTCCGTTAACTACGGAACCCTAAAAACATAACATAACAGCGTTGGCATGGCAAAAACGCAACAATTATAATTTCGTCCTGCCCGTCTGTTTGTCTGTCCGTCCGTATGTCACAGACATTTCACTACGAGACTATTGGTAGTAATATTATACTAAATAAAATTGCTCTCGCAAAATATTTCTATTTATCAGTGTTAGCTACTGCTCGGTAGGTACCTATTAATTCATACGCTCAGCGTGGTAACTTTTATTTTTTTCTTTTAACAGGTAGGTACCTATACTGTTGTCGCACTTCCGGTATCATGACAAACGTAACGTCATTGGAGGTTAGGAGGGGCGTGCTGTTGGCCGGACGCGGTGGCGGCCGTGCCGGACACTTGATCGCGCACCATCGTCGAGACAACACACCTCCACAATATTCTACATTGGTATCGGTAGATATAAGTAACAGCTAACTAAATTAATAGTACATATATATTTCTATTTAAATTAATCGTAGTTATCTAAACTGTACAATAATTAATATTTACAAAAAAAAGTGTCCGCTTCCAATTAATTATGTACTTACTAATAACTAATTGTAATTTACTCGATATTTATCCCTACTTTATTTTCAATAAACGTTTCTTATGATTCAGTGACTGTACTTTTCTATTAATACCTACTTGAAGTTGCACTTAACCGTATTCCACCGAAGAGCCTCTTGTTATCAGAAAACGTCTACATGCTATGTTTAATAGGTAACGATAATTCTCAATGCGCGTAAAAATGTAAGCCGCTTTTAAAACAATAATCGTTGAAAATACTCAAGTGGTAACAAAGCGAATCGCTTGCAAATTATTCTGTTGAGCACATGCCTACCGTCGTCAGCTCGTCTTCCCAACATTAATCCCCCTTACGTTCTCCACTCTTGTTTATTTTTCATTTTATTTGCTACAACAATAAACGTCACGGTACAGCGGTGGTATGTGCACGAGATAAGCAGCTGTTTGTAGAGGATACAAGTAAAGCGTATTAAAACTGGTTAGTTATTAAAAGCCGAGCATCGAAAAATCCCTCCCTCTTCGCTTAGACCTCACCGAACATATTGATTAGTAGGCAAATACCTACAAAAATAAATTTTAGGCCACTTTCTTGTTAAATCCAGGAAGGTAAATTCAATCTACTACAAAAAATAATGAAATTATAATTAGAGATAAATTTTGATTATCGTCTGAGAAAATAATTGATTATTTTATGCCAGCCCATTTTCCAACTCCTTTAACGTAATGAAAATCATAGGTTGCGAAACATTTTTAATTATTAAACTCACCGAACATTAAACAACAAAGGTAAAAGGAAACAACCCACGTACTCCTTCAAAACCAACGAAAGAACGCTACCATTAAAAGCCCTTCGCACCCGAGGGTCAGGCCCTCGGGCCATGTCTAATAATTAAAATATACAGAGAACAATGATACGTTTCGCTCCGTTCAATGTTTATTGACGCTATGGCATACGCCGTGCGGCGTGAACCCTTTGCGATTTCAATTTGCAAGGGACCCCCCTTCTCCCTGTCCGGAGCGAGTGAGACAGCTTAACACTAACTACAAACAGTCAAGTAAAAGCAACATTTAGTTTAAACGTGACCGATATTCTGTTGCATTAAGTTGATATAGATTCTCGACTTAGACACGCCACATTGCGCGTATAATGTCGCGTATCGTGACAACATCAAACTGCTACTGTGGAATGACTTAGCGCTTAATGTAATGGGTATTATAACGCAACATTTGACACCTCGTGTTTCGACTTTCCCCTCTTAGTTTGAGTTGGGAATCTGTTAATGTCACAGCGTATATGATAGAAAAAGAACGGAGACCGTTTAATAGCTCTGAGCTTTTTCGCGTTTCTTGTTTTATGTAGCGTTGTGAGTCTGTTGGCGTTAAATGTGCACATAGGGTCTCCTCGGTTGATATCGTATACCCTTCATAGTTGGGCCCATTCGGGAAAGCGTACATCCATACGCGTCTGCTACGCATGATTACGCAGCATCAACGTGACTAAATGTGCACATGATTTTACTGAACGACCTAAATGAAATTAAGTTTACAAGTCAAAATAAAATCAAAATCAAAAGGTGCAGCATTTTATGTCTCCTATAAAGCTTTGGATCTAACTGAGAGTAATTTTGTTAAAATGTTGTAATTTATTACGTAAATACGTAACGATATAATACCTACTGTCTTGTAAGCGTTCGGCTATCATGCTGTCAATAATAGTGCAATATATCATCTATGGAACTCAACCGCTTTTGGAGATTCACGGCGGAACTATCATGTTACGTGACGTAGTTGACAAGCAAGAAGAAGTATGAGGACCATACCGCTTGAGTACTCTCTTCATTATGTCATATTAATCGTAGGTATCTTCAATCATAATAGTCCATAAATGTCTTGAGCGGGGGCCTTCTCTGTCCCACTATAGAGAACGATAATAGAAGTGATGGGGGATTTATCATAAGAACGCAGGATGATTGCTACACACCTACCTACAATTTTTCCCTAAACCCTTTACAAGCCCCACACCAAGAAATTGAAAGTTTTATTCAAATACCTGTCAGGTCTCACGCAAAGTGCGCCAGGAAAATAAAAAGATCTTTTCATAATAAAGTAACCCCACGTTTTGTTTGTAAGATAGTTTCATTATAACACCTTTTGTGAGGGCATTTTATTGAACTATTCCCAGTGGGGGATAGAATTTTATTGAATAAGGTTGCCTTTGTGTTGAAACATAGAGAGGCGGGTATGTAAGTAGCCCGAGGTACGTTCAAGAGCGATTCGGTGTGTATAAAGTGAGTTTCTGAGCGCGTTCGTGTATCTATATCTGGGCCATAAAGCTACCTAAGTACTTATTCAAGTAGGATGGAAGTACGAATTATTTATATTATGTACCTACGCCAATTGTTCCTAGACGATAATTAATAACAATGAAAATAAATAACTGAGCTAAAATTTTAATAATTAATGTGGTGACATTATACCTACTGGTAAAATTATACCTATTTGAATAGTTTTCGGATTACAAATACAGCGTACAGTAATAAAATAATGTATTTTCGAACGCTCAGTTCTCAATGAGAAAGCATTAATTATAAGAATGAATTTTAGTATACTACAGACAAACAATTACTACAATATTTAGCCAAAAAAGTTCGTTATGTAGGTACCTACTCAATAAAATCCCTCAGGGCACACCAAGGGCCGCGTTCCACCCTCCGCTGGTATTATAGAGACAGAAGATCTTCTGCAATTATTAATTTGAGTCGCTAATTTAATCTAATTGTTAATACTTAATCAAAGACTTCTGTGATTTTTCATAAGTGATATTGAAGTAGCAACAATAAATGAAAGTATCTTCAAAGATAAATAAATGAAAGTGTTAAACATTAAATGGAATTTATATGAACTTTATTAGGGTTGGCAATATTATTCATTTTATTTCATTCGTTGCATTTTGTTTTAGGTTTCATTTCTCTGTTTAAGGCTTATTCCAAATGGATGAATCGATTACAATGTGGTTTCTTTAAGCTGTTTAAGTCATAATTCAGTACCTGAGTCTCCTCATTTTTAGAGTCTTAGATCCCTCTTTTACTGTAATGAATCTTTACTAGAGTATTTTCCTAGAAATCACAGAATACAATACCATGTAATGACAACTGCTACTTCCTTTCCGCTCAAGAAATATCCTAAGGCGAACGGTGCCATAACATCAATAATCCAAAGACGTTAATAACTGTAACAACCGGGTCTCTCACACTAAATAATAATAATAGTCAACTTGTAACATTGCGAGGGTTGTCCAAATTTCATCTCCGGAGCGATGAGAAATGGCAGTTAAGCTGAAACTTTTCACAATTGGTGTAACTATTCAGAAATCCACTCGAGAGCGAAGCGGCGGACAGTACGTAGTTCGTACCTACCTACTTTTTAAATGATTTAGTAAAGTTATACTTTCGCTGAGCTCGAGCGCGGTTTCCACAAACTATCGATATTAAAGCCCAGGATTTTTTAATATACCACCGCTGGTTAAGCACCGGTAAAGTAGTAAACTAGCGTCGTGTCCAAACGAGTTTAGTGAAGCACGTAGTCTGGGCTCGTGTTGAACTGTGTTGATACTTTGAGTTGTGCTCATTCGTGCGGATATCGTTAAATTGTTGTTCTAAGAGGGATTAGGAGATGGAAGGCTTATGTGGTTTCGTAGTGGCGGTTCGATACCACCTCCAGTGTCACTGTTGTTGTATGTCTCCAGGTTAAGATTAATATTACCTGTAACAAAGAAATAATTATATTAGAAATAAATTATTTATTTATTTTAGAAATAATCATTATAGATATAGACAACTTATGTTTTCTATATTCGTATCTAATTAGTATCCACTAATTAGAGTTAGAACATTATACGAAAACACGCATTCACTAATTATATTGTCTGGCATAATCCTCATTGAGAGTTAATCTCATCGCTAAAACTTATAAGAAAAATAAAGGTCTAAAGAGCCTAATTAAGGCCTAATTAGGCCTTATTTTTCGTTAACAAAACCAATACATACTGTTTAATTAAACAGTATTTGTTTCGTTAACATCAATAAAACATCGCAACAAAAATCGGAAAATTCATTCTATCGTAAGTTCAAAGCCTATAAGCCATCTAAGAAAATAGAACCATTCGTTTCTTGGCCGGCTACATAAAATCTAAGGCATCATGCCCACGGTTACCGCAAGCGGGTTGACGTAATACCTACACAATAGGTATACTGCTTTGCCCAGAGAGAAGTGTAATACAATTTTATCAAAAATTACTACGGCTGCGGCACGTGTCTGGATCGTAAAGGTTGTCCCGAAGTAACTCCCTCTATGCTCCTCAGCTAGCTCATAAGTAAGGTATCTTGGAACAGCTTGATAGGAGAAAAGATACCTACCTACATTGTTTCACTTTGCTTTATATCGATTACACTTCATAATTATATTATCTTTGTAAAGAATAATTAAGTACCATTTTACGATTATTTTCAATATTAACACTGAATACAATATTTATAATCGTATATAGGGCAACAGCAATGCCATGACGTGATCCGCTTTCGATGACAGAATAGGAATGAATGAAAAACATGAAAATCAATTATGTATTTGCGGAAATTGAAATTTGGAAGCATGAAGTGATCAGCGATGAAAGATAAAAAAAAACAAACTAAACTAACCCAGTAACTAAGTAGGTAATGGAATGATGATGATGAAGGATAACTTCGTCACAAAATTAGTTTTTAAGGTAGCTAGTATAGATAAATAGATCTGTATATTGCTCGGATTTTTAGGGTAAATATTATTTATTTAATATGTGAGGTTGTTGTTGTTAAATGAGTATTTGTATGTGCAGAGTATGAAGTGGGGGTAATGAAGACGATGGCAGCGTTCGCAGTGGACAACATTTGGAATAAACTACAAAAGTAGGTTAGGTTAGGTACCTTTAGAACTTTAAGGTTTTTATTAAAATTCATTAAAAACATGGTAACCTAAGTATAACCGAGATAAGCAGTATATGTACTTTTCGCTACTAATATTACAAGTTCCTCATAATAAGCTTGGCCGAGCATTGCCATTCATTACGTACAAATCCGGACTTAAGCCTACTACAAGAATTTTGTAATGGAAAAATTTCAATTTTCCATGTCATTCTAAATACCTATTACGTCTGAACCAAAATACCTAAATCTTTTTCATTTTAATACTTGCTACGTTTTCGGCTACACAAATGAATACAATGCAGTTTTTAATGCAGTTCACGTGTAATCTTAATATAGATTTTTTTACAGACAATAATAATAATTAACCTACAACTTTGTAAACTCTGCGCGACTCCAATGTCATGCTCATAATTATGACAGCTAATACAGTAAGCTTAGATAGCTACAATACTTTTTTGGATTGTTTTATTCTCTTTACTCATAGTAGGTATGTAAAAACATTCAAATAAAATAATAACCTGGAAATATGTAGGTATTAAAAATCAGTAAATGAATTCCTATACCCATCCCAATTTGGCACATTTCCATAGATAACAAAAACATTGTATCATATCAGCAATAAATGAAAAAGTATAGAGATTTAAAACAATAAAACTTGCCACTTATAAAAATATGTTTTGATTGTTTTCATCGCGACTTTATTATATAAAAAATATTAGGTATGTGTATATAAACTACATACTATATACACACAATAATTTTGACTTTCAGATGGACTTGGAATGATTTCTTTCTGTGGGATATCGCCAACGTAACAATAGGTATACATATACCTATGTTTTAACTATGTAGGTACCTACCTACGTGTAAACTTACTTTTACCGAATTATCTTACTGCCAATTTCTTTTGATTTTGTCAATATTTACATTCTGTTGTCAATACATTTGCTTCATAAACAATAATTATGTAGATAATTTGTAATTGTATTTGCGAAATTCTCTCGCACATAAATAATTATTACGTTAATACATACTTAGGATCAGCCTGTCTAGGTATTCTGTTCTAGGTATTCTGTACCGACACGCCACGTGATATCACCGCGAAAATGCCAATTTGTTTGCGAACGTTCGAGGGAACTAAACAAGTAATTCATAAAATCCTCTTTGTTCTTTTCTACAAATCGTGTTTCCATTTCCACGTGTAACAGTCTTATCCTTCTTTCTTTTACTCCGATGAGTTTTTGCCTGTTTCAAACTAATCTCCTTAATTTCGGAGAATAGATCGAATCGAATAAAGGTTTAATGAAGTCTGCCTTTTACGGTTTACCGGCAGTAACACCCATAACACAACCCGCACAACCGCTGTAAAAGTTCGAACCACCAACTGATATGATTCATTGGATTTTCCGTATAGAAGCTGAAAAAAATGAGTTACGAATCGGTAATTAACACTGGGAAATCCAGTCAACTAAGCCGGGCTATTGTCGCGTCGAAACAAAACGAAATAAAACAAACGGTCAACGGGCATTGTTCACGGGGCGACAGGGCAAAACTGGTGCCCCGTGAAACTTGGCGGACAATATTGCAATACAAACGAGCCTGCGAAATACGTAGAGTTTGCCATAAATCATAGAAGTTAGCAATGCGATTCTTGTTTGGGAAATAAATAAATATAAACGTTATGGAACGGCCGAAGGACCCGGTCTCGAGCCTTCATTTGAATTTCATAAAGGTGCTGTATTAAAACAATCGCAGCGAAAAGGGGTCCCCAAGAGGGATACGAAGATAGAACTAGGTATATTTTTATTTTGCAAGAGTAGTTATGTAATATAGTTAAATGAATACTTTATAACTTTCTGAAAGTAAACATCTTTGTAATTTTAAGAATATATTACGCGTTGACTTTTATTTAAATAAAATCTTAGAAAAAAGTTAAAACCGCCTTCAGAAAGATTAACACAATAATGTTGTGTGAAGTCGATACCTTGTCTTGCCTTTGATTTAGTTAGATTCAGCACTGACTTCTGAAACTGTTCCACACATACTTAATATTATTGTGTTCTTTTTAAAGGTGGTTCTAATTTTAACTTTATTTTTCTATTTTAAGTGACATAATCACACGCAGCCGAACCTATATACCACTTTTTGCTGTGTGGCTATATACAACAATGAAAACATTGTCATAATCGGCGAAGATATCGTGTAACGAACATACAAAAAAAAACTTTAATAGGTAAATTCTTCCTTTTTTGAAGACGGTTAAAAATAAATTAACCAATACTAGTTGTCGTTCAGTCAAGTCAAAGATTATTTAATTATAAACGAATGTACACTAAGCTGAGGGATATAGTCTCCAGCCAAAATTGAATTCACGTAGAGACAACAAAAAATATAATGTATGCTTGTATTATTCCTTTTTAAGTCTACGCAAGCCGCTTATTTTTCTATACAAACGTAGAAAGTTCGCTACTTCACTATTTGATGTTACACGTCCAAAATTAAGTATGATATCGATTTGTCTCGTAATTATCTAGTATTATTCAGAACTGTAAAAAGTATTGATTTGGAAATTACGAGCCTTGAAAGATCACGTTTTAACACAAATAGATATAATATGACGGAACTTTGGGCGTAAATAAATAACATATGGAGTATGAAAACTCCAACGTTTCTGATTAACCCCACTTTATTTATTTAAAAGTTCGGATAACTTTATTTTGCAAATTTTGCATAGATAAATACTCGTACCTACATCAAGTAGTTTTTTTGTATAAACCCTTTTCCCAAAGGACTGTAATTTGTTTTTTGCGTTCATTTTACGTAAGAATATTGTTCATCTCCCTTTCTAACACAGAAGCGCTTGGTGAAATAGCATGTGTTTTGGCGCCGCCCCCCGGCGAGTTTGTCTGAGTGGCCATGCGCACTCTTAAGGTAAAGTTTTTGACAAATGAAAATTGAAGAGTTTTTATCTAATAAAAAGAGCTAATGGGTAGTCGCTGTTTCCTAATAAAGTACTACCTAGTTAAAAACAAAACACGACGAATATTTGTGCAACTTGGAATCCAGAGCATTAGGTAACTAATAAACTTGTATGCATAGTCGAAGGCTGAATGTTGCAACAATCGCCAAAGTTATACATTGTTCGCTTATTGTTCCCCACGCAGGAAGTTACATCATAAAACTTTAATTTAACGCCGCTAACTTTGTTCAGGTAACATTTGTTCCTAACTCTATCCAAAGTTACCAGTTCTAATTAAAAAAAGCCAATTTCCAAGTGAAGTGAACAAGAATTCTTAAAGGAAACAGAATAACCATAAATATGGCATACGATAATTTGATAAAAGAAATTGCGAAAAGCATTATCATTACAACAATGCCGCAAACGATTGATAAACAAATTCTGAATGGTACACATCCTCAGTGACGACTGAACAATCACACATTCCAAATATTTTCAATATAGTGAATTTGGTCTCATCAAAGGCAAATGACGGGTGATTCAGTAAGCCACTGGCTTAGCCGGCGATGTGAAAGCACTTCACGTCAAATCCGCGTCAAGTGGTTCAAATTGCCCCCTCCCCCTCGTCTCCCTTATGATAAATGTAAGGAAAATTGAAATCACGTTTCGTTTCCCGTAGTTATTCCATGGGACTAGCGTAAGGGTATGAATGTGTGAACGACTGGTTTGTGAAACGAAATATCAATGCTAAAAGGTTGTACTTATTGCGTGAATAGGGATAATAAATAATATATTCAAGTATTACAGGGTTGTCACTCACAATAAACAAAGATTTATTTGAGACTATTTAGCCCACTCGAGTGAATAGATACGTGGACGGTAAAATTATAATGAATATAGAAACAACAAAGTGCTTACTGAAACATATTCTTATCTTTAACTTAACAAAAGGTTGACAGCAGGAGTTAATTATGTATGTGTGTATGTATAATTTATTATTGTGTTGGTGATAAGGGGCTTTAGTGGCGCGTTTAGAGCCTTTCATAAACTGTCTGTTTCACAATAGCACATGAATTACAGAGAAATAAGCACACGTTGTGAACTGGAATGTGCAGAAGTTTAAACTTATAGCATGAAGGAAGTAATAAAGGGCGTAACGTAAGTAGACGTCGAGATATAGGAAACCGCTTCGTGCAAGCGAGACAGACACGTTATTAAAGTTATAAATACGTTTGTCACACGAACATTATGCAGTATTACTTTATATTTGGCAACCTTAGAGTCTAAATTCGTTTGAACCCTCCAATTGGAGTGCCGAGGCCCTGTCGAACCTTTGTCATTTTAATCATACTTCCGATCTTTCAAAATCATGTTATTGAAATATGTTCAATTTCCTACGTTCTGTAGGAATTGTAATTTTCTGCGTGTTGTTGTGTTTATGTGTGAGAGAATAAATGGATAAAGCAGTTTGTTTCGAGAACTACAATTTAGTTTTAGCAAAATTATTTAGGAGATAAGACTTAACTACCTATTTTAACTAGTTTGATATTAAATACCGCAGTTATTTAATTCCTAAGGTAAGTAAGTACATAATACTTAAAACCTTAGACAGTCTGTGCTTAGTTAGAAAATCAATAGTCCACGTGATCACGAACACGACTCGCCTACTTTTACATTATTCCCAATAAATTGTACTAGAATTTATGACGGACATTAAATAGTAGGTAACCTATCACCATTTTACGATCCGACCCACTTTTTATACCGATAGAGAGTAGAGATTAAATTTTAAAAACAAGTTTCTCCGTGGTGGTTCTTTTAAGTAATAAGAACTCAAGTACGGTGTAAATTATTTCTGGATACCTATTGGACCCAGGTGTTACGCGTTTAATCTAGGCCAATTGAAATTTGTAGTACCTAACTAGGTGCCTTGGAGCCAAAGGTTAAATTTGTTTCGTGTGACTAAATCGGATTCGTTTGAAGTGGGACTCAAGAAGGCAGCTACTTAGCACCTCTGGTGCGGGATTTTCGATTTACGATGTCTTACGTTTTACATCAAAGTGTATTTCTTATAAATAAGTAGGTAGTTTTAATTAGAAAATGTTAATAATGTGTGTTTTATTGTCTTTTTGTTAAATAAATGAGCAATCGTGGCTTCACTAGGTATTTTTATGTTTTTAAATGACACGGATTTCACCATCATGTTTTAGAAAATTTTTCGAGGGGCGTTGCTAAGGTAGGGCGGGTCAGCGGCGGCAGGTATGTAGTCATTCAAAAATATTGGACTCTTAAAACAAAACAAAAAGGTTATTTTTTTTTTTTCATAGAGTAGGTAAGTAATACTTACCTATCTTATGGCCTAAAGGGATTAAATTTCAGATTTTTCGAATCAGTTAATCGGATCAACAACAGGTAAAATAGATATAAGAATAAAATAACTTTTGTTGCTAACCGTGCCTTTTTACCCACTTACTTTTGTAATAATTACCTAGTGATTATATAATATAGAATTCTATAATATATATAATACTATCAAGTGACAGAAATAAATCTGGGATCCCTTCTCTGTCGTTAATAAGCCATAGGAAAATACACCTCATCCACTGATTCCTGAAAGAAGCCCTTAATCAAATTGAGAGTATCTTGACCCAAAGTATACTTGAACTAGTTAAAATCACTGCTATTGTTTAACCGTTTACGTGAAAGTGGTCATAAAACCTCTCGGTTGCCTAGCAACGGTAAGTAAACATTGTTAACTCCGATCGAAGCACTGAAACATCCAGCGAGACGGTTTTTCGTTGAAAATATTTGGCGTTTTTTAACAAACTCGTAATTAGGTAGGTACGTTGGAAATTACTATTACGAGTATTAACGACAATTTACTAATGATATTGGAGCTCAAATGTTTGGTTTTAAAAATTATTATGCTACAAAATGTGGGACGTATCCTACCTGAATTATTATTAACAATATTGTATTTAATATCAGGCTATAGACGTATCTACATTTTTAACTTGAACCGTGCAATGTGATAAACTACTTTAATACAAGAAAATGGCCACAAACACCTTACATAGCAAACTATGACTGAACAGATTATACTTATTTTTAATTGACAAAAAATGGTATTCTGCTAATTCTTTTTGACTCATATTAGGCACGAGAATATATATTTTATTGTTCCAGTCCAGAATATTTGCAGAATGTCCGCTTAATTTTCGATTTCATTGCGGTATAATTTCACGTTCGGAGCTGATTGTTAGAAGAATACCTACCATTTGACTAACTAAATTATATTTTGGACATTTTAGTTAGATGAATTGCGCTTCAGATCAGCTACGGTATAATTTGGATGTTGTGTTCGGTTGTTTTGTATCGTGCATAAGTTGCTGCTTGTCACCTCTTTACATAATCATTTGGCATCACCCATAATAATACTTAGTAGGTAGTAGAGGACATCACCCATTTTAAGTTAGCATTTCTTTTATTAAGACAATATTTTTAAAGAATAAGTACAGTCTGGGTTTAGAGATATGTGCTATAGTTAACGAAAAGTATCTAAGGTATTCATTTCTACCTTTTCTTATCACAATTATCTTTGAACTCAAATGAGGTAGAGCTTGGTCATATAGGTACTAAATAATATTTCTACTTACACCACCTTTCGAGCCATTGTTTCTAGCTAAAAATGTTTTTGACATGGCTGCAGATGTTTATTTAAGCCCAAATCGTCGGAAAAATTATGTTATCTCCTGTTCTGAGGACCTAAATATTGTTCAATACTTATTTGAGCGCCTTATAGAAAAACGTTATGACCAAAACATTTCTAGATAATCACAACGGAATGTAGATGCGGTCCCAAATAGAAGTTTTTGCAACGAATACAAAATTTCAATATTGCAACGCAAATACCTCACGTCAAATCTGTACTACGATTATTATCATCAAACGGTTTCGACCCCACAGTAAAGACCCGCTTGCGCTATAAGATTTAATTTAGTTATATAACTAGTTGGCTATGACTCCTTGCAATACATGATTAAAGTACCTAAGTCGTTCCTAGTGGAATTTCTCTATTCACTTATGAAGCTTTATGTTTCTCTAGAAATTGATTCTCCTTCCCTTGAATCGGCATGACATCAACTAGGTATATAAAACGTGATATCTCAGTCGTTTTACAGCCGAAAAGGGGCTATTATACTCCTATTCATGAACAATATCTAAGTATTATGGGACGAAACTGACGGCACGGTTGTCATAGTGGCTGAGCGACTGGCTGATGCGTGACGTGTCGCGGGTTCGATGCCCGCACGGCGCAAATATAAATAAAAGCATTTTTCTCATGCTTTCGTCGGAGAAAGATAAATTAAAACCGGTCAAATGCGAGTTGCACTCGCACCGCGAGGGTCCGTACCATCCTTGGTCGAATAAAAGTTAAAAAAAACCGGACCGCATAATTAAGTTTGTTTGTGAAGGAATTTAGATGATTTGTAAAAAAACTGTTCCAGTTAGCAATATCGTTTTATTTTTCGTGCAATATTTATGTAAACTTCTATCAACCCTAATTATTTCAGATTTTTCGCTTTGCAAACTTTGGAGATAAGGTACGTATTGTTTAAGACATTCTTTATTATTACCTATGTCGAAAACTATAGGATATAAAAGGAAATGGAAATGATCTTTGTGGCAAGCGAGATGATTTACTTTTATGATAAAGTTTTCTTACTAGGTAGAGTAGGTAGCAATCGTAACTATAGTAGCGATAATAATAATGCTTCTATTGTGTCTATCGAGTGTGTTGTCTAGTGAGTGCACGACAGTGTACGACAGACAGAAAAACCTAACATAACCTTTATGACATGTCTTATATTATATCTACTTTGGGAAGGTATATATACCTATAATTCCTCTGCACTTGTTTTTGTCACTGAACTTCTCCTAAATGACTGGATCGATTTTGATGTTTTTTTTGTATGTTTGACAGGTCCCTGAACGGTTGAGATTTACAATTGGACTAGATAAGTGGCGCTGCGATCGGGTTATAGGAAATTTTGCTGAATCCGCTAATACCAGGCAAGCCAACGGGCACGACAACGTCTGTCGGGTCTGCTTGTGTTATACATTTACATCCCCTTACTTATAAACGCCTCTTAAATTTAATCACTGATTAAATATACAACTACCTTTGTCATTTGTATGACAATGAATAGAGATGACAATTGACAAAGGAGCTGTTTAATTTGATCGTCGTCGATAATATTATCTAGATCAATAACACTAATGATTAAAAAGTAACATTTTTTATTCAGCCGAACTGTAGTTTGCAATGTTGGTATTACCTATGTTTAAATTCCAAATATATGTTTATTAACGCAAATAAGTACCTATTTAATAGCAACATTATGTCCGCATATATGAATACAATTACTGCACACGACTCGTTCGGATTCGTGAAAAAGCAGCGGCAAACGAATCGTATGCGCCTATAAAATGCAATTATGAAAATATAAATACTTTTAACTCTGTCCCGTGTACTTTAAAATTGATGTAATGAAACCGGCCATGAGTGGATTTAATGTGTAAAATTTTGCAATTTGAACGACACTTTTTGGATAAGTTGTTTTTACTCCGTTCTTGGTTCGTTATATTTTTTATTGGTTTTATTTATTCACATATTAAATAACCACCCGCCTTTGATCGCACGGGTGCAATCTACTGATGTGGCGACAAGTCAAACATTGAGTTTTCTGTGCTGTACCTATCTAAGTAAAATATTAACGTATTAAACACTTAATTTCCGGAATAATACACCTTCCGGAATAATACTTTAAATTTAAAAGCTAGTGAAAACCGCATTAAAATCCATTGTGTAGTTTAGAAGAACTAAGCAGAAAATCAGACAGACAAGAAAAGCAACATTATTGTATATTGCATAAAGAATGATAGATAAAGGTTTAAAACAATGGAATTCGCTGCTGGTGAGTGGTGTTCCCCGTCAGTTACAATCTGGGTGTCTTCAAGTCGAGTGTGAATCGGTTTCTTCTAGACAAGCGTGCTCCATCGTAAACATCAGGCGAGTCAAACGCAAGCCTATTATTTAATAAAACAAAAAAAAAACTAGTTTCCGTTAAAAATAATCTTAAACGATAGCAATAATAAGCCAGGGAAAACGTTTGGCTAAGAAAATAATATCAAGAAATCATAACATACCTAACATGAACTTACACTATAAGTAGGTAATAAAGATTTATTGAAAGTACCCATCATAAAGGAATTCACGGCAAGATACGCACGCTATTATTAATTAAATTTAATTTGAATTCCTATTGGAGGTTGATATCAAAGGGCCTGTCAGTTTAAGGGCTATCACAGGTACAAATCATTGCTAAGTACCTCCACCGCTTGTATCTCTGCACTGATCATGACAAATTAATATCGAAAGGCTATTTTAATACATTGCTAACGATATTTTTGTCAGTAATTATTATACCTAACAGTTATTATACCATAGAACTAGGCCTATGCCTACAACGATATTGATTGGCCAGATATAATTATTTCGTTTGTAAATATAATATTGATTATCTATGAAAATTGAGGAACATTCGTGCCTACCTACTATGTACTTACTTTCGATTCATTTTTCTATGTAAGTATTACCAGTAAAAGTTGCTTTTGGAAACTATTTCTAGGAAGTCTGAAACGCTATGAAACGCGTTTTTCACTATCAGAAAAAAAAAACCCAATGAATTTAGTAGATAGTAGTCAGAGTATAAAATTGTACATAGTTGTACAAAAAATTGTCAAATAAATTAAAAAGGGTGCTAATTAAACAGGCTTCTTTTTAATATCATTATTCGCCCCTAAAAATGTATGTTGCCTTCTAAATTACTAAGTCAGCCACAATTAACGAGCATCTAAATAATACTATCTTAGCCACTAGTTATCTTCTATGTAAACCACTCTAAATACAACTCAGCATAATGATTATTTTTTAGCATCTAAATTTGTAGCATGCATTCTAACAGTAAACTTCTAAAATACTATTAAATTACATCTAAAAATATATTTATTTAGCTTCAAAATTTTTAACTCAGTACGTTTAAAATATAACTCATCCCATATTATTTGATCGTCAAAATTTTGCTAAAAATGTCATCAAATAGTCGGTATATTGGCCACTAATATTATCAGAAGCTATTGAGGAGAGACAAAATAAAAGACTTTATTTTTTTACTTACAAGGGGGAGGGAGGTGGTCGACGGAGCCCCGCCACGCGGGGCTCCTATTTCTGTCTGCAAGGTTAAAAGTAACCTAACACGAAGGGGTTGACGGGGGTTGACTTCGAACCTAAATTGTCCGTGTCGGGGTGTCCAAATTCCCGAGCTCGCTTCGCTCGCTCTTGGACCCTAGTTAGGTATGATACTCAAATGAAACATGAAATGTTTTTTTAATTATGCCAAATTGTCAACCCCATTTCCCGCTTTTTTTCTAATGTCAGCGCCGGCTGCCAATTTAGCAACCGGCGGCGGCTGCAAATTCAGGTCACGGCGGCGGTCGCGGAGTCACTTCCTAAACAATTACACGTGAACAACTCAACTCGTCGTCACATGAGTCGAATGGCGCTCTCTGATTGGTGCAAATGGCCGGTCGCTGTCGTCTCACGTACTCGCGCCAAATCATGCAGTGGCTATTTTCACGATAAAAGAATATGATGTATTATTTTACATGCTAAGTTATAATAAATGATGCTTTCTGTAGAAGCTTGAATTATATTTTTTTGAGGACATTGCGTGGAAGCTGTAAAACGTAAAATGGTGACGAGGTGTAAAATCCGTGGCCGAGTTAGTAAATTAGGTGGCAATGCATAAATAAGAAGGACAAGTCACAATAATTGATGATCTTTACTTGACGCTTTCTATAAAATATTTAGTGGGCGTTGTAAAAAAGACGAATTAGTTTATTAGAGGCTATGTAATTTTTCCGTTGCTTAGTTATAAAATTAGAAGTTTAATCACGTGTCCAATAAATAATTTTGTGGCTAGACTTATAATTTCCCAATTAAAAACAATTTCATTTAAGAGATATAATTACTTAAATCTAGATGAATAGTTTTGTTAGCCCTTAATTTTTGGGTTCCTTACCAAAATGGTAAAAAAGGAACCCTTCTTGATCTGTCTGTCTGTCACAGCTGATTATTTCAGAAACTACTAATGCGATTGAAGTTATATAGAATGCTTCATTTAAATTTTACCCAGACCAGTGTTAGCGTTAACTAAATAACGTAAATTACAAATTTTGTCCGCAACGGACGCACCGCATTGCACTAAAAATTCAATGCGTATCAACGTTGCAGATGCGAGGTCACAGTTTAAAATAACATAACGCGATGCCGGATCCTGTGAGCGCAGCAGATTTAAAATTATTTGATGTATTACTAAATGTAAAAATAAAGAAAAAAAGGATTTTTCAAGTATTTTTGAAGGATATTGTTATCAGTGTTTTATGCAAAAGTTATAGACTTAAAGTTATAGAGTTATAGACGTATTTAGTTATATTACCATAAATATGCACGACACATAAAAAAGCAACAATGATATCATTTTCGACATTAATAAGCTAATTATACGGAAAATATCTATTTGGAAAGGTACAAATATAATACAGAAATAATAACAACCAAAATTTTCCCTTCATTACGACGGTATCTACAGAATGATATGTAATAATACTCTAAACATAAGCCCAGGAAACACGTTCCTGAACAAAAAGAGGAATATACTCAAATTGACAGCGAGCATGTCACGGGAATCTTCGCTGAACGGAATCGAGTTGCGTGTAATTCAGACATTGACTCCGATTCTCGTTCCATCCCACAAACGTCATGTCACGTCAAAACGTCAGGTACAGGATAGGGACGGCAACCGGCGAATATTTATATCCTAATATGTTACATCTCCGTATTTCCAACAATCTACGCCTGTAGGTAGTATTTAGTTGGTAACTTT
The DNA here is from genome assembly GCA_948465475.1 of Thalpophila matura. Classification (NCBI taxonomy): domain Eukaryota; kingdom Metazoa; phylum Arthropoda; class Insecta; order Lepidoptera; family Noctuidae; genus Thalpophila; species Thalpophila matura. The sequence continues at coordinate 12,506,785 of OX419176.1, read as the reverse complement.
CAACAAGAAAATAAAGTATTACGGTACTTTTTTTAGGGTTTTGTACCCAAAGGGTAAAAACGGAACCCTATTACTGAGACTTCGCTGTCCGTCCGTCTGTCTGTCTGTCTGTCTGTCTGTGTGTCTCCAGGCTGTATCTCATGAACCGTGATAGCTAGACAGTTGAAATTTTCACAGATGATGTATTTCTGTTGCCGCTATAACAACAAATACTAAAAACAGAATAAAATAAATGTTTAAGAGGGGCTCGCATACAACAAACGTGATTTTTTTTGCTCGATATTGATAACGGCACTAGGTAGACGCTTGAAATACTCACAGAATATTTAATTATATATTCACTTTAAAAATAAATAATTATATTAATATAAAAAAAATATTTAAGGGGGGTTCCATACAACAGACATGATTTTTTTGCCGTTTTTATAGATAATGGTACGGAACCCTTGGTGCGCGAGTCCGACTCGCACTTGGCCGGTTTTTTTTTTACTTTTCATTGTCTTAATTCCTCACTAATAAAAGGTTTACAGAAGTTTGCACCTATTTACTCGTTTTATTTTCTTGTTAAAACTCTTAACACTGACTGACAAACAAGGCACAGCTTAAACCAGTGGGTCTAAAACACGGAGCTAATAGCTCCGTGGTCTAAAAGCATGAAATTTTGCACAGGAGTTCTTCATTTAACGTAGGTGAGTACTAAGAAAGTTTTATTTTTAATTCCGCACCGATAGAAAACTTCATCAAACACGCATATTATACGTAAATATTATGTGTATAATCCATGGGTACAATAATAACATTATTACGTGGGTTGTTGATTTATCGATGGTTATTATTTTGGTTTATCAATGAATGTTGATCAATGACCGTTGGTACTGGATTGAAAATAAATACAACTTTCATTTTATGAAAAAGGATGAATACTATATTTCTGACAATATCTTCAGGTTCAATATTGCAGATTTGTTATTTATTTCTCAGTAGGTCATACCTACCTACTTGGCAACAACAGGAAAGAAAATACTAGTTTAAATTACTTTATTTAATGTGGAGACAGCCACTTTTAAGATTTCGGTGCTCCAGTAACTATCTCAATAGAACTATGGAAAACTTTGTATTTCTATCTCAGTTAAATGGCACTGGTTATGTATAGTAGGTATTCTAGTAACATCTACTCATTGTATTCTTATAGTTTAGTGACTATCTGACAGTAGTGATCCAAAAAAATGGTGAGGCTCAAACTAACGAAAGTGTTTTTCGTAATCTGCGTTGAAATACAGAAACTAGATGTACCTATTAATAGTAAAAACCCAAACTGCGCTTGAATTCTGCAAATAGGTGAGTGGTGCCTGCAGGCTATGCGAGACAGGAACCGTTCGTTTCTCGATATTTCATGACGGGCAGTTTAAGCTCATGACATGGCCGCACAAATATCCCGGGCACACATCCCGAGGCCTGCAGTGATTAATGCAAACTAACACGTCAGGCATTACGATCAGACCTGCTCACGACGCAGCGCAGGCGGCGTTCAATAACTGGTAACAATCGACTTCCGATATAAATTGAGCAGTAAAGTTATTCCAAACTGAGAGAGGCTAAGTGCCATTTAACGTGTCGACTATGAAAAGTGTTGGCGGATTAGATTTGGTAGAAATTATCTCGCACCGATGGGCACTGTGATTGGATATTTGCAATTACCAGATAGATTCGTCAAATATTTGGTGTTAAAGTATGAAGTGGCCGTTTTAATGTAGGTAGATACCTATACGCCACCTACCAACTTCATATTAATTTAAAAGTATGCCTACTTTGTATCACGCTTAGGTACAAGTTTACCGACAAGTTAATAGTCCAATAAATTGAAAAAGGCCATTTAACATAACCTTGGCCTTTAGAAAATCTCACGCGTTTTTCCCATCGAGGTAGGCAGAAACTACATAATTACCTATATACTTTCATACAGTTAATAATAATTATCCCGAAAGAGTTACAAGTGTATTTTAAATGAAGAATGTCCTCGTTTCTCTTCTAGCTAAAAGACTTTCATTATAATAAAATGAATAACCCAGAAACGTATTGTACAAAGTCATTAACAATAGCTTAGGAAGCTACAATCTAGCGGAGAGCTTAAATTTCCCTTACCTTAAACGTGCTACATTGCCTAACCACTTGGCAGAAATTCAGAAAGCCGCTACACTAATAAATGATGCAATACACCTCTATGTACGACATGCACGTACTATAAAATACTAGGTTTTATTACACACTTTTTTATGGTCCGCAGTGTAAAATAAAGTCTTAGCGCACGCAAAATTGCAGCATTGAGTTGGATTTTAGCACGGCTTCCAACCAGTTTGTGTTGGTGTTCTGTTATTATTTTGGTAGACTGCTTGTTTACTTATTTTTTTAACCTCAATATATAACGTCTAAAACAAGATAAATTATAGGTCGTTTCTTATAGGTATACCGTATACCTACCTACATGTTGTTCCTAATCATTAATCTATTTGTTATTATTGATTTAATTCATTCAATATTAGCAACAGAAACAGATTAGATGTTTATTTCCTCAAATTCTAATATGAACATAAAGCCTATATGTTCAGGTAGCCACAATCTGTTTACTGGCATCCGATACTAACATACGCAGACAGACGAATGCCAAATATTTCGATTTCAGATGTACGTACAAGTCGTGATCAAAGTGAACTCAAGCTGAAAATAGTGTTATTGCATTTTATTTGGACAAATACATTTCGTCCGCAGCGCAGTAAAGATTCCGTAGTATTCCGTATTGAGAATAGTAGGTACCAACTAGAGTGCAATATGCTTCGTGTAGATATCTTATCTAGATAAGAACCAGCTCGAACTGTGTACGCTTAATTTTCTGACCTAATAAATACAAGATTCAAATGAACTGGGTTAGTAAATTAAAAAAAATATATTGAATTTGGATGGTTGTCGTTAGGTTTTAATTTTTACATTATTTGGATCGAAATTTATTTTTGGTGAGTAAAGGACACGGCAGACGCCCATAGAACCCTGGGCTTCAGATTGTGTATGTCCAGTACAGATATGAAATTAGTTTGGTGTGATCGAGTATTTCAAGAGTATTTAAATTCATTTTTTATTTGTTTTTGTACGTAATTGGGTTAAAGAGAAATCTTCGTATTTGTGACAGTGAGGTTAAATATAGTGTGATTGATCCCAATGAAGTACAGCCAGACTAATGAGTTCTCAATTCAAAGGTTTTAGTTGCTCTCGACATGATATTCTGTGGAGGCATGCGCCAGCCAGCATGCATCCGTTTTTGTTTTATTGGTTTTTCAAAATGTCAACGGCATCTCTTCTTATTTATTTCGATTTTTGATTCCAATTCTTAATCTCTAAGATAAATTAGGCAAAGAACAATTAAAATATATTTTTATTTTTGGTTAAGCTTTTATTACTGTACCATATCAAGCCCAAAACTACCAACGTCCTTTTATTTGTATCTAAAACAACTTAAGCAGTAGGTACTTCTATAGGTTGCTATTGCTATAGACACAATCATACCTACTCGTAATTATGTCTTTACATAGGTACTTTCTTTGACAAAACGCAGCCAATATCTGTATATTATTATTATCACATAAATATTAGATGAATGTGATGGAAGGAGCTAAAGTAAAGATGTAAAGACAAAAATGTCCGCCATATTGACAACATGGAGAACCTTGACAAGCGCTCGCATATTAAATAACTGGTACAAATATTTCTCAACATATTACATTCTTTCTAAGATAATATTAGTAATTCCTCAAAATCTAGGTATTTGTGACTGTTTCAACAATTTTAGTATTCCATTTTGGAATCGTTAAGCTCCTGAGAGGAGTACAACCGGAAATTGCCTCGCGAACGCGACATTCTCTCCGTCGGATTATTGTCAATTCGGTACGTCATTTCCGCTTTACGAAAACATCCTGTAATTATTCGGATATTGTCAAAACGTAATAGAGAGAGGGTTGTTAAAATGAATCACCTGCTGAATGTTAATCTGTTAGACATTATGGATAATGTTTTTGTTTAATTTTAACTAGTTCTTTTAATTTGCATTAATATGGATGGCAAATATATTGCAAGTAGGTTTGGTTTAAACCATTAGTTATTTCAATTTGTTTAATATCATTACTTCAACGAAATATTTGAGAACGACGACCAGCACTTTTAATAAATAAACTATTTTGCAGTTTCTAACGATACTTCTGAAATAATGAACCTACTTAAAATCTACAGAAAGTCTAATCCATACTCGCCACAAATTCTCATTCCAGAGAAAATCATAGACCACATTCCTCTTACAAATGATTATAGAAATTCAACGGTTGAATATCACCTATCCCAGCAATTCGGATATTGCAGTTGCGGTCCTCTGTCACCGCAAGCGAAATGGAATCGGTTCGGTGTCAACGCATTGTTCTCGGCCACACTATCAATTATCCTATTGAAACTAACCGAAATAGCGGTAATTACTCGTATTAAAGCAATGATCTGGACTTCCATCAGGAAGGACTGTAAATATTGTTTCGTTCTATATGTATAATTGTATATTGATAACGAGGTGCTATTATTTCCCAGGAATACCTACTTTGTTAATTTAAACAACTGTTTAAATTCATGGAAATTAAACAAAATATGTGTCGATACAGATACACGATGTTATTATTATTTTTTAATACCTACTTTAATTGCAAATGTGGAATTCAAAGGGTACGTGCACGTCAATTAAATAAATAACCTGCATTCCTTTTTGTTTCATAAAACAAACTCTTACAAAGGGTGACAATCAATTATTAACTTACGGGAAATTGTTTTAACGTGTTGCCAGGCCAAACAGCTCTGCATGGGCAACGGTACACGTATTGTTTAAATATTGCAACCCCAGCCCTTTGAACTCATGGACATTGGGATATGTCCACTACAGTACAGGTAGGTATGTATTGATTGTTGGTATTTTGTTTGATTAAAAATAGCTACATTATTTTTGTTTTCAGCCGTTTAATTTGTTGCAATTTTAATATACACATATTTATATTATATGGTAGACTAGTAGGTATGCTAAAAGTAAATTCAATCAGTAGAGCTTAGGAGAACCTGAATGTTTTATGCTATATTCATTTAATGAATAATACGAGTATGTGTGTAAAGTGTACAAGGTTACCGTTCAACCACACAAATCTAAATAATAATAGAAAAGTGAGCACTCATTTGTTTACATCCAATAAATATAAATTAAACTTAATTCGTTAACATTACGTCACATTTTTAAACGCACGGTCTCGATGTTGTGGTGTCCTAAGACACTACTTACCTTAATTTGTTGAAAAGTGGCAACAAGGTCACGCGCCTTTGCCACTTCTACGTGTATTATCTTATTATTTCGATTTCTGTGCTTTCAACAAAGACACTAAAATCTTAGCCATCATTGTAATGGTGAGCTGTAAAAAAATACCTATCTAAATAAATTATAGATAGATGAATATAATACCTAGGTACTTTTAAATGAAAAAAAAATCTAATAAAAAAAACTTTTTTTTAGCAATGATAAGTTTACCCGGGTATAATAAAGTAACGTAAGTGTAATGAAAATTAATGAGAAATATATGAGCCATATTTGATACCTGTGCACGATAATCGCTAATCGAATTATTATACAGAGTTCTAAACATAGTTCGAATCGAGTATCATATTAATTATATTAATGTAGCAATCAGTGGCAAGCGATAAAGGCTGTAACAGACTGTCAATATTGACTGCGAAGAATAATGGCAATAATGTTTGCTGTCATTAGCTGTTCCTTACTCACTTTGACGGTAAATTACAGATAGCCTTGACCTTGCAATCGGGGTAGAATATAGGTAATATTTATGAAACTACTTTAGTTAGTGATTGCTGATTGTTTACCATAATGCGGATAGTTGTATCTTAATCTTTCTATCTTCTGTTCTTGAAGTATATTTTTATTTTGTGTCGTGAAAAATCTAGATCTACATGCACGCTAGAATGCATAGATGCAGTAGAAACAAAGTTTTTACTGTGACGTAATCATACACTGGAAATGCGGATGTATCATTATGGTCCTTTGCTTTGAGAGAATACTCGACGCCTACAAAGGGTTACATGTAGAATATTCCTTTGAAGCCAGCCATGGTGTAATGCGGATAAGTTTCATGCAATGCTAGATACCTACTTAAAAAAATAAACAGTTTAACCCACTATGGATAAGTTCCGTTTAACTTATTGGACAGATAATTCATACAAATTCTGTTGTTTAATATAATTATTTATCTAGAGAGTACCTAATGCCAATTAAGAAACTGTGGAACCCATAATTTTCTATTCATATTAACGTTTAGTGATATTTTATATCCCTTTTAATGTACGGCATTAAACTCTTAAAATGTAAAAATAATCGATTCTAAGTTGCAAAGTGACTGACGCAAATTGAGTGTCAACCTTTGAGTTACTCTGTTTAGATGCACCTGCATCTATTCATTCAATTTGCGTCAATCACTGTATCTCGGAAGTCCAAGAGCCGTAATAACTTAAATTTACAGGTCGATTTCATCTTGCCCTTGATCCAACTGCATAACTGAAGCCTTCGTAGGTGTAGATCGAGGCTCTTGGCTCTTAGGCCATTGGCCGTGATGAATATGGGTACAATTATTGCAAAGTCCACTACCCACATGTCAACAACCTCGCGTGCCAAGTCAAAATATGTTATTTTATTTTTATTTTCAACATTTAACTAATAAAATAATCGCTTATACAGTCTATAAGGTTCAAACTCGGTGGCATGCAACGAGGTGTGGCGTGTGAAAACCCAATGTTTATCAACGAATTGGCGAACTAATTGTCATAGCGTGATCGTATCGCGGTTGGTGCCTGAAATATTGTTCAACTGGTACATACCTGCATCACTAATAATAAGTTATAAACTTGCTATAAAATTACTGATTGAAAATTATTATACTGACTGCTATTTGAAATTATACTCTGGAATTCTGGATAATATATGCTCACTAAGAAACGCGTGCCATTGTGTTACATTGCAAGAACATTGAGTGGTTCTATTACCGTGTCATCTTACTATATCTGTTATCTTACTATATCTTATATCATCCGAAAGACGTCAATTGCTGAACACAGACAGACTAAGTATTGACCAGTTCTACCTCATCTTGCAGCAATATCACGCATTGGGTTGCTGTGCGTTGAATATGGCTTTTAAAACGTCTTGTTAAAAAGTCCACGCCCAATGGTAAACACGGTATTTTTATAGCAAGCGCTCCTGAGTGAACAAGGAGCATTCTCTAAGGTTAGCAAATGAGTATATATGTACTTAGGTGAATAATTATGAAGTCTTACATCTTTGGGTGAATGATGTTATAAAGACCACCGTAACATCTCTTCTGATACTGATCAATTTAAACTTGAATAGAAAATGAAATAGTCCTATGTATTACCCACACAAACATGCACTCAATAGATTAACAGAAAAATGCTCTTTTCGATGGAAAAAACAAACCTATTGCGAACAAATACGCATGCATGTTAGCAGTGTACGTGTTCGGGCATTTTAATTTTTTCCCTTATAACAATAACATTCTACGCGCGCTCTCCCCTTAATTAATGTTAGGCTTGCCGGGTAAATTTAGCATCGTAACGAAGTATTGTTTTACCTTGCGGCGTATATTGGTGTGTTCTCATTCTTTTTGGTCTTATTAGGGTTCCGTACCTCAAAAGGAAAAACGGAACCCTTATAGGATCACTTTGTTGTCCGCCGTCAGTCACCGGACCATAAGTGGAGCCATCTGCTCATAGATGGCGCCATTGGAAGTATGCAGTAGCGCCATCTATGATCATATTTCGGAACCCTTAGAGCGCGAGGCGTACTCGCACTTGTCCGGTTTTTTTTTTATTTCCACTTCTGGGCACTGAAAGTTTATGTTGTAGATTACTTTCATTATCATACACAGATTTTCGGATTATTCAAGGCCCTGCCGCATAAGATTAATAAATTAAACCAGTGTTGACATGTAAATAGATAATTAGGTTTAATATTAGAATAGTCTAGCAACAACAGAAACGCCACTTCATTGGATGTCATTTTGGTGGTTGATGAAAGAATTACCGTTGATTATTATATGAGCAACAGTTTATGTACAATGCCTACATACCTATATAATAAACCCTAACAACCTTCAAAACTAAACATCGCAAACCGAGTCGAAATTATATTTTGAAACAACCTCACTGTTTCTCAGTTCGAGGTCCTGTATACTTTCAGCTAAATAAAAAGAAAAAACACCAACAAATAAAAATATAAGCAACTGGGACACAAAATTTCCTCGCGTTGAATCTGCCTACTCATAATTACCAGAGTTTTTAAATACGAAAAATAAAAACATGGTCGTATAAAGTAGGACGACGGATCTAAGACCTCTGAAAAACGAGCCAACATTATTTATTCGCGGGCCCTCTTTCGGTTTTAATTCGGATTTATGTATATAAATTAAAGAAAGAGGCTTATATCCCGGGGTTGTGACGTGAACGCTCTTGTGTGCTTCTACCTTAACATTCTTCTCATATTAAGTGCGTTTGAAAAGCGTGCTGGTGGAAACTTTTAAAAAGGATACTTTCTGCGCTCGCTGCATTTTAATAGTTTGAGTTCTCACTATAACAAAGCAAACACTACGATGAATGCGCGTGTTTGTGTATGCTGCCTAATTTATAGACACCTATGTCTTCTAGACTCTTGACGGTGTTGTATACTGCAAGTGAAAATACCACTGGTTTTGAAGAAGATTGAGAATTTTTGATAATCATGTAAAACATAATAGTATACGCCATTTGTCTTCATAATTCTGTTGACTGCCTCGTTGGTCACAAGCGCGGCTGCCGAGCGTGGGGTCCTAATCTTGGTCCTGGGGTCCTCCGTTATTGAGTTTTTCCATTATGAAATTCTCAGTAGCAGCCCGGAGTCTGGATTTGTGCCCGGTTATGGCAATAGGCTCGCCCCTATTGCTAACCCTTCGGGGAATATACTTAGATGTGATGTTATGTTATATAAATGTTGACAAAGGTGTATTATACCCATCACGTTTTGCCAGTTATAGTTAGTCCCGTGAAACAAGGGGAGAGCCCGTTGTCACTTACCGGGAAGTGTTACCAACTCCAGGCTACATTTTGACAGAAAACGAAATAAATCATTACACAGCCTGGTTATACATATAACCATAATTAATTATAGGTATCATATTATCACAACGTCGCACTAACATTCAACAGACCAGAGAGCAGTCTCAATATTGTAGATAGGTACTTTTTAAATTAAAATTCTTCGTTAATGTCAGGCCAGAGGAAAATTCCTTACGACCCTTATTAAAAACCCAAAGCTTAGACCAAAATAGGCAATATACAGCTTAAAAGTTTCAAATAACATAATCTAAAAAATACTGCTTCAATAATGATTAAGTAAATAAACATTTCATATAGGTGAAAAACAATTTTTGTGCCTGTACTGTCAGGATGGCTGGCATATAGATGGAAAAACCATGTCGAATGCGATTTCGAATCTCTAAATCTCGTTGCCAATATCGTGTCAATTCGAAATAAGTGAAAAAAGCCTATGAATTTTATGAGAATAGCTATGTATATTTTAAGAAAAAAGTTGTTGTGGACAACTACAGCTTGGCGCTAAGTATGCGTATTTTGGAGTGAACTGAGAATTACAAAATCCATTGTGTTTATTTCCGTAACACTTTTTGTTCTATTTCGTTACAAGGCTAATCCTATTGCTTTGATAGGGCATAAAGAGAAGTGTACAACATATCATAAAGAGCGATCCTCAAAAGGGCTTACGAAGTATTTTGATGTCAAAGCGACGTTTGCGCATCGTATGTTAGAGAAAGTTCCTTTGCGAATTGACAATAGACTAATATTTTCACAGATCAGGTCAGATAGGTTTCTCTGTATCTACCCGATCACGAGATTTTTTGACGTATAGTTTCGTGAATGTAAGCATAATTTGAATCTAAAATACAACAGTCCTAGAACATTTTGATAAAATTTTATACAATTTGCACATTTTAAAAAATACAGAGAAATTAAGTATTTAATTTATATAAATATATATATAGGTACGTCAAAAAACTCTGATGTTGCTTTGTTTGTGTAAAAGAGGCCTGTGTGTAAACCGTTGGATTAAAATATGTCCGTCAGTTTTTGCATCAGTGACGTTAGCCCGATGGCAAATGTCATTGGATTGCGTCAAAGGTCTGCTGTCGCTTATCGTTTTTGACTGCGATGCGTAACGTCACTCCAAACCACATCAAATTAAAATGCCTGGTGAGTAGGTACACTCAACGTCATTGACGGTCGACTACTTTTCACCCTTATGTTCTTAGTAATAAGGGTGAAAAGTGGTCGACCGTCAATGACGTCGAGTGTGCGTTTGATGAGTCAATGCTATGTTGGTGTTTGGAATAGCACCTTACTTTCAAAAGGCAGCACAAGTGTTAAACTAAAATAATAGTCAAATGTTAAAAAAGTTATTAAAAGTAAACAATAATTTCCGGGTCTATTAAAATATTCCGGAACGATATAATAACTACTTTTGTTGACGTGTTTTTTAGTGCGTTACATTCAAATATTTACTCATACAGTCAAAATCTGTTATAACGACATCGAAGGGACCACTCATATTTGTTTATAAAAACCGATAGTCGTAACAACCGGCGGTGTTTTTGAGGTAACAGTCAGTGAGGACCTATGATTTTGGTTATTATAACCGGTATGTTGTTCTAAATGATGTCGTCGTAAGCGGTTTTAACTGTATTTTAAAATCATTGTTGCAAGAAGTATTTAGGTAGGTAATCGAAAATGTATTTACACCTAATTTCTATTCAATTAGTCATAAGCTCTTCATTAACCGACTTCCAAAAAGGAGGAGGTTCTGCATTCGGTTGGCTTTTTTTTTTTTTTTTTTTTTTTTCATTTATGTACACCGATTACTCCGTGATCTCTGAGTCGATTTACGTGATTCTTTTTTGATATGGTAGAAGAACCTCGCGCGGTGGTCCCATATAAATTTTATTAACTTTCGTTGAATAGATTTTTAACCAGGTGTAATAAACGGTATTTTTGGTGTATCTCGATGACATCATGACGATGATGAAAAAGTGATATTGTGTAGGTACATGAATTCCTGAACGCAATCGATCTCGATATTATACATACACAACATCACGTCGATATATCCCGCAAGGTTAGACAGAGGTGTATAGTACACACAATTTTTTTATGCTTAAGTCGCATTTGATAGAAGGCTAGGGAGCGAGCCTATTGCCATTACAAACTGAAAAAAACACTGTTTTTGTTTACTGAAACGCTCTTATCCACCAACATCTATGAATATAAGTACCTATTTAGATTAGTGGTAGTAATCGATCTCGGTAAAAGTACATACAAAATGTGTGTCAAAGGCAGTATATTAGTCGCTCTATGCATGATTTTATGGTACTTTTATATACGTAAGGTATTATTATCAAAAAACATGACATGTTACACTACACTAAAAAGTTAAAAATAAAAAACAGGTTTTAAAAAAACCGACTTCCAAAAACTACACTAAAAACTATGAAATAAAAAGTTTAAACCTCCATAATTAAAAATCTAAATGTATATTGAAGTCGGCGGGGCCTAGCATGAAAATAAGCAAAATTGCAGATTAACAAGGAATAAAAGGAAATCTTAATTTCCATGTGTACACACTGCGCACACCCTTCCTGTTTAAAGACTGAGAGGCAAAAATCTGAAGAGGCCCCGCCGGCTTCAATATAGTTACATTTAGATTTTTAATTATGGAGGTTTAAACTTTTTATTTCATAGTTTTTAGTGTAGTTTTTGGAAGTCGGTTTTTTTAAAACCTGTTTTTTTTTCTTTATATAGTTATAAATATTATAGTTAGTTAGTCCTTATCTTTGATTTTGCGGGTTGTTGGTAAATGATACTTTACACATAAAAAAAATCAAGGCCTAAGTTTAAGAATGTCGTTAGAAACTGTTGTAGTTTAGACAACTTTTATAGTTTACTCGGGATACTCGTTCAAACTTTTTATCTCTGTAAATATTCCAATTTAGTTAATATTATGCCGTTTAATAAGAAGGACATCTGCAAATTTCAAAAACTTGCTCAACGCTTAAATGTCGACTTCGCAAACCAAAAAAAGAGAACCTACTGCGGAATCTCATCTATGATTGTAACCCTTATTTTATTCCCAAAGAAGATAAATAAAACGCTAAAATATAGTTGGCTCAATAGGTGCTTAAGTAGGTACCTACTAAAAACACGCTGTATTTCTAAAAGGCGTTTTTAATGTTTCAAATAATATCGGTCATTTGCAAGCTACATTGCCACTGCGAATTCGCAAATGGTTTGATGCCTCGTTTGATATTTCCTCCATTAGGACTAAATTAAAAAAAAAACTTTACCGCCCGTAAAGTTGAAAACTTTCTTCGCATCATCGTTTTCCTATGAGTGGAAAATCATGTCAAAGATTAGCTCTCACTTGATGTTTGTATTATTTATTCGTAGTTTGAAGTATGTTGTAGTGTCGTTGACAAAAGTTTGTTGGTAGCCTCATAGATTTAGTTAGGTGTGTTATAGAAGTTTCCCAATTTGAGAAAGGCGTAGTTTTTTAATTTAGGACAGCGGGGGTTAAAATATGTTAAGTACCACTGAAAATACGCGTGTGTTTGTTTTCATTAGCATTCCCAATGGTAATAAGGGGTGTAACGAGAGAGAGCCGCACCGTTTGGCAAAAATAAAATGTGCGCTGAACCGCACCTGTACATTGTGAACCGTTACGTTCACCCTATTCAAACTCTGTGCGATTCGCGTGAATAGACCTTTCAGCAAGCAATTTTTAATGTACCGATCTTCCATGGACCAGGCTGCAAGTCGCTAGCAATATCCAGTGGATCGATCCAGTTCTACTATAAAATGCGGGGCGATGCAGTGACTCCTTTGTGATACGTAGTTATTGAGTCCGATACAATGTCGGCACGATCTGTTCTCAGTTTGTATGACGGTGCTGTGCCTTAGAATCGTAATAAAATTTTGCGCATCGTTTCCTACCTCTGTCATTTCTTCATTTTGTTGCGACATATTGGCATTCCGTTATTTACCGATGCTATTTTGTTTGTTGTTTCGAGATCATCTGTCATTCGATGTTCTGTGTTGATATTGAATGTCGGTTTCATGAGTTTGTTTAAATGTTTCATGTTTCCCATTTTTATTGTTACTATATTTTGCTGTTATCGTTTACAATAATTCAGTTTTGTGTATAAACGAATCCCTTATTAACAATTTTACTAAATGTAGATAGGTAGTAATAAGAATCAATAGCGATCTGATATCGATATAATTTTTTTGTGACGTATTCATTCATATTCATAATCACGTTTGGGAGTATTAACATGACTATTCGAAAATGGTTTATTTTTAACATCTTCAATTCAATTTCAATTAAGTAGCTATGGGTAACTACAAAAACTTTGAAAAATCAAAACTAACCACTGACCATTCGTGCATGAACCGCACAACACCAGTGTACAGTCTGAGCACAACAAAGTTTATACAGAAAATGTACAATATGAAAATATTATTCAATAAATTTACCCGAACGGATATCAGTGTGAAATCATGCAGATAAGCGGAATTGAGGGTTTTGCATCCGGATCCCATGGCTGGTTACTTAAAATCGCATGTATAATTTAAAAGGAGTGGCTGACACACCTCATTTACTATGTGGAGGGCAGGGAGATTGCACGTCCCCGATAACGTAGATAAAACGGGGAAGCTGGGCTCTAAGGATTTATCACCGGCTCCCAGATTTATTCATTTGTAATTGTACCCACTTGTGGAATTTTCCACATATAAAACTGTTTTCAAGTTACTCTTAGCGGTTAGTCGGGCGTGTAAACGGTTTAAGGATTTGCAGGTTTATCTGCGTACCTATGTACCTAATAATATAATTAAATTATTCTACTGAACAGGTAGATCTTTAAACTTAGTATGAAAATAATAGTACCGTGACTGACAGATAACGCATAACTTAAACCGATAGACCTAGAGATTTGAAATTTGGAGAAAATATTCCTTTAGTACCCTGGAGGTGAATTATGGAGGAAAGAGGACGCGGGCACAGCTTGACAAAATATTATATTTAACATCATTTTGTTAATTATAGGATCAGTATACCACCGCTAAAGCAAAACTATTTCAATATGAATACTGATTGCACTTTATCCACAAAAAAGTAGAACAAAGGTCTTCTTTTAAAACTTTATTAGTACATATTTATTATTATAGTAGGTACCTATCTAAATTTTGTGTTCATGTCGGTCCTTTTTCTAATTATTTAAATCCATAAAGTGTTTTGTAGATGACATTTGAAATAGAGGGATGGCAGCACATATATAGGGGAGCTTTTAAAGATCAAAGTTAAAGTAGAATGGATCTTTAGAAGTAATGCGGTGAGATAAAATGTGCCTTCTGGCTTCAAATCGACCCTTATGTATTCTCTCTGCTTTTATCTTTAAAGTATCTCGTGAATGGTATGTGATACAATAACATACTACCTCAATTACACTAAAACGTTTTACGATTTATTGAAGTATTTTTAGATTCTTCGCTTTATAAATTTGGGTTGCGAAAACAGCTTAAATAGCATGTTTAGATGTTTGCCAAGGAGCTGTCGTCAAAGACGCTTAATAACGATCCAGTGTCACTCGCTGTGCCAACAAGTCGAGCGGATAATTATTATGAAAGCCGTGTTATCGTTTCGGTGATCGCTTGATTTTGGTATGACCACGGAATTTCGGTATTCCAAAATGCATTATCGTAATGCAACGTTCACCGTCCTTTGTCCGCCCCGCATGCCCCAAATCGATTCACAATGTACCTACTTGAACGCCGAGTACGCCTCGGTAATGTAATTCGAAAAACCGAACATTACAGGCCATCAGCTGTTACATTTATTCGAATATATTTGAACAAGTTTGTATACTAAAAGTAAAACAAGAAAAAGTTTGCGTGTAACTTACCTACGTGGAGGCGACGGCGACGAAGAAAAAGTTCTATTTCAACATATTATTATACAATAATTTTTACATATATGTTTTTGAGCTGAAATGAATATGAAATCTGCTTAGGTATTCTATGTTTAAGAAGATTTCAAAACTGACCAAAAATAACTTTATCGCTTCACCTCCATTTATGACAAATGCAACCTACGCTACGATTGGCACTTAGCTTAATATTTTTTCATCTTACTTATCATAATTATTAAAAATAAATCTGGTTATTATTATCGCACTTCTATTTTTGTTTGTGTAGAAATATGATGTAAACATTTTATGCATAAATAACCGTCGTCAGGATGGTCGCCGTTTCAAGCGGATTTTACTAAAGAAAGCTTAACTTTTTTCCGCGAAACAATATTCAGAGTACATTCTCTGGGTTCGAGATTGCCAATGAGGTTGCGATAAGGCGAGCTCGGCGCGTGAGTCTGCATATTTTTCTGGCTACGTTTTCAATTTAATCCGTATAATCTCAATGTGGGGTTGTTATCAAACAATTTCTCCCTTATTTGATGGAGAGTTTTTTAATAATAATAATTTCGTTTTCGCAAAATTGCAAAGCAGGCTTGCGATAAAGTTGGGAAGTTACCTTTCGAATTTGGAAAGTGTACCAAGTAATTTTTCTGTGTCCACAAACAATGTTTAAGTATTTTTTTGTACTACACCTACCACCTAAGTTGATATAAACAAACATTCTAATACAATCTACGAATATTTAAATCAAAGTATTTACTTAAAGTAGGTAGTCATTAGTAGGTACCTACAGTATCGGTACCAAAACCCCAAAAAAGTAAACACCTGCAAAGTAAGTAACGTTAATCTGGAATAGTAATACGTTAAGTGCAAAAAGCAAAAACGAAACGCACAAGGAATGGGTTGGAAACTCGCTTAATCCCTCAAATCCTTTAATGGAGGTTCGGAAATGCTGTCAAAAAGGTGTAACCGCTCACAGTACCGGATTTACCGAACCATACGACGCGATCATTATTCACTTATCAAACTTACTTAGGTAGGTATTTGTGACCTTAAATGGTCTAAATACATCAATTCGAAGAATAGTATTACATTGTTCAATTAGCGAGCATTCAAGTCTTCTATTCGATTACCCGGAACCCTAACAAATGAGCCAACATATCACTGTCTCGTTCTTCCGCAAACTAAAAATATTACAAGCATCACTCTTGTCCTATTCCTCTCTAAAATGCATTTCGGCGTTCCCGCTTGTAGCAATTTATATTAATAAAGAAACACCAGCTTCTTCGTGAAAGACTCCACAGTTAGCGATCATTAATGCAAATCAATGCAATCTTTTATTTTTCCCAGAGAAATGGTTGTATACATCAGGATAATTGATTTACTGTCTATTATCTCTACATTTTCTATCCGATACAAAGTCATGTGAAGCAAAAAATGGTACTTCGCAATCATCAGCGGTATTTGTATGAACAAATACCGCGCGCTTTTGAAAAAAGCGGCGGTCTGAAACAAAGACGTCCATTTTGCAATTTTAATGTAGTATATTGGTGAGGAGCGCGCGATCAAAGAAACTTTTACCTTCAATTTGACTGTGCAATCCCTCACGTTTGACGATGCAGAACTTTTATCTTAGCTACAATCAAAAATGCACCGCTATTACTGCACTCCCGGTGGAGCGGAAATCTTGCTCTCGATTTTTTTCCCAAACGAATGGAAAATTTAATTTGGGTCTCATTTTGGGGTGCACCTGAATCTAGTCCGATTCCTTATACCTTAAGTTCATTCCTCAATAAACTATCTGCCAGATGGATTTGATTTTGGAGGACTTAAAATATTACTTCCAAATGCTCTCGTTTGTAGAAGATTTATTTTTAGAGATCAGTAAGTATATTGAAAATGAAATGTTTTTTGAGTAAATAAGCAAAGTAATGAGTAAGTAAGCAAGCCGACTGAGGAGGACCGCATAATACGAGTCTCGTGTACTTCAAAGTCGTTTTAAAGCAGCGTAAAGGGTGCCAGGAAACGTCCTCCGACATCATAAACCTGAATTTCAAAATAATATTTATGTCGGTTCAAGGTTCAAAAGAGAGTTATTAACATTACTACTAATTTGGACACCATTCATCCAGACTCCGCCGGCCGTTGCAGTGTGTCGATACTAAATGAAAAATAGTGCATTGAATTGAATCGTTTCGAATGCAAGGTGTATGAATTTTAAACTGTCTGCATACTGACGAAGCAGGCATGACGTGATTGAAAAACTGATTTAGATTAAGCGCCAATCTAGTGTTTTATGTAGGATTATTTCGCATGCGATATCTAATAACTTAATGACTACATAATACCAATAGATTCAAGATACTTATTCGTGCATATTTGAAACTATGTTAGTTTCATTTTTACTTTCTAATACAAATTACTCGGTATTAGATAAATGTTACTCTAGTGTATAAAATACATTATAGGTATTATTAGAATAGTAGTCATAATGTCTTCGACAGTTTATTCATTGTTCAGTCTTTTTTTTAGGTCGGTTTTAGTTTTTGTCGAAAAAAGGGACAAATATGGGAGATGTAACATACGGGACGCGAAGGCCAAATACGGTGACGGTTTCGTAGGTATATACAGGACGCATGGCAACTAAAATCCGCCATGTTGTTTTTGTATAATGCATATAGCCATGAGTGTCACTCGCGGAGTTGATACGAATCTAATAATATATTTCTCAAAATCCGTTAGTCGGTTTAGCCTCTAGGAGACAGAAACGAAAATTCTGAATACTTACGTACTAACCTAACATTACTCTCCTTTTGGGCTTTGCCGCGGTCGGGAAAAAAACTAGATGTGCGATAAAAACCAGTGCATGTAACATTAAGGCCCCGGTATACGCCAACGGCCTTGAGTGATTTGGGCGGTATAGCTTGAGTGTTCTGCGCTGAGCTCAAGCAACGCGACATACATCCACCGAGCAATACGACTCGCCTATCAAGGAGCGCGCTGTGCAGAATTAGACGTATTATTACTTTTTAGTATCTAAAATATAAAATAAAAAAAAAGTAACAGGCAATATTATAGGTAGTAACATAGTCTTTTCACACAAAACAAATCATGAAAATATCTTAAGCAATTTGAAAGTAATTACGTTTTTATGTTTTGGGTAGACACGAATTCATGAATTTATTTCATTAAGTATTTTACTACAATAGTTAAATATTCACAGGTACGATTGATGTATATATGTTCTAGTTTAACATAAAAAAATTGCACAACTAACCTACATTATTTGACGGCGAAATAAGAGATTTAAAACTTGAGATTTACGGCCGTTACCATTTACCGTCGCCTTAAAATTCATAATTATGTTAATACTAATACACAAACCTTAGCAGGTATTTGTTAGTTTTAAATAAATGCAACAGCATGTCGCTTTAAATGCAAATAGCATAACGTTAAAAAAACAATAGTTGTAGTATGGAATAATCGTCTAGATCAGCGAAAAGTATGTGTATCGCTAACATATTCGAGCTCACGTAGCGGTGTTATCAGCGGGCCGCAGCCAACCGCGACGTCCTGCACGGCCCCCGCTCCTTTTCATTCAATTGTTTATTCCTGAGGATAATCTTTACAAACGCTCCGCTAAATGTAAATAAATAAAAGCAATGCCAAACCTAAACAAATAGAGGCAGCGATTTTGTCACTCGATTTTTAATTTGAAATTCGAGAAATTATTCGGTTGAATGGAATGAAAAAAAAAAAAACTAGCTTAGTGGCCAGTCATATCGTGCGTAAAGTGTAAAGTCTATGAAGCAATGGTTTATTGTGTCTGATTGTGGTGCACAACGATAGGAAAGCAATTTCACATTCGGGTTCAAGGATATTAAGGATTTTTTAATCCAGCACATTGTTGCATATGACTTCCGCTTGGTTCCCAATCCGACAAAAGTTTTCCTGTTATTGGAGGGTCAATGGTAGCTTAAATTCTTTTGTCATTTATAGTATGAAAATATATTTTTGTGACACAATGACAAAAGATGTTAGTGTAGAGTAACTTAAGTTACTAATGCCTATATAAAAAAAAAGAAAAGCGATACGTTAATATTTATCACACTTTAATATATGAAAGCGCACGTGTATCTTTTGCATGATAGCCCTAAAGTGTTTTATATCCGTATCATTATGTAAAACAGAACCTAAAACAACTCTTCGTGAGAATTTTATGTTCGTTATCAGTGCAAACCGTAATTTAAAATAGGTTATTTGGTTCTACGAGGTTAGATATTTTTAAACTAGGTCAGGTTTATGCGAAGGTCAATTTGACTAATATTTTAAAGATCGTGTTTTAATATTTTAAATTAGGTAGTGTAATACTTTTTTTGGCTTAGGTAGGTACGTATTGTTATGTTTTAACCAATAAACAGTATTTAGTCTACAATTTTTGTGCTAGTAAGTACCTATTACAGAGCGATATTCAAGCACAGATCTCACCTTGCGCATAGATGTAAAGCCATTCGATTGGTTGAAACTAGTTATAAGTATAAGTAATGCTTGCATCTTGAGTTCGGTTCTGTAATACAACCCTTACATTTAGTAGTAGAGCTCTTTGATCAAAATTGTTTAAAGAGCCAAATCGGATCTATGGGCAGTGTACTTTGACAGAGGGGTTTGCCTTTCATTGGCAACTCAATAGGCTATACTACGAGTATGTACTCAAAGTATTTTCAAGATGGCTAAACAGCAAAGATTGTTTCTCGGATCATCATCATCCGCCTAGCCTTTTCCCAAACATGATTGGGGTCGGCTTCCAGTCTAACTGGTTGCGGCTGAGTATAATATTTTACATGAAGCGACTGCCATCTGACCTCCACAACCCAATTATTGGGGAATACGAATTCGAATGTTACACCAGTTGTTAGACTTTTGGGCTCTTGACTACCCGTAACGACTGTCAAAGATGTTCTTATGACAACCGGGACCGACTGTTTAACGTGCTCTTCGAGGCACGGAGGGGTCTCGATGTGTAAAGAACGGTCACCCATCCAAGGACTGACCGCGGCAAGCGCAGCTTAACCTCGCAGATCGATCGATCAGCGCGGCTGTCATTTAGCCACGAGCCCCTCAAAGATTGTTTCTCGGATGTTTGAAACAAATGAAAAGCAATGAAACCGACTCCAACTGATTGATTAAACTGCAACCCAATCGCTAAGTTAAAATAATCCCGTAAGAATAACCGGTTCACAGTCCCATGTACCACATATGGTCTGTGCTGATTGTTTAACTATTGTGTCTGCTTCGCGGACAGTTAACCCATTAAATAGGAAAGAGGAAACCCATAACAATTTTGTTGCCAACAATTTTACTAATTGTAACATTGAGTTGAGAAACATGCATGTGAATTGGATTCAGTGCACAGCAGGATTGAAATATTCAGAATACCAACCAGTGGTGAATGAAGGGTGAGGGGAAGCCGGTACAATAAAATAGTAACAAAATTATAAATGATTCCGTTTTACTTATGTCCTATCCTTTATTCACTGTATTCACATACCTAATACTTTGATTTTCATTTGAATTTGATTAAAAACTCACTGAGGAAAGTTTAAGGCAGCATGTAAATTATATCTATGATTTTATTAGTGTTTAGAAATAAACGTAACCATTACCGCCGTAATTAACGCCTGAATAGATGATATTTTTGCTTATTTCAATGTATACGGTTTGGCTGTTTCGTTACTACAAAAACTAGGTATTGTACAACAGAAAAGTAATGAATAGTGAATAAAATTTTCACCTTACGGTTACGCCCATGTGAAGTAGCGAAATGGCCCAGCCAGATATTTTGACTAAGGTGTGGAGGGTAGGGCGTGTAGAGCCAGAAGCTTGGCTCTACACGAGATCTGATAACTTTTTGACAGTGCGAGCCATATGGTCCCGTCTACATTTTACATGAAAATGTTTTTGGTGGGATCGCATATTCCATTGTAATCAGCAACATACAATCGGATTCACATTAAATAATAAATCAAAACGCTTCTATGATTGTGCCGGATTTGAACTATTCGTCGCGTCGGTCGCAACCGTATGGTACGCCGTGGGTTCCTCGAGTGAAAAAGTGAAATAAAAGTTTATCGCATTGCTACTATAAATTTGACACTCCATCGTAATGACAGCTTGTCAATTGTCACTTTAATCCGATGTATACGACAGTAAATGGCATGTATCAATCTATGTTGCGCCGTCGTATCTATTTCATACGACCTTATACACAGAATTTACTTGTTGCGCCATGAATTTCATACTTTGCCGAGACGTAGTTTAACGCGTTTCAGATAACCGACAGTCATTCAAATGAGTCGATCGTAAAATAGCTCGTTAAATTGTAAAAAAAAATATTAAGGTTCACCTATTTGATCTATAAAATCGTTCATATTAATGATTCTTGACAACAGTTTTTAACTTCACTCAACACCGTTCATTAAATGTAAATAGGAAATTAACCCGTGAAGTTCCTTCGTTGCCATGGTTACCTGGTATAAAGTAATGTTTCATTGAAATAAGATGCTCGGTCAAGCACTGTCCCTGATTATCCTTTTGTTAACACCATCGGCATCCCTTCTAATTATATATCACTCCCTAATTAAAAAGGGTTTCGCAACACGGATTACAACAAAAGCTTAATGATAACACTGTTTACGGAAATAGTAATTAACTTGTTTCCTTGAATTAATTTGAATCGAGATGGCCGGATACCTAGCGTTTCTATAGTACTATTTTTGGAATTGTTGATTTCTAACAATTATTTGTTGAAATATCTAATAATAGCCAATATTTGCAATCAACTGAAAGCAATTTGTTCAGAATGTTATTGTTACGAACTTCTCAAAGATGAGATAAAAGCTAAATTTTAGGCTATTTGTGAAATTTTATCGAAGTGCACACTATGAGATGTCTTATATACCTACTTGAAAATTTTCAATAAATTCGTAATGAAAATCTTAAAAACTGGAGCTTTCCTAGTTCTTAGTTACACTTTAGCACAAAGGGTAGACTTAGAATTATATCTTGCCCAGTTAACTTTTTGATACAAGTGTTGGCTGTTAGCTGAACTACTTTACTCCTGACTGAACTGTACTTTACATTTCAGATTGATCTGTAAGCCTATTGCAAGAATAACAGACATTGAACGCGTGTGTACAGATTAATTTGTATCAATTGATCATGTTAAAAGAAATCCGATTAATAAATAGACCTCTCCACATACTTGTGACCAACGACTTGGCACTATAATAGTCGTTCCACTTTTCCGATTCACAACTACCGATAACATCACTTTAAATGACAGCCTTTATGTAACGGAGCCCCATGATTTCAACTCTGACGATTTATCTGCTCCGCTCCCACATTATTCCGGTAACCGCAGCGCGTTTGCCTCGATCCCAATATCGAAATTCGAAAAGGGTCACGCTTTAAAAAATAAAAAAAAGCGACACGTACATAAATTAGTAGCAAAAAAATGGCTTCTCCGCATAACGTGAGATATGGCCAATATAACGGGCATGATGTACGCTGGATGGGAGTCGCGCGGTCAATATTGATACGCCTTTATGACCCATTTACCTTTTCGGTTGGCGTGTAGCGTGGGCCAGGCACCGGCGGAATTCCGCCAGAGCGCCGTTTCAAAATTCAGGCGGCTTTTGAAAAGCGCTAACTTGTTTACATTGCCTGTGACCGGCTACAGTACAGTTTGTAACAGTCCTTTAACATATGCTACGAAGTGTGCTACGAACGCTACGATGCAATGCCGGGTCTACATGCGCGTAGCACTCGCGTAGGTCTACGTTTACATTTCAAGTTTCGTAAGATTCAAATAGTTCTGAGTTTCTTTCTGCCATGTCAGAATGTAATTAAGAAGACTCAGGTTTAGATCCTAGGATACCTTGCTTTGAATAGAAAAACATATTTTCGTTTCGTGTAATTTCATCTCTATACAATCTTACAAGTTTTTCTTTTTATTTAAACAAAGAACATTTTATATCATTTAACTGGCATACTTCAAATAGGTACTTTGCGTACTAGTGAACATTAAGTGGGTGGTTTACTTCATCACTCTTCTTGACGTCTGGGAACTATTCTAAAATCGTGCAACACTTCCAATCTCAGACTTCGTGGGGCTACAGAGTAAGCTGTATCGGAATTCATTCTATCCTTAAGCCAATTTTCCTTTGACGTCAAAGGTTTAGAGTTTAGCCAACAAATAACTGTAAACTTAATGTTCAGAGTGCTAGAGACTGCAATCATATTCACATTGGGAACTATTCTAATATCGTGCAACACTTCCAATCTCAGCCTAGACTTCGTGGGACTACAGAGTAAGCTGCATCGGAATTCATTCTATCCTTTAGCCAATTTTCCTTTGACCTCAAAGGTTTAGAGTTTAGCCAACAAATAACTCTGAATTTAATGTTCAGAGTAATTTGTTAGCTAAACTCTACACCTCTAAACCTCTTGGAATATATCCTCGTGTAATAAAAAAATATACATGTATATACATCACGCCTGTAGTCTCCGAAGTGTTAGATAATAGGAGGCAAGCTTATTGTCATGAACCTGGCACAGCTGCTATTCAGAAATTCTTAGTAGAAATGGCTTGCAAATACATCAACGAATAAAAAATCCTATATTGTCAAAATAACAAAGTTTTCCTTCACATCTATTCTAAATACCTATCTAGTGTTAGTAACGAGGTTTTTACGTCAGCTGAAGAAGATCTTTCTAATTACAAGATACTTAAGTATCTCGAATATATATATTTATAAAAAAACGTAACAAACCCTTTCACCGCCGATGGCAAAAAAAGCTGTAAGAAAGAAATAAATA
Organism: Thalpophila matura; assembly: GCA_948465475.1. Taxonomy (NCBI): domain Eukaryota; kingdom Metazoa; phylum Arthropoda; class Insecta; order Lepidoptera; family Noctuidae; genus Thalpophila; species Thalpophila matura. Next base: position 12,482,750 of record OX419176.1, on the reverse strand, counting down.
CTGTCGTCATTCTCGCTCACTTTAAAGCCTTAACTTCAAACTGAAGAAGAACGATAGAACTTTCAAGCTGTATTGAATAGTCGGGAGAATTTAAACACTATCAACTACAGTTCAACCGAGCTTCGGAAAAGTATCGATTATACACTTAAAACATCCATTATTTTTTCTACTGTTCCCTTTAAGTAAGAGTGAATATTTAGTTAATTATAGGTATTGTTTTCGTTACTTGTATCTTTTTTGTTTAAAAGTATACACATAAAATAAGCAACGCAGGTTTACAGTTACATGTGCAGGTGAACTAAAAGAAATAAACCGACTCTTATAAATGTATTTTCATTTTAGATGTGAGAATTATCGATTTCACTGCAATTGACTCCTGAAGGCGTCTATTAGATCAGCTTTGATCACTTGATGGAAATTGACGGCTTAATGCGCTCTCTGTAATATGCAAGGCCATAACTACGATGACAACCGATGTAGGTAACAGGTATTAATCTAATTTATCTTATAGGTAGTACAGCACACAGTGGCGGTTACTTTCTATGTTTTAGTTGGTAGAGTAATTTCAATTATGATTAGTCAATGCTAAGCTGTTGTCTGTAGTAGCAGGACACTTACACAAAAGACATTTACGCGAATCCACTTGCACGAGAAGCCATTTGCGCAAGTGTACGAAATCTGTGGTAAAGTAAATTGATTATTAAGAACAGGATTTTTAATTTAGGTAGGTATTATGCCACTCTTTAAAAAACGCGTATCTAAAAGATCAAGGCTTCTGCGGACCGCACCAGAATATATTGAGCCGAACATTGTAAAACCCACAGTAAAAAATCGTTTTGTGTTGATTGCACATTGATTGTGCAACTGTAGAACTATTCGATGCACTTTCCAAGAACTTTTTGCGGACGTGTGGTGTGCCCAAATGCGTTGTTTTTTACCACCCGTAGTCAGTTCCCGTTCCGTATAAACTGATATTTGATTGTCCTACAAAAACTTACTACAAATTCGTTTCGGTTTGCTAAATAATACAGTTTAACGCTAACCCCCTTACAAATAAACTCGGAATAAAGTTATGATACGCATAAATATAAAAAAATTACTGATGTATACTACTACTAGGTACTAGTCTAGACTAGTCATTGCATAACTTTACCTACAGATTTTATTTGGCACAACTTTGCGTAGGAAGGTACTTTGGTGAACAACATAATGTAGTTTCAATCTGATTTGGGAAATGGGCGAATGCCAAAGATAATTAATAACCGTCGTATCTCAATAAAAGGAGAAGTCATGAATGAATTGATGGAAGTTCATCCCTTTTGATAACGACTTGCACTCGTCAAAGACAGGGAAAAGCTAGTGATTTCTCTCTCTTTCATATCGAAAGCACAGTAAATTGTTTTCACTGGATAAATGTCAGAGTGACCGAATTGGGGTATTTTAGTAAGAACAGAGCAGACCCTCAAGAAGGTGTCGACTCATAAAATAAATTGAAATGCTTCGTCGATCAAGATTCGCGGCAGGACGCAGCGGCCGCTCACAGCTCCGACGATAAATCAACTCGACGCTTTTATGTATAAAAAAGGAAAAAAAGAGCGGGAAAGTCGTTTATTTGTTTCCAAACTATATTCGAACGGATCCCAAGCTTCGATATTTTAATAAAAATCTTGCTGTGGAATTGAAATTTCACATTTCGTTGCATTGGGCTCGGTGTGGGAAATGAGGGTGTATAGAATACGGACACTGGGGAAAATGGATAACTGCTAAACTTTTCGCGTTTCCAGCTTTAATTAGGTAGAAAATGTTCACTTAGCCAAAATATGAAAGTGAGCCGTAACCTTGGGCGTAACTTACAAGAAATTCATGTAATGGGATTCTGATTTTTTTAAGCGTTTCCTATTAATTAATCCTAAATGCCGTTACTATATTAATTGTAAAATATTTTGTTATTAATAAAGTTAATTAAAAGCAAACATCGTTTGATGTCCATCTATAATTACGCAATCCCTTACGCATTCACACAAAACTAATACTCGAATAAACTCAATGATTGTCGCTTGATCCGAATAAGTGGTTTAGGGCTAACAAAGAGGAACCTTAATAAAGGTCGTGATTGACCACCAAACGGATCCCGCACCATCGGCCCTTATTGCGTGATGTTCCGTACCTACATTTTTTCCTCGTCGTTTGTGTCGATAATTCTATTACTGTTCCTTTCTTTTTTAGTTTCATTACTAAATAAGACACCGATTTATAAAAATAAAATGAAAATCATGTGAAATTTTCCTGCTATCATTAAAGAATTAAGAGCTTTATTAGCTTACTAGCTATTGCCCGCGACTTCGTCTGCGTAAAAATTGATGAAAAGTAGCCTATATGCTTCCCCAGATGGTAGCTACCTCTCGCATTTACAAAATTAGTGTGATTTACTTACTTTATTATTATTTTTTATATGATATTTTTTATTTATTTTTTATATGAGGCTTGCGTTTGCGTTTAATAATTATTTTAACTAGGAGAAACAGGTGATCGATTGGCTGTGCCAATAACAAGGCAATATTCGTTGAACAGTACCTCTAACTAATATTCTCGCTAGTCATGCGTCCGGTGAGAAAAATGAAAAAGTTTTTGTTCCCCTATTGTATTTGGGGCGCTTGACATTAGATTAATTCCTTTACCTTTCTCAGTCTGTCCGGGTGAAAGTCTCTTGTTCTCTCTTCTGTCCACTTGAAAATAATTTATCGAGATTAAAATTTATGAAAATGAAATTTTACTTTGCGGCGTGAATGTTCCGCTTTTGTTGTAAGTGAAGTTTAAGAATTGGAATAAAAAGAAATTTATATATTGTAATGATAAATGAGTGTAATTTGATTAAAAAATCTGTTGTACAACTTTATGTTTTAATTAAAATGACTGAATAATATATAATGACCGGCTATTATTTATATGGTAAGTAGGTATATTTGTTTTACAAGTTAGCGATACTATTTACTGCTTAATTTGAAACTTATTAGGTACTGAAAAACTTAATAGCGTTAGTTGTAACTAGTTTAGTTGAGCGTATTGAGTGGCTACACAGATGCAGAAGCCATGATGTATGTACCAAACTTGGTATGACTATTTGTATTCTACGGGGCCACGTTTCCCGCCCCAAAACTTAGGCAAAGCAGAGACAGTATCACATAGTTCAAGCGTTTTTGGTGATACATTGCATACAGGCAACATTTTGAACAGCACCACAGGGCCAATATCCTTAATTTATTTTGTTTGTAGGTATATTGCAGTGAGCTTCGTGCTAATTTTAGCTCCTTATGTTCTTTGAGGTTAAGACTAACGCTAAAGATAGAAAATGTGGAGTGGAATATATAGATGCGTGAATGATCGAACGATATAGAATGCGTGAATGATCTGACTTTAAAGTCCAGCGAAGCCTCTCCAATCTTCAACCGCTCACGTTCCTTTTACCCCCTTGTTGCGACCCCATAGCAACTATTTTCGGGTTTTGTTTAGCAAAAACACTCGAACACGTGATGGAAAACATGTTCGATGTTCAATGAACACGAAAACACGTCGCTGGAGACCTGTTTAGTCTAATTAGTACTATACGGTACCTAACAATCACCTAGCTAGAATTTTCTCACAACGAAACTTTAGGAACCTACTTGTCTATACTAATATTAAAAGAGGTTAAAGTATGTATGTTTGTATGTAGGGAATAATAATAATAATCTCCGAAACTAATGATCCGATTCTGAAAATTCTTCCACTAATAGGAAGCTGCATTATCACTAAATCCCGGAAAATGCACACTGGGTCCGCGAAAGAAATCGCGGGCAAAATCTTTTAATAAAACAAAGTCAGTTTTCTTCGAACACTTATAACTCTGGAACGGCTGGACCGATATTCATGGTGTTTTATTTGTTGTATTTGTCTCGGTCCCGAATAGCAGAATAACTAATAAACACATTGTAAAATTTACGAAAAAAAAAATATTTTCCCTTGATTTTCCCAAACAAAATGGGTAGGGTGTAGGGTAGGTATAGGGTAGGTGTAGGGTAGGTGTAGGGTAGGTGTAGGGTAGGTATAGGGTAGGTGTAGGGTAGGTGTAGGGTAGGTGTAGGGTAGGTGTAGGGTAGGTGTAGAGTAGGTGTAGGGTTGGTGTAGGGTAGGTGTAGGGTAGGTGTAGGGTAGGTGTAGGGTAGGTGTAGGGTAGGTGTAGGGTAGGTGTAGGGTAGGTGTAGGGTAGGTGTAGGGTAGGTGTAGGGTAGGTGTAGGGTAGGTTTAGGGTAGGTTTAGGGTAGGTGTAGGGTAGGTGTAGGGTAGGTGTAGGGTAGGTGTAGGGTAGGTGTAGGGTAGATGTAGGGTAGGTTTAGGGTAGGTGTAGGGTAGGTGTAGGGTATATGTAGGGTAGGTGTAGGGTAAAACACTGCTTTAGGCTAAACCTTTGGTTAGCTAGTTAGATAAAATTCTCGGAAATTTTTGGAACTTCGTTCCTGACGGGGGTCCCCTGACCCCACACGTCTTTTTTTTTTCCTTTAGCTGTTATTTAATATTGAATCCTTTAATATTGAAGTCTGTAGGTATTGTATTAATTTTGAGAGTAAAAGTATATAGGTATTTACTAGGGGACGCTCTTGGGGATTGGACCAATACGCTACTTGACGATATTGAAAATATACTACAGATTGTGGTCATCCTATCAGTTCATAGCGTAAATAAACTTATTTCACTTGATATTCAACTAAAATACGTATAGTTTTTGCAAATTACACAAAAATAAAATGTAATATTTTTGGTTATTTTAGCTGTGACAAGAACGGCCTGTTCGATCTCTGGTGACGTCACATGCGAGTAGGTAAGCCAGTGTTGCCAACTTATTTTTAGGGTTAAGAATTCTTTAGGGTAAAATTTTAAGGTTAGATTTTGTATTGTTGTTATGATTACTAACGTTTATGGGCTTTTTGGTAAGCAATATATGTAGGTACCTACCTAAGTATTTTAATTGTTTTTTTTTTTTTAACGTTGCCCCTCTCTATGATTTCTCCTGTGTCGTGGGTGCGTTTACAAATACAAATTTCACATACACAAACTGCCAGACCAGTGTGCAATGCGGAAATCAAACCCGCGACACGTCGCGCAGCAGCCAATCTCTCAGCCACTGCGACAACTGTACGGGTGAACAAACTTGAGTTAAACAAAAAAAATTGAGTTAAACAAACAAATTCAGCATATTTTTATTGTGAAATATGACCATTGATTAAGAAAGAACTTGTTTTATTGTATATCTATCTAAGACCAAAACTTTAGCCTTAGGGAATTTTTGTATAAATAGTTATGATTTTAGGGTAAAATTAATCAGGCATTGGGGTAAAATGAAAATCTAGCTTGGCAACACTGGAGTAAGCACGGTTTTGACAGATTGTAGTTTGCGTTTTATGTTTTCTGGGTGCTATATTCGATCTTTGAGCTATTTCTGAAGCTGTTTTCATAGAAATCTTCTATCTAGTGGCATAAATATTCACATCGAATCTCAAAATGGAGTCAAATTTTGTGCAAGCTGATACAACCTACCTAAGATAGACGCATTTATGGTTGCACTTTTCTTTAAGAATAACGCTGATTATTATGCTGTGGAACTTAAAAATATAAAAACAGCAGTGTGAGTACCTACCATATTTATTCATTTACAAATCTCTATGTATGAGCATTCAGAAGTTTTGTGAAATCTCATTTTAGGTTATGTTGATAAAAACTAAACGTTTACTTGCGTGTTACGTCACTTGTGTCAGAAACAGCGTTTTTGGAACGGTTTTGGAAACTAAAACTGTATCATTGATTTTTATTGATAATACAGTAGATCTCCCTGAAATATCAATGTAGTGTGCTTTTAATGTAATGAAGATTAATATAAAACCATTTCCCAAAATTAGTCCAACATCCTATTAACTTATTTATTTATTTTCTAAGTCGAGTATCTAATTAAATTAGTTAAAAAATCTTAGATATGTAAGAAAAAATATCTTGATTTCGTAATTTTAAAATTATGATATTGGCCGTTATTACTTCATAGCTTTTATGATATGTTGTGATTTCAAAATAAGCAATGTGAGTTTAATGTGTGAATTTAATATATTTTTGTTATTGAACTTGACCTTTTGGTGATAATTCTTGTCCGGTTTTTTATGATTATTTGGCAAACAAAATATTAGTATAGTCTAGCTTCCGCCCGCGGCTTCGCCTGCGTTTTTCGGGATAAAATTATGTAGTCTATGTGCGATTCCAGACTATAATAAATATCTCTGTGCCATTTATAATAAAACAAGTTAAACGGATTAAATCGCGTAAAATCCGTTTGAACTTGTTTTATTATAATGTGTAGTACCTAATCGCGAAAACCTAAGACATTATTATCATGTGCCAAATTCCATCCAGATTCGTTCAGCCATTCTGGCGTGATTGAGTAACAAACATCCATCCATCTCCATTTATAATATACTTACTAATATTATTAATTATATTAATATGAGGATTTGCTTCCAATAAACGTTACTTTTATGAAATCTACAATTTAACAAAATAGTTATTTATTTTACTCGATATCATAATACCTACCTACATGTTCAAATAAATTTAAATATCACCCTCCAACGATACATTAATACTGTTTGGTTATTTAATTTGCATATTAAAATTGTATCAACATCTCATTTCCCTAATTTGCATTGCTGATTCGGAAGTTTGCGATCAACCTAATTGAATTTTAATAGAATTTTATTATGCCGAAGCTAAAAAATACCACAGTAAAAAATATTTATATCAATATTGGGTATGTACCTACTTTTTGAATTTCCTGTAATATTTCTCTGTTAATTTTTCCTGTTATATTTATTCTGAAAATATCTTTATCACATTTATTATCTATAGGTGGCAATATTATAAAACGGTAAGGATTTTTTTATATATGGGGTAATCTCCAGAATTAATGATCCGATTCTGAAAATTCTTTAATTATACTTTTTATTCTGATAAAATAAAATGGAGACTTCCTGTAGGTTACGCGGTTTAAGTCGCAGGTAAAGGTCTAGTACAGCGGTTCTTAACGTTTTTGGCTGGCGACCCATATTTCAAAAATATTAGAAGCCCGCGACCCGATAAAAAATAAAAACATCAATAAATTATACGTACCTTTTTTAATCGCAGTAAAAAAATGCGTGTTGCATACACTTTTATGATAATAATTTCAGCAAACACAATTTTATAATACTTAGGCTGATCTAAACTAACTTGGTTCGCTAAAATAGTGTGAATAAATAAAGTACACTCCTTGACAATTACGCTAGAACACTGAGTCATTGATCATTGCCGCGCGAATCCGATACCTACGTCATACCTCCCGCGCCCCTCGCATGGCACGGTGCATTTCAAGTCAGGATGCGGTGATTAAGGTGTGATTTTTCAAAAAGTCCCGCGGGTCCCGCGACCCATCTTGATATGGCCCGCGACCCGGGTCGCGACCCGAGGTTAAGAAACGCTGGTCTAGTAGATGATAGTGATTGAAATATATTGGTATTTTAATACCAGGTGCCACGCGTAACTTCATTCCTGAAACTAATATTCTGAACACGAACATTTTATGTAATGTTCACACAAGTATTGTTTTATTGATATACCTATCCGACAGCAAAGCTGAAAAAAAATTGTCGTTTCCGATGCTCATAAAAATGCTCCTAAAACGGTTGCCGTAAATGTATTGCATATTCATTCAATCAAAAACAAAATAATTTATTAACTTGAAAATAAATACAAATAAAAAATCCAATAAATAATATATTAACGGTCTCAGTACTTTGTTAAATAATCCGGATCATAATATTATCAATTTATCACTGTTAAATAAAAATATAATGATTTCACAATGGAGAATTTTTGCAAAGTGTAATTTTGCAGACAATTCAAGACTTAAGTAATAATAATAAAATTATTAAAATTTTCCGAAATACCAAAACTTTAAAGAAATAATAAATATAAAAGCTGTACTTAGTTAAATTATAAAAAAAAAACTGAAAATAGTAAAAGCCGCCCTAATTTCATAAGGCCCTACCTTTAGAACAGCCACTTATTCGTCACCAACTGGCACCAACTTCATAATGTCACTTTAAGTCTTCATCACAGATAATATCAGTCACTCCACAAAAAACTTTCAAGTCCAAGAAAAAATTATTCAGGCGGATGGCACATTACTACGACCGAGGAGCGCGGGAGCCCGGTGGGATTTCCGACCCAACTCGCTGGCTCCACACTTGAGTCTGAGGCCGGAGCATGCCTGCTGGCCCATTTATAACTGCTGGGGTGAAAACGCGCAGGCGTCCAGCACCCTGTTGCTTCATAGTAATGAGAAAGTTAAGCGTGTCGATATCGACAAAAATATACTAAAATAAACATAATAAGGATTCTTTTTGATTAAATTTTATTTATATTAAAATAATTGCTGAGATATAAGAATTATAATTGATTGTATAAGCAAAGAAACAAACCTTTTAATAAAGGATGGAAATGCAACTGTTGTGCAATAAGCAATCGTTCTTAAATTTCCGAAATGTATGAAATACGTAGTGTAATGAAATTGTTTATTTTAGTAGTTAATATTTGTTTTTTCATTAGGTAACAATGTTATTATCTTAACAGAATAACAGATCTTTAAAAGACTTAAAACACAATCCTCATTCAAAAATATGTTTTAGTATAGAAATTATTTATCGTCTCATCACATTACTAAGTATTACGCATAGCAATCCCTGAATTCGAAGAACGTTTAAAAAATTTACAAATAATCAATTATTAATAATAATTATCGACAATATCGACAAACACGTGACCTGACTTCACTACAAACCTCCCCTCACACCCGGGCAACCTGTAACACCCCTTCCCCTCCTCCCTATCGTTTAAACACTGACTTATCAAAAAACTTATGTTTAAGTTAGATGCCATTACAAGTTTTGCCACAGTGACGGGGGCGGTGGCAAGAATCCGCCCGTGGTTGCCCCAACCGATACCCGTTTCATGAAAGATCCTCTTAATTAAGATATTTGGCGGATGGTTTTCTAGATCCTCAAAGTTATGCCATAATCAGATTACGAGACAATGTAAGTTTTAACGAAAACAGTAGGGACGGAATATTAATTTTCTGAAGATTTTATCTGGAACGTTTTGGTAATAAACTCAATAGACAACGTATACGCAAATTATCGAGATGCAGTTCCGTGAAAATGCGCTAAAAGATCGCGGGGGCTTCTTGTTTGAATTATTTGATTTTTTTTTTAGGTGTATCCGACGGCTCAATGCCGCCGGTATTTTAAGGAGCGGGGCTTAAAACAGGACGACAAAGGGTTTTCATTTATTCAGATGCAGACACAGAACTCTCCTCTATTGATCTGACAGTGTAAGAAAATATTCACTGTTTATTGATTTTACATTTTATGCCTTCTCCGAATGGAATAAATTAGAGAGTAGACGCTCCAGAGTAAACCTTGTCTTGCATGTTTTCGTGAAGTTTTAAATCTTGCTTCTACGATGGAGGATATGGCGGTTTGAATTCTAAAATGATTATTACAGGCCTGTAACAATCCAAATATTTGAAGTAGTGTTTACAAATTGATAAGAAATAAAACCCATAGTAATTTTGCTGTGAAAAAGAAATGCCTTTGGTAACAACATAATTAAAAAATAAATGATAATCACGTTCATGTTTAAAAAAACCGGCCAAGTCTCGCACTTGGCCGGTTTTTTACCCCATTCTGGATAAGTTCCGTTTAACTTAACTTTAGTTCCATTTTTATGGTTCCGTAGCCAAATGTAAAAACAGGACGCTTGTAATTTCGCCCTGTCCGTCTGTCTGTATCTGTTCGTCCGTTGTCACAGCCATTTTACTCGGAGGCCATCTACCATCTACCTGCGAAGTTTCATCTATAAATATGTAGTACCAATGCACTTTAGATGAAAACTCATGAAACTTCGTAGGTAATGTCTTCTGTGAACCGTCATATAGGAATGTAGTAAACTTATAAAAAAAAATGGGAGTGGAGGCGGGGGGGGGGGGGTACTCCCATACCTACCTACATGAAACTGAGAGATGAAAAAAAAAATAACGAACACCGCTTCATGTGGGATACCGTTGGATAGGTAGAGCTCTTACAAACTTCCGTTTTCCTGGTAAACGTTTTATGGCGCTGCACATGTGTTCATATCCTTTCTAGAAGCTTGTGTTTGGCGGTTACGAAATGTGATATAAGGAAAATTAATGATATCGTTTTGCGACCACCTTTCACTGATAAACTACAAGTTATGCTCCTGTTACAATATTTTCAAACTGTTGTAGAAATTTATACTCGTAATAGTGTTATCCGAATTCATTATTCCTCTAGTCTTTTCCCAACTAGGTTTGGGTCGGCTTCCAGTCTACATAGAGTGATAGCCATGATTGTATTCTAAGGTTAGACCAGTTAGGTAATCAGACTTTCGGACATTTACTTATTACCCGTAATGACTATCAATATCTATATATAAATTCCTATGACAACTGGGACTGACTGCTGAACGTGCTCTGCGAGGCATGGAGGGGTTTCGATGTGTAACGAAATGGTTAATCATCTTTGGACTGACCGCAGCAAGCGCCACTTAACCGAGCAAATCATACAATGAGCGCGCCTGTTATTTAGTCACGATCACGAATCCCAAAGTAGATGAGTAGGTACCTAAATATAATAATTACTAATGAAACATTTGATCACTTTTAAATTTAATAATCATGCATGCTGAACCAGAAAATACTTCTTATGTCCGGTGATTAAAACTGTTGATGAAAAGGTAACAGCTTTAATATAACTGTGCATACAACTTCGTTTAGTGGTAAAACGTGATTGTGAAACGAAGCAACTAATTTTCCCTTTTGTGACTGCGAATCCGTGTGAATTACTCACTCAGAATATGTAACGACCGCAGAAAGTAGCTTAATTTGAGAATATTTCGTTTTAGTACATTGTCATAATTGAAGACTATAGAAGATTGAAGAAAGTAAGAACTTTTTTTTTATACTGCCCCACTGCTGGTCAGGTCTCCTTGCACACCTTTCTTATATAGTCAATCTGTCCTGAACATATTCACATTATTCACGTTATTGCGCCAGCGTTCTCTATACTAAGTGCTAAGCTAAGCTAAGCTAGTACCTAGTTATTTAAAAAAACCGGATAAATGCGAGTAGGACTCGCGCTTTGAGGGTTGTGTACTCAGATTATACAAACAATTGTATGATCTGAGGTTGCGTACAATCTTAATTATGTAGAGAGCACAATGTAGAGAGTACAAGAGAGCAGATTGAAAGACTCGAAGATTGCAGAAAAAATAGATTATACATCATTAGAAAATTAATAGGTTTGTATAAGTTGATCATTTTCCGAGCGTCGAGTCGAGGAATTTATAACGTTTTTTTTTAATTCGTTTTTTTTTCATTTTACGCATAGGACCCTAAGAACTACATATTAGAATTTTTCAAAAATGCAGTTAAGACGGTATTTACACGGAGATTTTTCGCCTTTTACATACTATTTGTTTCTACAACGTAGACATGGAAAAATGTTGCCGATACCTTTTCCCATGTTTTCACTAAATATAATTAATTCGTCTATTGGATTACCAAGTACCTACTACCAAACTTACACAAACCTACAAGCATCTGAGCTTCGCTCATCATTTTAAAATTATTATTTTTTGTGTGGAAACAGGCGGAAACAGGTTTCATCAGGGATGACACCTATCTAGACAAACTTGGAAGTAAAACATGCTGTGCGAGGACACAAACTTACATACAACATACATAGCCAATCAGATTCATAACCCTTCCTCTCTGCCGTAGCTAGTTGGGTAATAAAATAATAAATTAATTCAACATAACAATATTACTTGAGCCTAATATTATAGGTAGACAAAAGTAGTTAGTCCTACAGTCTGCATTCCACAATAAATGGTTTTCGGATCTTGACGCCCGGCAACAATAGAACATGGTTTATTGGACTTCTGATTACATTGTCATCTGCATATAAATTAATCTCCTCGTTTGCAAAGAGATGGGTAAAAGCAATACCCAATAATCTTCGATATCTATCAGCAATGCGCACTTTAAAAAAATCTCTGTGGTTTAAGCTGAGATTGGATTGCTTTCTGTAGTGCTGACGAACAATATTATAGGTATTGCAATGAAAAGTGCTGATGCCTTGTACGATTTACGCAAATAAAATCAAAGATGCCTACATGAATTTTTACTTGATTAATTTCTGTTTGAGAGAATCTTACGTTCTTGAGGAGAGGTATTTAGCTCATTTATGAGTAGTTGGGTTATTTATTTTCTTTTACGATATAATGATGATAAGCGGCCTGATGGTAAGCGGCAACTGTAGCTTAAGAAACGCTTGCAACACCGAGGAACACATGCGCGTTCTCGGGCCGAACGAAGCTTCCCTATGTGCCGACATCTTAGCTCAACAGCGCATCCTCAGGAGCTCTGGTACCTTACTCACCATATGAACACATTACTGAAGAGTAGCGTTATTTGGCTATGGTATTCTGTTAGGTGGAAGTACTTCCCCAGTCTTGGCCCCTGCCCCTCCCCTCAGTGTCCATTATGGGAGCCGGCGGTACCGACAGCCGATTTTTAAATCTCGGCTGCTGGCAGCAATGTACTGGCGGTTCCCAACGGCGTTATTTTTGGGTGCCTGCGCCGATAGCGGAGTCACTCCCTAATATTTTTGGTTTAGATTTGTTTTAAATAAAGTTTTAGCTTGCTTTTGTTATACCTACATATCTACATCCTGTAACGTAAATGTTTAAATTTGCCTGCGTCCGTGTTGATTTACTACAAAAGAGCTCCCTAGTTTATTTTCGCTGGCGCTTGTTCACTGCTGGTGCGAAACAATTGTGCATGTTTGCATCACGTACAGGTTAACACCGACCGACTAATTTGCAATATTGGTGCGTAGTTAACGCCATGTCGATGTCGCAGCGTGGCGTGAATAACAGAAAAGGTAAAATAAATGTATGTACTACCTACAGTGTGCCTGTACACTGCCTTTCGATTTCAGGGCGAGCCAGTAGCTATCTTTATAAAGAATATAATCTATCTAAAGGACATTGCCAGATCCCGTTTCGTTTTTAAATTAAAGAGTAGGTATACACTAACATGAACATTATACCTACTCTTCAAAGCAATCACAAACAAACTTCAAGCTTTCCAACGAGCAATGGAGAGGAGTATGTTATGTATTAAACTTAGAGACCTAAAAGGAAGCAAAGACATACGATCATGTACAACAATAATAGATGCAGTTGAACTGGCTTGCAAACTGAAATGGAGATAGGCTGGACACGTAGCCAGGGCCACTGATGGACGCTGGAGTGAGAAGGTTCTCTATTGGTACCTTCGTGATGTACCGCGCCCCCGGGGCAGACCCAGGCGCCGGTGGTGCGACGATATCGTGGCCATAAGCGGTCCCACCTGGCGAAATATGGAGGAGACCTTCGCCTTTAAATGGGTACCCAATAATTGAAAACGCAAATGTTATAATTTATTAATTTATATTCCTAACAACCTAATTAATTGAAATGCATGTTAAAATTTTTATGAATTATTTATTATGAATTTATTGAATGAAACGGTTACAGATACGTAACTGTAAGTTGAAACAACATGGCCTTCAACGCTTTGATCTTCAGAGTGGGTTGTATTTATTATCAATGCAGCTTTAATTTACACATGGTAGGTAGTTACATTATGAGCAGATAACCTACATTTTTTCAAGAGATGACAAAGTTGATTCAAAACGCAATTAAGTATAGGAAATAAAGTAAATAAAATCAAGTCCTAGCCCATAACATAACCATAGCACAGCTTAATAGTTGAGTCAATAGACACCTCATGCGTTAAAATCGATCCAACGCGAAACGCATGAAAATCATAACACGGTTTTTTTTTTTTTTTTTGTTTTTTTTTTTTTTTTTTTTTTTTTAAACTTTTACTGTCGCGCAGTCGGGTAAAAGCAGACATCTATACAGTTAATATGCCGACAATGCTGTACTGCTTTGCTATTCAAAGCGGAAACTATGCGATAGGTATTTTCGCGGCGTCACGTTGCCGTCCGCGTCGGTGCGGTGACGTCGACGGTGCGGCTGCGGCATGGTGGTGCTACGTTTTTGATGTGAATACACAGTATAAGGCTACGGTCTCCTATTAAATGCTATGCGTGAAATCCGACTTCGGGTCAATGCTTCTCAGCAGCGGACGACGTCTCGGTCACAGCAGTAGTCGACAACGACAAACAGTGCTCGCGTGTGGTTATGTGATGTAAAATTTTGCCATTTCGTACTGATGATAGACACGACACACACGCTGCAATGGTTCGAAATAACTACAGACGCGGCGAAAAGCGTTTAAAGGCCGCCTACAATGTCCTCACGCCGACGTCAGCGTGTGAAAGAAACCACAACAGTACCTACATTTCTTTAGTAAGCACAACGTGACGCTGTAACGCCTCCCCCACATTGGGCGTGCGCGTTCCTCGGGCGTGTGAATGACGCGAACGTTTACGCACGCGGCGTTCACGTCGTTCACACGCTTGAGGCACGCGCACGCCTAATGTGGGGGAGGTGTAAGCTGTCGATGCCGTTTATAGGAGACCACAGCCCAATCCGGCTGGGGTGCGGTTGCGGCCGAAAGCCCGATCGTCTTCTCGAAGCCTAACAGTCACTCACTGACAATTTCATATCTGTACCTCCACCAAGCCTATAAAGTTTTACCTATATTTGTGTTTGGCATGTCCATACAAAATAATCGTGAACAACATACTCTCAAAGGTACTCAGAGACTTTATTGGATCGCTTGTAAATCAACTGGGCACCTGCGCAGCACTCATATCACCGCCATGTTTGAAATTTCTCGCCGGATAGTAATTAATTAACGACGGGCGGCGGGACTTGTAATCACGTTATCCGAAAACGTGAAAGCAAAAATGAAAAAGTAGATTGTTCGCCTGCCAACATCCTGTCTATAAACGTACCATCACGGAGTAAATAAATCTGTTTTGTGAGTACTAACTACATAAGCGTTCATCAGATTATGAAGCGTTGCAAATATGGTAACATGGTTAAGTTTTATAAATGAATTATAAATAATATAAATTATAAATAATTTATAAAATAATAATAATCTTTGATTTTAAAACATATATCTCGACATCAGAGGCATCAGGTCGGGTGTCCACATCAGCCCAAAATCACTGTTTGGTACAGAGCTTATAAGGTTCTGTTTCTCTTTCGAACACACTGTCTCTGGTTTTCCTATCTCTATCCACTAAGGAAATATATCTAAGTTAATAAAGTCGGATCTGAAGGCTTTCCCATACAAAAGTGAATTTTATTTGGCTATTATTTAAACGGTCAGCTAATTAAAAAGGTTTTGGACAGCTTCAAAATGTATTTTGTCAGCAAACAAAATGAATTGAGCTGCATCTAGTGGTCAGAAAAAATAACTTAATTGATCACAAGTAAAGTAAATACTGGGCAGAAAATTAAATACCTATATCTGCAGCAATATAAGTAATAGAGCAGCAAATTGTGATACGGATTTTATTAAATTTTGGCAAGCTGTATAATTAATCTTGATTTGCTAATTAATTTTATTTCTACAGAAACAGGGGATGATGGTCGACGGAGCCCCACCTATTTCTGTCTGCAAGGTTAAAAGTAACCTAACACGAAGGGGTTGACCGGGGCTTCGTTCGATCGCTTTGCTTGCTCACTCAAGGCCCCGTCATCCTCTTCGAACCTAGCCTGTCCTGTCCGTATCGGGGTGCCCCAAGTTCCTGAGCTCACTTCACTCGCTCTAGGACCCTAATATTATTTTTATGCTAACCGATTGTATAATTCTGCTGAAGAAATAATAATTCTGCTGATCAAATACCTATGTGATTGTTTTCTGATAATCCTTGATTTAGTTGCTGACCAGGTTTTGCTGATGTTTTATTTTTACGGCCGACAAAATTATATTACGCTAACAAAATAATTTTTAAGCTGATTTTTCTTGCTGACCGAATATTTAAAATATAAATACCATATAATTACTTCCCACTATGCATCTAATGTCGAGATATACTTGCGTGAATTTTCTGGATGCGGGCATTGCAGGATCGGTCGTTGTGATGATCCTTGGGGGTGGCTTATATCCAGTAGTGGACGACTTTCGGCTGTCATTATGTTGATAATATCAGTCTATATAATTATATAATTTACAAGTCCCAAATGCATAGTTTAAGTTTAGTTATTAAAATAATGCTAAGATCGGCTTTTTCAGTTTGTCATTAGGTACCATCAAAGACGTAGCGTTTGTCAATGATTGAGTAATTACCATTCCTGATTGAATGAATCAGGAAGGATAGATTGTTATTGTGGTTTTACGCCCCAATGCCTCAAACCTGAGGGCTTGAAACAAGACAGACAAACTAGTCGGAAAAAAAATGTTTTAAACTAAGAATATTTCACTTGGTCAAGACATTGCATGATTCATATATGGGGAAAACATTATATTCTTAAAACTAGTAAATATTTGTCTTGTTATTCATGTTTCTTTCAAATATATTTATTCACTAACCAAGGCAATATCTATTCTTGCAATGAGAAAGCAACGTTTTCTTTGCTAAAGTAAGTTTTTTTAGTAAATCTTTTGGTTCAAATAGCTTAAATAGGCTTTTGAACTTAGAATATTATTGGTAAGGACACTTAAAAAATCTTACTTCAAAACAAGTAAACATAATTGTTCAGACAACACTCAATACTTCTTAAAAAGAAAATCATTGTTTTGGTTCTAGTAGGTAAATATAAGAAGAATAATATTATTTTTCGTAGAGAATATTATCACTTCAGTTGGACTAAGATATTATTTTTAGTTCAAGTAAATATTTATTTGACATTATACAATATTCCTGAGAATAAAAATATTCTTGGAAGAAAACTAATTCCGCGAGAATTATTTTCCGTGTATTTTTTAATCTGATGGCGTCATTGTGGCCGCGGGATAAAGCTTTTTTTTGTGCTAGAACCTAATACGTAAGTAAATCTTGGACTACAAAAATCGTGATTTTCATGTGTTTGAATTATTTATTTTCCCTGTGACTGTGGAACCCCACAGTCACCTGAGATGGATTTTTGGTTTGCCTTTGTGGTTAAGTACCTACTTATTACGTTAGCTTTAATCAAAGTATCGTTACTTAATTAATTTGTATCTAACCGAAATTAAAATAGACATTTTGTGTTATGTTTGGCAAGATTTTCCTGGTTTAATTGAAATAAATGTTTTGACTTTGTCTTCGGTGTATTTTATTTTAAAGTTTGATTTTTAATAAGTAGGTACATTAGAGAGCATTTTGTTCACAAATTAATAGCTGCGATCAAGGTCAGTAATTATTGCTTTAATACCCGTTGGCGTCAGTTCTTTTGTAGTGGTCAAGGAGGAGAATATTGATATCCTATTAAATAATTTTGTTTTAAAGTAGATGTTCCCACGATTTTGTCCGTGTATTTCGACCCAATTTTAACACTTTTTTTGCAGGATACCTACATAATTATTTCTGAGATACTGTTTAAGAAGCAGGGTTCATTACTATTTGTATGCATAGACATAATCTTGTAGATCTAAATCTTTTGTGCACTAGCTTTGTTCTTATGCTTATGTTAATCTTACCACTTTGTTTTGAATAGTGTCTTGTGTGTATTATTTGAAACAATAAACAATATTATTATTATTATTCTCTTTATTTGTCTCTGTTACACGGGACTAAGAGTTCCGGACCTTTTGAAGGCGTGCGCGGGGCCGAAGCCAACATATAGAGGCCCTTTATGACAGCTTTTTAATAAAATTGTATGGTGACATAGCTGGTGATTATCCTTGTATGCACTATAGAAATACACCCAAGGATAACCACCAGCTTATGCAGGACTATTGCAATATATATGTGGAAAAAAGAAACTACTTGGGCTATAATTGTGGTGGGATGGTAGTGGACTAACTTAAGGGGAACTATAGGAACCTATGGCGCCTGCCGAAACAATGTAAGTGCACACGTAAAAATGGCAGACGGAGACTTGCCAACTCACTAACTGGGCCCCCTGAAAAATGTCGCTCGGGTAGCAACAAAGGGGGCAACAGGAACTTGAGTGGCTGAAGGGTGGAGAGGCTTCGCTGGACTTTAAACTCAGATCACTTGCTCCCTGAGGGTCCGGCATCACTGGCCCACTCACTACTTACGCTCAGCATCCACCCTCCGAGCAGAGGTGTTCTGCTCTAGCGACTCCACTCTAGACGGCCAATGAAGGCAAGCTAGAGGCGGAAGACCTGTTCCTCGTCAGTGTTCACTCCAACCGGCCAATAAAGGCAAGCCGGAGGTGAGGAACGGTGGCTTCTCCCTGGAGCACTCGGGTACCGCGGGGTCGCTACTCCCCGACACTTCGCCTCAAGGTGCCCTGCGGGTTATTATTATTATTATAATAAAAAGTAGCATAGATAACTCCTTACGAATTCTTCTACCTACATTTGAAAGTCCTATTAAAATTAGCCGACCCTTTTCGAAAATTAGTCTAAACAAACAACTAGACCGACAATGTTGTAATAAAATGTATCATGGACATAAACTAATTAATAAGAATACCAAATTCTACAGTCGATTTTCAAACAACAAAAATGGAAATTAACAAATTGGTGAATTCTATCTATCTTCATAGCATTCGTCTGTTTAATTACTCGAATGCCCCACCCAATAAATTACTGTTGCTAATGAACTACCAACATTATCCTAACGATTGTTCTTAGCCAACTTTTAAAGCCACAACTGTTTATTTTCCCGCATTAAAAGCTCTCCTAATCCTATTAAAATAAAAATAAAACAGGGTATAGAGCAACAAATTTTAAAGTCGGTGCCCGCGCTCCGTACTGCCTCCGTCCCGCACGGTAAACTTTTCTAATATATTAAAAATTTCCCGTACAAACATGCTGCATTAAAGTCGGAAAGTATCTACAAAGTTGCTTAAATACCTACACACGGGGGAATTTATTGACTTCCTTATCACGAAACGGTTACGCGGATTTGTATGAAATGGCAATTGATTGATGTTTATGACGGCATACTTGCGTAACATAGTTGCTATCACCATGGATTAAAATTGGCATCCATAATTGCGGCGCATGTTTCTAAGTCCATTTATTCCCGATAACTTTGTTTGATTTTTTTTTTAAAAACGTTGCCCCACACTAGGATTTCTCCTGTGTTGTGGGTGCGTTTACAAACACAAATATTCACATACACAAACAGCCAGACCAGTGTGCAGTGCGGGAATCGAACCCGCGACACGTCGCGCAGCAGCCAATCTCTGAGCCACTGCGACAACCTTGTGGTCAAGATAACTATACGATGCAATGGATATCGTTGAACTGTCAAAATGAAGGCCATGGTGATAGCAATGTATTGCGCAATTACAGAGCTAGTTACAGTTTTCTTTGCGGGATTGGCAAGCGATTTTTAATGTTATCATGTGAAAACCAGCGGATGACCACCAACCCATCAGAGAATATAATGATCACCTCTATAAAACTGATCTACAAAACCACGATGATTGCCGAACTGAATTGTAACTTGTAACTGAATAAATTGTGCTTCTACAAAAATTGCTAATACAATAATTTGTCTTTACATAGGATCACATCCCGGTATTACTCGGGATAAAATATTAATGTACCTACCTAACTTGTACGAGTATTATTCTACGCGAACGTGTAAAAGACGCCGAAAAACGGCCGCGCGCCGCAAAATTATTGGTGTTGGTAGGTTGGTGGTTGATAGTTGTTAGGGTTACCTTGCTGCTATGACCTTCTATTATTCGTGAGCAGCAATGTAACACTAATAATTGCCAATCATTTTGCGTCGCGGGGGCGGCGCGGTTGCGCGGCGGTGTGGCGGCGGCGCGGCTGCGGCGGCGGCGGCGTCGTCTACACAGTCGCTAAAGCTTTCTCTAGAAAATATTGAAATGTTGGTGTAAATCGTATCAAAACGCACCAAGTAGTTTTCAAATCCTATCCGTATTCAAAACAAACAAGACTAGACCACTTAGTTTTAAACTAAGTATTTACTCGTACATGTTTGTTTACTAGATGCTCGTTTATGGAGCATTTGTAGCGCAAATGCAAAAATATAACATTTAATAGCAAATAAGTACTTCTCTTTGAGTTTAATAAACAATATTTTTTCATACATTTACGCTGCGATCGTGCAAAAGTAGTCCTTTATTTGTATATGACAAGAGTAATTGCAGGAATATTGATGTTGTGCCCAGCGATGTATGAAAAACATAAAACCTTTAAACGAAACCGATGAGAAAGTAAAGTAAAAAGAAAATTAGCATCCAGTCAAAGAAGTATCAGTATTTGATCTAACGGCGTGGATGCAAAATGAGTCCTCTTATATAGAACTCAGTCAATGAAGTCCTATTACACGATGGTGTAGTAGAGGCTTCCAGCAAAAATGAAACAACCAAAACGTCTCTCGGATCTACGATTTGAAAAAAAGTTGGTAGCTTTCCCTAAATACTTATACCACAGATAATATAATACTATACGTACAGATACCTCATCACATACAAAGAAATGTGACCGATTTAGCGCGGGCTATCTTCGGGCTATACATTTTTACGTGCTTAAAGAGAAAACGTGCTTTTAGAGACACAGATTTAAGTAGTAGTGATTTTATATATAATTTCGTTTGAAGTACCTGCTGTCATCTATTAAAAAAAATGTTTTTAATTAACCACAAAAATAAAACAGTAAGTAATTAAGCACAACATAGCCTTCATATCACCGGCAGAAGTCCGTGTCCATTATTAAAAATTAGCTACATCTGAATACTTGAATAGGTAGTTTTGATTACATGTGTTTAAAAAAAATGTTGGCTTCCCGGATTGCTCATACAATCATAATATTATACAGGATGTCCCTAGAAGTAAAGATCAAATCGAATAGGGACGGACCCTGAGAATGTTGGTGCATTTTTTTACGGTTCAAAAGTTATGACGAATTTTGTTTTTCTTCATTCACTTCGCATAGTGCTCAAAGAAAAAAACTATCAGGGCTATAATTTTGATTTTTGTAGGACGAATTATTCATGATTGTTCTGGTACTACGAGTATATCGACGGTTGAGACATAAAATATCAAAGTATTTATTTTGAATTTGGGCAATTTAAAACGATAGGTACCCGTTTAATATCCGTATGGCAGAATTCCATTTCCTGGCGAGACAAGACAACATTGTAACATTAATGAAATGATCGAAGGATGTATTTTACACTCAGAGATAAAGTACAAGTAGGTAAGGTGGTACTAAGGTTTATAATATTCTAAGTGTAATTTTTTAAAGCTACAAATATTATTTATTTATCTATATACTTTATTACACCAAGTAGTTACCTATTACATGAATATAGAACTAGAATTCTTAACAATAACATACAATAGGTGGCCTTATCGGTATCTGCGATTTCTTAGAGGCAACCATAGGATGGACACCAAGTGAGCCGGATACGATATGGAGCTGTCTATGGTGTAAATACAATATGTATTACTAAAACAAATACATAAATATGACATATTAGATATAATTTAATGTATAAAATATATATATAAATGTTTATTAGATATAGGTACAGGGTGAATTTTTCAAGTGGGCGTGGATGGCCAAATCCGAAACTATTAGGATTAGCGAAAAACACTCAAAGGACCACTCGGGGCCGATTTTGATAAAAACTAAAACTGCATCATTAGATTTTTCATTAAATGACATGATAATAAAGTATTTGTGTTTAATGTTTATACATGATAATAAGTACAGGGGGTTTAAGTGATTTAAGTAATTTAATAAAATGTTTTAATTATTCTTTCAACATTCATTGGTAACCTTACATGTACATATTCCACCAAAAACATTTTTACTCACAAAAAAAAATGTGATCTCGTTTTAATGTTAAATAAGTTTAAATACGAGATTTTAAAATTAAACATAGGTACGTTTTAAAATTTTGGCCTTCCTTGTTCCTCTAAATATTGGCATATTTAGAGGAACATAAACAAAGGCCAAAATTTTAAAACGTACCTATGTTTAATTTTAAAAACTATGGCTAGTGTATTGTGTAAGACGATACGTCAATGCTTATCAAATTTTTTTAAACTACATTTAGTTTTAAAAATTTTCAAAAAATTAAAAGCTATGAAGGTGCCATTGCGCCGAAATTATTAACCAGTAAACAAATTGGTAGTCGCGATGATTGCCCAGTGCCCAGGGTTCGCCGGGTGTACAGTTTTTTTTTTAACTTTTACCCAACCTCGAAATTAGACCTAATGTCAGCTCGGTGGAAAAACTTTCGTCTATTTTGACCCAATGGTGAAGTTGAAATTAGAATATAACATTATGAATATTAAATAAAACTTAAATATTTATTTTCTTGGTATTCAATATAAATCATTTCGAATAGATATGTCTCGACGTGATTGATCTAAGTTGCAAGCACTCAGGTGCACTGAATATATTGCGACCGAGTTATATTTTTAGGGTTCCGTAGTAAAACTAGGTTCCCCTACATATAGTTTCGTCAAGTCCACCTGTCACATTCTTATGAAATCTACTTTTTATAACCAACTAGCGACCCGCCCCGGCTTCACACGGGTGTTATAAACCTTCCTTTTGAATCACTCTATCTATTAAAAAAAACGCATCAAAATCCGTTGCGTAGTTTTAAAGATCTAACCATTCATAGGGACAGACAGACAGCGCGAAGCGACTTTGTTTTTATACTATGTAGTGATTTGTATGAAACTTCGCAAGTAGATGTCCTCTGTGAACCGCCTTATAAGATTGTAGTGAAATAACAAAAATGTAATAGGTAAGTAATTAGATGGTCTCCATACATGAAACTGAGGGATGGAAATATATTTTCGCGCACCCCTTCATGTTGAGTAGGCACGTATCGCTGGGTAGGTCTTTGAAAATAACATAAAGGTTTCTAAGTGACTTCTAATTGACTTCTAAGTACTTATTTAGGTGCATATTTAGTAAACTAGAACCTCCGAAAGTCCCCCCTCCCCTCCAAATTTCCAACCGCGTTATCAAAAAATCTGAATATTTCAAGCTCGTAGCATCCAATAAATACTTTCAGTTTAAACAAGATACGATCAATTAGTTTTTGAAAATATTCGCTATTTTCAGTTTTGAGTTAGCCAAATGCAAAAATAGCTTTGTATGTCATAAAATAATAAGTTAATTAATTAGGTACGATTATTAAAATTCCATACTATTCTACTTATATCAATTAATAACCATAACTACATATCTAATAAACAAATAGGTACCAAAAATAATTTAATATTTAATTCGATATACTTATAAAATAATCATATAAATACTTAACATACCTACTTATAAAATTTAATAAATTTTAATATTGAGAACCAGTAAAATTAAATAAAAACATACCTACATAACTACAACTAATTTAAATTATAATAATATACTTATAGAGCTCTTCCTCTCTCCTACCTATAAATTAAATTGTGCTGTGCCCGACAGGGTCCTTATTGAACCGATAGACCTAAGCTTACCACCTGTAATACATAAGGAATGCAATAAAGAGTGAGTATTGAAAATAATATGAAATACTTACATAATATTACATAAATACTTGCGGTCGGAAAACTGAAGTATTTCTTGCTACGGAACCCTACACTGTGGTCCGACACGCTCTTACCCGGTTTTTATTTTTCAATATACATTTACGTGAAAATGTTAAGGAACTCACTATCCTGGAAATCACATCAAATCATTTTATTGAATTGAAAACATTTATTAAGCTCGTAACTTACATAGGTAGTCTCCAACGTGCACCCTGTAAACTGCAAAATAGTTTATATAACTAAGGCCGCGGCCGCACTGGAACGGCGATGGTGATTTCGTGAACAAATAAATTTCGCTTGTCGTTTCTGCAGTGCGGCCACCGACATTATGTTTATACTAGCTGCTGCCCGCGACTTCGTCTGCGGAAAATAGATGAAAAGTAGCCTATGTGTTTTTCCAGATCCCATGCAGTCTACCTCTTCGCGAAATTTCATCCAAATCCGTCCAGCCATTTCAGCGTGAAGAAGTAACAAACATACACACACACAAACTTTCGCATTTATAATATTAGTGGGATGAGTTTGTTTTCACGAAATCGCCGTCGCGTTGCTGTCGCCGTACCAGTGCAGCCCCGGCCGAGATTTATAAACGTAACTCAGCACGTGCTTTGGCTTAGATATATTCCCGTCTCTATCTTGCACTTATAGTTTGGCAGTTGTGCGACAGTGATAGAAATAATGCTAAGCCAAAGCTCGTGCTACGTAACGTTTATTAAACCCGGCCGGTAAAATGAATCTTATAAAAAAAAACCAAACCACGTGCGTTTCATACTCGAGCACCAAGGGTTCCGAACCGTCCTTCGACGTTTTAAAGTTAAAAAACCGGGACCGCATGAGTAAGATCGTTTGTGAAGTCATTTTGATGATTAGTTAAAAACTGTGCCATTTACGAACATCGTTTTATTTTTCTTATAATACTCGTATTTAGGTAAACTTTTATGAACTCTTAGGTATTATTTTAGATTTTTCGCTTTGTAAACTTTGGAGATAGAGAGGAATGGCATTTTTTAGACATTTTTCATCATATTCCAAAACTATAGATACGGCATAAAAGAAAATGAAAATATATTTTGAAATGTACAGATAAAGCCCTTTCATATGATATGCCACTTGACCTACAATGAACAAAGCTTTGACAGTTGTCAGGTTTATTAGATGTAAAACAAAAAATCGGTACCTACATAATGCTATTCTTACCTACCTACCTATCGATATTGATTATTTAGAGTTGGTAAATAATCGATTACACTTTTATCTACATTAACGCCGAACAAAATAATTATAACTGGATAAAACTGGACTGGACTGAAAATACTAAATTTACTGCAAATTTCTTGAGAGTCAGAGTTAAATAAATTAATCTTAAAAACGGTCATAGTAATGATGTAATAAGTAAATAATTATGTGCTTTGCATGTGGGCAGCTTATTCCCGAGTAGATACTCGTAGGTACATCTCAACTGTCCTGAGAGAAACGTGATATTATGAAGGACACCATTACATGGTTGATAATTTTTGTAGGTACTTATCTAAATAATGTAAAGATGAATAAAGTTATTTTTAAGCCCTCTCGCATCTTCCTTAAGCAGAACGCGTGTTAATATTGGAATGCATGTTAATCTGAAATACCTACCTTATTTTCAGTAACCTTTCAAGTTATCAATTAGAGTCTATTGCTTATTCAACAGACCAGCTGTACCTACTGCGAATACCTACGTCCTTATTGATATTAAGATTTAGAAACTTATAATAACCATCTTATTGTGTGATCTATGTAACCGTTCAATACGAAAACTAACATGAAGTAAAGAAAACCAAATATTACCGCTTTAACAGTTTATGAATTTCCAAAATAAGTTGAAAATCTTATGGCAATTCGTATTCCTTTAATAGTAATATGAATTAAAAGAAGATTTCAGAAGAACTTGCAAAACTATTCTTATATAAGTTTATTTTATATTTTATTATGTAAATGATTATTTGAAAAAATCCTGTGAACAAATGTACGATATTTTCTTAAAATCATCTCTTGAAAATCAGAAACAAAAATCTGGGGTCTATTATAGAAACAGTTTCCATTAACGATTACAAGGGTTCGATAGAAATTGTAACGAACACGAAGCGGATTCCTCTCCGGATTCTTTTCGTGATAAGTTTAGCTCGTTTCTGCACGATTTGCTACTGATTATAGTCCTGCCAAATGAATTTGGAAGGCGCAAAAAAACTTTTAAGGGCCCTACTCGGCTGTCGCGTCGCGTTTTTATCACGTGAATTAGCTTTTAACCTAAACATCGGTCGTGCAGAAATATTAATGTACCTAGTACGTACCATGTGTAGGTTTTACACGACACTGGGTAAATTATGTACCTATAGTTTTTAGGTAAGTATTTGGGATTTAAATTAAACGACAGTGAAACGATTTTTGATGCTTGCATTGGGTGAAAATGTTATGATGACTATTTATTTATTTAATACTTCACGCACACAAATGTACAGAGGCAGACTTAAGCCTTAGGCATTTTCTACCAGTCGCCCTTTGGGTGATGCAGAGACAAACTATTTATGGTCAATAAATTATACTGTTACATTGTTTGATTATCGTGTTTTTATAATACGACAATCGAACATGTAACTAAAGGATGGTTTATTTTCGGAGTATTAGAAAAACTATGGCTAATTAAGTATCCCTTGCGTGGATAATACCATAAAGTAACTATATGACTAAAATGTGCGTTATCTTGAATATTTGAACACAGCAAAAAAATACAAACATAATTATTAGGTAGGTAATTACGTAGGTAGATATTATAGCCAAACAGGAAACAAAACTTTATTTCTTATAAAAAAACAGGTTTAAAAAAAACCGACTTCCAAAAACTACACTAAAAACTATGAAATAAAAATGTTAAACTTCCATAAATAAAAATCTAAATGTATATTGAAGTCGGCGGGGCCTCTTCTTCAGGTTTCTACCTCTCAGCCTTTGAACAGGAAGAACGTGCGCAGTGTGTGCAGCGAACGTGCAGCTTGCTTTGCGCCTCGACAAATTAAAATTTTCTTTCATTCCTCCTTAATCTATAATGTTGCTTATATTTATGCTAGGCCCCGCCGACTTCAATATACATTTAGATTTTTATTTATGGAAGTTTAACATTTTTATTTCATAGTTTTTAGTGTAGTTTTTGGAAGTCGGTTTTTTTTAAACCTGTTTTTATTTTTATCTTTTTAGTGTAGTGTAACCATTTTTGTTGTTGTTAATTTATTACAATAAAGTACCATTAAATCATGGACAGAGCGACTTTGATCATTTATGTACTTTTACCGTCTGTGACTTTTACCGAGATCGATTACTTCCACGAATTTAAATAGGTATGTACTTATATTTATAGATGTTGGTGGATGAGAGCATTTCAGTAAACAAAAACCGGGCAAGAGCGTGTCGGACCACGCAGTGTAGGATTCCATAGCAAGAAGTATTTTGAGTGTTCCGACCGCAAATACAAGTTTGTATTTCATAATATTATTATGAACTATTATTATTTTTACGGTTGTCAAACTCAAAATGGAAAATAGTGAATATTTCAAAAAATTTGTGACGTATCTTGTTCAAACCAATTTCAATCGAAAGTATTTATTAAATGCTATAAGCTTGATTTTTTCCAGATTTTTTGATAGCGTGGTTGGAAAATTACAGGGGGGGACACACATTGTTAACGACTTTGGGAGCTCCTAGTTCACTCAATATGCACTTAAATAAAAAAGGTATTTAGAAACCTTCATGTTATTTTCAAAGACCTATCCAACGATATCCCACATGGTGGGGTGCGCGAAAATATTATTTTTCATCCCTCAGTTTCATGTATGGGAGCCCCCCCAAATAATTTTATTTTTCGTAATTTCACTATAGGCCTTAATGGCGGCTTGTAAAAGATATCTACCTACGAAGTTTCATATAAATTGGTTATGAACTGTAGATAGTAGTAATAGCAATAGGCTCGCTCCCTAGCCTTCTATCAAATGCGACTTAAGCATAAAAAAATTGTGTGTACTATACACATCTGTCTAACCTTGCGGGAAATATCGGCGTGATGTTATGTATGCATAATATCGAGATCGATTGCGTTCAGGAATTCATGTACCTACACAATATCACTTTTTCATCATCGTCATGATGTCATCGAGATACACCAAAAATACCGTTTATTACACCTCGTTAAAAATCTACTCAACCAAAGTTAATAAAATTTATATGGGACCACCTCGCGAGCTTCTTCTACCATATGAAAAAGAATCACGTAAATCGGCTCATAAACCACGGAGTAATCGGTGTACATACATGAAAAAAAAAAAAAAAAAAAAAAAAACCAACCGAATGCAGAACCTCCTCCTTTTTGGAAGTCGGTTAAAAAGGTATACCTATAATTTATAATTAAAACTAGTGGTCGCCCACGTGTAATGTACGTATTTGTAACGCAAATTATTAAAAGGTGTACTTTATTATAAATTTTACATTTCTGCACTCCTCCTTAATAAACTTTGGCTATGCCAACACACACTTATACTCCGCGCAATACGTATGTTTAAAAGGGGTACAAAGTTTGTTTTTCACGTAGGTTTACATATAGATAATTACAGTAAGATCCCGTTTACTAGAACGAAGAAGTTTGTGTTTCACTCACTCAGTCTTAAGGTTAGATCAAATAGGTATCTAGATCAGCGTAATACCAAGCATAAGTAGGTACTTGGTACTAGTTTTCATCTCGAATTTTTGGGCCTGACGGACGTCAGTCAGTGAGTGTTGATCGCGCGAATATTATAATTACTTATCACTTACACAATACATACTATGTAAACTAACTTTTAAGATCATGTGCACATACGCAGTAAGTAGTAAGTACTTTTTAGGGTTCCGTACCAAAATGGTAAAAAAGGAACCCTTATGGTGCGACTTCGTCTGTCTGTCTGTCTGTCTGTCTGTCACACCTGTTTATTTCAGCAACTACTAAAGCTATCGACTTGAAATTTGGAACAGTTATAAAGAATGCTTGTCCAACTATATTGCAAATGAAAAAAGTCAATAAATATTTTTATTTTCATTGCAAAAGGGGCCGGAGTGGGGGTCCAAAATTTCAAAGTGAAATATAATATCAAATACTAGGTCAAGTGACATATCATATGAAAGGGCTTGATATGCACATTTCAAAATATTTTTTTATTTAATTGGCCGGTTTTTTTATTCTCAGCCTAGTGTTAGAAAGCTGAACTTTTTATTACCGATTTTTTTTGATTTGTAAATGGACATAAAAAAAAAAATAAGATTTGTCTCAACATTTTTTCTAAAACTGTTATTGTATCACGCAGCTACATTAATGAAGTAGGTATATTTAGGTTAAATTTTAGCTCAATCCATTATGCAGTTTGGCTGGTAAATAAAGTGTAAAAAACCTTGGAGAACATAAATCATAATTATTACTAATCGATTCAGAAATTCCCCAAACTAATGCTGCAGACTGATAGCTAACATATCCCGTTACCAGGGTTTTCTCTTGGACCACTCAATACGGGACACCCTGTATTTTTACAAAGTTCTCTTTTATGTTCTATGCACTCACAATCAACTAAAATAATATTATTGTAAGTTTAGCATATTAATTAAATAACTTATCCAAAACGGATGGCAGTAGGTACCTACTCTCAAATATAGTTTATTTAATGTGATTGCTAAGACGAAGTTCGCAGTATTTCTCTAACGTCTAAGACGCTGGTCCTGGTTCAAATTATTTGTAACATTTACGTCTTCAGACTCAGTAATCATAATAACATTAAAATTATGTGTTTGCTTGCGGATTTTTTCTTTAATCATGTTATTCCTATTTCGAAAAGGGTAAATACTAATGGTACATCAAAATAAGTAACGCACATCTAATGTTTCTATCATTAAAACTACTATAGCACCAATTACCTATAATATGACTATTATCCTACGAATAAATAAATTAACTGTCAAAACCTAAATATTAATGTACAACAAAGAATATAAAAAAAAATCAAAACATTACATCTAAACAATGATATCGTACGAAAAATATTAATTGCATATCAGACTAACTAATGTTTCAACAAGATTTGTATGACGCATGTTATTTCATTATTTGTGTGTCAACTTTGTTTTGATAAAATAGTAGTGAATAAGTTGTGACAGAAGTGACAGAATCGAATTGGCCAACCCCGACTCCACGTGGTCTTGTCTGCTCTACACGAGAGTGTTTTTATAAGCCCGGAGGCGCGGAGGTAGAGCAGCGAAGGTGAGCCCGGGTGCCTGCGATTTGTTACGCAAGGGCGGAGGAGCTGCGCTTCCCGCAGCGCCGGAGACGTGTAAATAGCAACTGGATATTGAAAAATTCTACGTGAATATCTCTGATTTAAAAAAAAAAAACTTTGTTTTGACTATAATAAATTATTTTTCCATTACTTTTTTCTAAAAGAAAAATCGTTATAGGCCGGTAATAGTTTCAGTATAAAATATATACCTTTTTCTTTACAGCTATTCCCGCACTAAATACTTCTGTGATACCTACTTCTAAGCTCCTCCCCCACTCATAAATTTCTGCCATTTCACTCGTGAGCCGAGCTATAGCGGGCAAGCAATTTGGTGTAAACGCGTCGAAAGTTGTCACATTACGGGCTCCAAATTGCTCAGGATGGTCAAATGTCTCTCAGATACGTTTCCAGGGGTAAAATCTATCTGTAATTTTCCGTATAGGCTACCCCAGCCGTTTTATGATGACCATCACATTTACCATCGTTTTAGTAACATTGATGCTTATAAAACTGGTTCAAAGTGAAAAGTTTAAATAATACTATTAAAAGTTGGTATTACGGCTAATAACAGCTTTTTATTGTGAATTTAAAAACAATATTTAATGCCCGAATTTGTGAGCTGTGATTAATGATTAATGTGTCATTAGCAATGTTTTAATTTATAAAAATAATTTTGAAAAATTATTATCAAAACATGTGACTTTTCACATATATAAAGACATACTTTCTAAGTTAATCGAAAATCTTTTTTATTTTGATTTACTATAATTTACTATTGTACATAAATATTAAGTACATAATAATTAGAATTGATTGTCTTTGAGTATGCATTGGAGGTTATAGTTTGTGATTGAAGGGACAGGTACGGTACCTACCTCAGATCATAGAAACAAGGAGATATGCCATCATAGCAAATTAGTACGGGAACAACTGCTGCCACTTTTAGTACATTTTTCGACACAATTGCGTGCATAATTAAGCGCTCCTTGTGAATAAAAAAATGTCCCACGCATTGAACATTCCGCACACCCTCAATCTAACACTGTTAATCGTCACTCTACAATAGCACTAAACTAAAACATTGTATTTATACCATCGATCGTGTTCGGTTCGTCGTCAGCGCGTACGTTATTAATATGAGCAATTTGCTCAAGATCAGGCATCAAGCTCGATAGCGCCTTGACACATCTCCTTGTTTCCATGATCTGAGGTACCTACCATAGAAAACCTTATTATTTAGATTTCTCTGGTACCTAGTACTCACCTACATTACTCGCTGGATATGCTCAAATGAATAATACCGAGACGTTGTCAAGGAGGTCCTTGAGATCTTCTACTGAGTTGAAATAAAAGTTGATTATAAAACCTTTATGAAGGCTTCTTCGGACTTTATTGTGTAAGCCTGTCGTCTGCACTATTGTATTCCTGTCCTTAATTAAAAGTTTTATACCATGAATGAATAGGGACATCGCCTGTGTAAACCTAATTGAATTCAGCTACAATAACAAAAGACGGTAAATATTTCAAAAAACGGGTGGCAGTATGAAATTAATTATATGGAATGTCTATAGCCTGATTACATGTAAGTTTCCAAATATTAGTAATGTCTTAGGTTTTCGCGATCACTACACATTTTAATAAAACATAAAAAAAAGGATTACATCGCGTAAGTATATGAATAAAGTTTTGTTTTCCTGACGTTTTGAACACTGCAGTGTTTGTGGTCGCAGGATGACTAAGCTGGTAGGCGACATGACATATATTCAGCATTTATTTTCTATCTACAGCACAAGATTTTTTAATTGTATTCGTTTCGATGCACGCAATAATCGCTCACGGTGTCTTGATGTTTCGCAGTGCGGTATGACGTTTGGGACTTGATTATCTTAAGAACAGGATTCCAAACAGATGGTACTTGCCAACCATCCTCTCTATTGATTCTTTTAATTTAAATAGTCTCACGGAGTATTCTAGGAACCTACATATCGGTTCTTCTTGGCGAAGATTTAAAGTTGATCAAAACCACGGGCTCTCATCAGGAACAAAGGAACATTTGTTGAAATAACTCATAATAGATGGCGTTATATGTATCGATTTGTTATTGAAGTTTGTGTAAAATTGAGAACATGAAAAAATACATCATGAAAAATATTTTTTTCAAATTTTGAAAAATCCTTTAAGCATGGAAAAATGTATAGCCCGAAGATAGCCCGCGCTAAATCGGTCACATTTCTTTATATGAGATGAGGCATCTGTACGTATAGTATTATATTATCTGTGTCAAAACGTAGAAAATGGTTGGGTTTGCCTACGGCATGCACATTCAAACATTGCAGAATTTGTGAAGTGCATATTCTTGACGTCAGCTAGGCGCTACTCTAATCACTGATAAATAAATTATACAGTTGAATGCACACTACTTTTGAATTTAAGGAAATGATTAGGTACCTATGAATGATGGTATAAAATGAAAATAAATTATTTGTGTGTAAATAAATTATAAATTAAGAGGCTTAATAAATTGCTTTGCAGGTAACTCACATACCTACCTATACATTATGTTGTATCATTACACTAAATATAAAGTTGATAATAATCATTATTGTGTTTAAGTAAAACTGAAATTTAGATATAATAATAACAATTAATAAATAAAAATAAAAAATAAATAATTAAAACGATGCTTTAGTTCTATTTATCTTTTTCGAAAATAATAGAGGACTGTAATGTTAATTTGAACTAATTAATTAAAACTCATTTTCAATTTAAACATACGCAAAAAAAATTTAAAAAAAACGCAATATGTTGCAATAAATATATGGTCGTACCTACTTTTTTATGACTTTATAACCTTACTAAAAAAACCATGCAACGAACGCATAATAACGGCAAAGCTGCACAAAGCAGCAGTGGTGCACGTACCCCGACCTACCCCTATCTTGTTAAATGCACTAGCTACTTTATATGCAAGAGGGTGCCCCTTAATTTCCGTCGCGGAAAACATTTATAGTTCGGAAGAACGAAAAAATTATCGCAATATTAAATCGAATGCGAGTTTTTTTATCATTGAAATGTATTTATATATTATCAAAATGCATATCGTGATTTATACGATCCTTTCATAAGAAAATTCTATTAGAATCAATTTGAATCAATTTGATTTTTTATGTTTGCAATGACTGTGTTTTAACGTTTATTAGCTTATCAAATAAAATATTAAATTTGACATTGCAGATTTCGATAGGTTCATCGTGAGTAGTGTTGCCCAAATGCAAGACCGAGACGAGTCTAACCCCGTCTTTGGTCTCGGTTCTGCGTCAATACCCATAGTCGTGGTCTTAGTTTTAGCATTGTACATTCATTCTTGGTCTTGGTCTTAGTCTTGCTGTAATTAGATGGTCTTGATCTTGCGAAAATGATTGTTGCAAGACCGATTTTGGGCAACACTAATCGTGAGTAAATAGAACGTGTAGAGAGCGTTTCACATAAGAAGTCCTTGCGACGCGACGCTAATGTCCGGTGTTGGAAGTCTTTTTTCAGTACTAATTCTCGTTCACGGTGAACGGTAAAAAGTGGTGAACGGTTCACCACTTTTTAGTGTCCTAGGCATTAATTCAACACATACATCTTCAAAAAAATAAAAGGTTAAGACCTACTGACACAAGAGTGATGTGAAACGCTCTATAATCCCACGTCCATGCTCCACAATCATTATTAAATTCGAAATCTTATATTTGCGAGACTATGGTTCCAAGAAGTCTTAAAACCAACGAGTTTTAAATTCCTGTAAAGGAAAAGTATACCGTGAGTAGTAAAGTTTACGAACATATATTACCGTTCAATTTAGAAGCTTGTAAGCTATAGGTAACAAGCTATAGGAATAATATTATTAGTTCCAAGAAATCCTGTTCCTAAACCTAAAGATCTGAGATCCCTTTGCGACTATCAGCAGTATTTCCAGCAGTAAAACCGTAATGGCCGAGACAAAAGGACTTGTTGCTTCAACATTGTCATTTATTTTTTTGTGAACACTTATATTCCTTTCCCTCTGGGCCATACTTTTTTGGGCAACGACGAAAAAGGTTATTTGTATCAACTGTATAGCTGACAAATCATTGTTATGTATTTAGAAGAAAATGGTCTGTTTCAAGGAAAAATTTTACCTAAATACTTAATTTGTTGTAGATTGTACCACTTCTTTCTAACCTAATCCTTATTGTATTGGTCTCAGATCATAGAAACAAGGAGATAATTACGCCATCATAGCAAATTATCACGGGAACAACTTACTGATGCCTGTTTATTTCAACTTTTATAAAATGACGTTTCTTGTTGCATTCGACAAGTTTAAATCAGTCCGGCACTATCTTAACAATCAGTAGATAGTCTGGCAACACGTTATAGATGATTGTTTACGTTAGATATTCATTGAATATAAAAAAATAAACTGTTATAGTATTACGTAATTCTGTTCAATTTTCCCTAGATTGCAACCGCCCCTCCTCCCAAACGCAACGGCACTCAGTAGCCAGATTGTCATAATGGTTGTCAAGAAGCATGCCAAAACACAACTAAAGTAATCTTAATTGTTATAAAATCAGGTAAAATTTACAGTGCCAGCTCTCACTCTATAACCAAAGGTAGCAGTTAAAAACACAGCTGACCTTTTGCGGTATAAACGACAACAATAACGCAATAAAGGTATATAAAATGAAAGAAATATGTGTATTTGTTGTTGTAATCAACCTGCAGTGCACTTGCAGTGTGTTCGCAGTCCCCCCTCGCACCGTGGGGTTACAACAATAAGCACAAACAACCGTCACGAGGAATAATAAATGCTATTGATTCGCTGACCGATGCTATAATCCCCGCGTTATCCCCACGCGGAAACATATTGCTCACAGCTGAGTCTAATAAAAAAATATCAAGGGGAAACATGTTACCCAATCTACAAATGTGATAAATAAAAATGACATTTATATTCCTTGTGTGGTATTAATAAAAGTTTAATAAAATCCGACATAACCACATACAATTCGTTCGTCTGTCGCACTTGACAGACACAATTGATTTCGACTTGAATGAGGCGGATTTTTTAAATGCGACAGATGGAGGGTTAATCTTAGAATCATACGACGATGCTAAACCGATAACCTATTAGGTTTAATCTTTTTCCCTTAAACTGGGGAAAAAATGGTGAAAGGCCAAAGCAATGTTCATGAATAAGCTATTCGGTTCTGAGGTCGTACTAAATACATTTTCTAGATCATTTGGCCTCTACATACTTTATTTTCTTTCATAATATTGATTTGGAAATAGAAAAGGAAAAAAAATCTGATGAGAGCGCTATTGAGTATACGCTATGAGATTATGTACCAGATAATTTTCCAGGTATAGTGTAGGAGATAATTATTTTTAGTTAATAAAGAACAACATGTTTGTTATTTTATTAATTGTTCATGGAAACTTATCGTAATAAGAAAACAATAAAGGTAATAATGATATCCTGTTATTGAATGACCTGTCTAGCATTCTTCATACCTACTACCTCAGATCATAGAAACAAGGTGTGATGTGGTATGATCTGAGCCTACTGCTATTAGAATTTCAGCTCTGACTACCATACGGCCATTAAAAATAAAAATTATCACATTGTTCCATCAAAAGTGTACTAGTATATCACTAGTTCTTTTTTCGGTTTTCGAGTTACCTATACATATACATTTTTAACATGGATCTACAAAAGTCCTAGCGCCGCGCCGCGCCGTCTACTACGTGTACAAAGGGCGCATCGGCTTTATTTGTTCAATCATTGAAATGTGCCTCCCCCAGCGGTGGAGTAGCAATACCTATTTAATGTTTTATTTTGCAATAAAAGCGGCGAATGCAGCTGCAGCACATTAGTTATGCTGGTGTTAGACATGTTTGTTTTTTCTCAACGCTCCGCTAGCTCGCAGAAAGTTTCGCTCAACATTTGCTACCGCTAATTAAGTTATTGTGTTCATGTGTAGTGCTGTGTACCTTTCGTAAATTAACAAGTACGAAACCTGGTAAATGAACAGGTATAAATTTTACATGAGTTAGTACAGATAACTTGAGGCGGATGGAGGGCGGCTGAAATCATGAAATGTTTATTCGTTGGCTTCGCGAAGTAATTAGAACGGTGATGCCCTAACCAGCCTTAACCTAGTTGTTATAATGACTTATTTATTGAGGAATGGAAAGTTAAGGCTGGAGATATTTGTGAGGTTTTTAGCACTAACTTGCCTAAAACAAGTGTATTTATTTTTGGTATTATTCGTGTTCAACAGATGTTTATCTTTTTTGTGGTAAGGCCCTACTTGTTTAAAGTTCATGTACCTTCATGCGGGACATTTTTTTTTTCTTTTATAATGTTGTTGCTGTCTCGGTTGACTCCTACATTACAAAATGTTAATATTATTTATATTTAAATATATTTAAATGACGATTTTTTTTAAACCATCACATCATTCAAGGCTATTTTCGGCAAGAGAATGAACATAGAACGATACAACTGCCATACAGATTGTTAATATTTATTTGTTGGTCGCAAACGAATGGAAGCAAAACAATTGAGTGTATCAGCTGCCCATTATCTCTGTCGAATTGTAAAAGTCAACAGGGGGAGTTTCTGTGCGGTCCTCGCGGGCAATTGAATGTTAACTTGTCATAGCTAATGCGCTATTGTCATTTTGAAGCTAATTTTTTTTTTAAAGTATTCTTCAGGCATTCATTATAATTAATCGCCGGGCGCGTTAAAAATTCAGAAAATATTTTCTAGGTCGATACCCAATCCATTATTTAAAATTTTATTTACGTATTCTTAGTTTTGGCAAGTTCTTGTAAAGAAGTTGGTTTATGCCAAACGTTTTTAAAATACCTATAAGTAATATTTGTTTAAAAAAAACCACCAAAACATAGTGTCGCTAAAATATTACGTCACAAAATCACCGTATAATATATCAGCCACTACCTAAAAACATGGTGTAAGTACGTCATGCATCATGCTTATCAATAAGTCCTTTACTTTATCGATCCGGCCCGGAACGGCGCCATAGACCCCTCTTTTCAATGTTATTATTTGATGCGGTAATGTAAGCCATTGTGGCAAGGGAATTTGAAGAGACGAAGGAACCATTGTGAACCAAGTGGTGGGTGAAACGGCAATTTTTTGGGATATTAATACCATTGATTCATGAAATAACGACACAAGTTTTTTTTTTGTGAAATATGAGTTAAGATTCTACAGGTTGATCTTATTGTATCAGCAACACTATCGATATACTTGATGAAACAATGTAGGGTGTACAATAGTCACGAGCATAAAATATGTATTACCATGGACAGTTTGGCAACAATATCAGATTTAATCGTTATAAATGAATAAATATTATTTATGCTCGTGACTGTACATTTGCAAACAATGATTGTTTTGTTTCTGAAAAACTAAAAATTCTGTTTTAGTGTTCTCCAAAATCAAGCTCATAACTCATTTTATCACTAATTAATATATTTATACCGACAAGATCACTATAATTAACTCAAAGAATTTCGATAGAATTACGTTAGATATTATGTCATATTTTATCGTAATTTTCAACAGCGAATAAGTACGTTTTGCGTCCCGGAAATGCATTTTGTAAAAATCTTAGTGCTTGTTTTATTTGCCTTGTAATGTTGACCAAATTCCGTTTCCGTCCGTCCAACCAGGAGATAATAACCCAGTCTTAGGGCTTGTACACAAAACTGCAAATCGGCGCGATGCGAATTCGCAACGCAGAAAACAGCAACGGGAATTGCTGCGATGCCATTTCGTGCGGCAAGGGGTCTCGCTACCTCGGTTAGGGTGACCATTCCTTCGACGATCGTCAACCATGCTGAATGTATTTTTTTAACTAGGTAGTGACCTGTGACATGGATAGTAAAAAATGTTTTACACTGCTGTTAGATATTAATCAAAAGATATAAAAAAAATTAAACACAAAGAAACGTAACATCGCAAGAATGCGCGATGTGAATCGATTCGCAAGTTCTTGCGATGCGTCGTGCGAGCTCATAGATTTTTGAGATGCGTCGTCGTATCGCAGTTTTGTGTACAAGCCCTTACAACTCAAATGAGTTGCAGAGAAATATATTAATAAGATGTAATCTTTATTGTCGGCAAACCTTTTTGGAATTCTTTTAACGGTAAAAAATTATGCGTTTTTGCAAAAGCTTTGCCGTGCTTCGGAGATCTCATTACATTTTATTAAAAATTCTGAAAGACTGAGAACTGAATTAGCTTTAATATTATTAGTGTACCTATTCAACAGTAATTCCGTATCTTTATTCAGAACTTGATTATGCAGCTAATTTACCCCAACATAGTTGAAAAAGACAAACAATCATGTTATACCTGCATATCTTAATGTTAAAATAGAAGTGATTGTTATTTATTTCACTGCTTTACTAAATGATGCCCTACAAAATTACTTAAGTAGTTATAACTGGATACAGAACCACCTCACGGATGAGTGACTTATAGCAGTCTTTAGAGGGCAGCTATTTCTTTCATTTCAACTATTGAAAGGGGAAGAAAAATAACGCCTCCATCAATGAGTCGTAGGGGATTAGCAACATGGCTCTGCAATATTTGTATCATTTTTATTTATTTGATGTGAATTTGTTTTGATGTAGGTTTTCTGTTACACAAATAGAAAACCTTCGTATCCATGCCCTCTAGCGTAGGGACGGACGTCTAGAATGTCTGCATTACAGCTTCGAACGACCAATTATAATGTTTTTCCTAATTATTATTAAGCTTCACATACGGATTACGGACGTTGCTGTAAATAGAAATGAGGACAGTCTAGACCAGTGTTTCGCAAACTTTTTATGCACAAGGACAGTCAACCCTACTGTTACAGGTGCTGTAAGTACCAGCAGTATGCATAATGCACATAAGGATCTGCAGAACGCGCCCATACATTGCAGGTACAACCAGAAGCTGTACTATCACCACTGTTTTGCTTAGTGCAGCTGTGACACGGTTTAGGATGTCACATGTGCAAGAAGTACTTATGTAAGTACGACAGTATAATGTCGGCAGATTCCTATACTCGTCAAGCCGTAAAAGGCTTTGTTTGAATTTATGGAAGAGTGGCCCTTTTACCTTCAGCCTACTTTCTGTTAGCCTTTTCCACTGTTTGTAACCTGCTCTTTGAAGTGTTTTTGACCTTTTATTCTTTGTATTGTATTGATATATGTTGTATAATCAGCGATTGGTTTCGTTATGATAGTTTTGATTGTTCAGGTACAGTTGGTCATTGGGTGAACTTGCGTACCCGAACTTACGTAGAGATCTCGAAGTAAATAAAACACGGAATAGATTTTTTTCTATTCCGTGGAGAAAAATATGATTCTAAGAAACGACTAGGTTTATGAACATTTAAGACACCAAGTTAAGATAAAAATACGGAATTTCTTGATCTTATCATATTAAGATGAGTCACAAGACCTACCTAATAAATTTGACAAAAACAGTTTTAAAACAAATAAGAACATTTTCAAAGAATAAATATTGTGATTCAGCCAGATCAAAAGATTAATTAGGAAATCTTTGCACCGACTTAGCGTATGTATACCCTACAGATAAAGTAATCAGCAATATCCAAAGAAATAATAATTATAAAGTACTAGGTACAACGAAATATTAGCGCATGTCTGTACCTACACTTGGTAACCAAACACATTTTCTAAAAAATATTTAATTGTATAGGGTGCCCGTAAACATTACAGTTAATTGAATGTATCTCCTGCGGCGTTGGTTAAATAAAACCTTGTCATAGTACCATGTCATGTCCCACGGCAAACCACAGGGGAGATTATTCAGGTAGGTACCTAAAATTCAATATTTGTGGTCAGCCGTTAACATTGTCATTCAAAATTCTACCACATTCTAAGGGAGATTAAGTTTATTTTTGCGTTCAATAATTACTAAAATTTATATTCGTTTTCCACAATCATAAGCAGTGGAAAATAAATAAATTATTTTAGTGACCAGGAATAGTTGATAGATTTCTAAAACGGGTGTAGTAATGAAGGTTGATGCAATAAAATTGAAGCCGAATATTTTGTTTGCGTCATTTTTCCGAAATTTCTTTGCTTACATCGATGTTATAGTTTTTGGTGGAACAATTTGTTATAGTATGGTTATTTTTTCTGCTATTATTTTAATTATTTACTGTATGATAATACAACTACACACTCAATCAAATACATACAGTGTAGGACGCATACAGATGCTTCATCTCATATTGTATACAAAGAAACGTGACCGCCGTAACGTGGACTATCTTCGGTCTATACATTTTTTCGTGTTAAGAGGATTTTAAATATTTTTAACAAAATATTTTTCATGGTCTATTTTTTCATGTTCTAAAGGACACTGGCAGACGCCCATAGAACGCTGGGCTTCAGAATGTGCAAGTCGGCACAGATATGAAATTAGTTTGGTGTGATCGAATATTTCAAGAGAATTACCAAATTTATTTATTTTTTTCGTTTTTGTACGTAATTGAGTTAAAGAGAAATCTTCGTATTTGTGACAGTGAGGTTAAGTATGCATTGTAAAGGTCAAAAAACCATTGCGAGAAGCGGCTAAGCTAGCGAGCAATATTGTTATGCACGCGTTTCTCTCCACGGGAATCGGGCAGGCGGGCGCGACTCGATGATTTCCCGAGTGGCCGATTCACACCACAGATCGTTAACGCGGCGTCATCCGACTGTCGCTCATACAACGTGATCAACACTTGGAAATGTCCGCTTAATTACTTACAAAAGTTTTTTTTTTTTTTAATATAATTTCATATTTTTACATTATTACCTATTGGTTGGTCACCTAAAGCGTGGTAAAATTCAAAAATCTTTTCTAATAAGATGTTTCAGATTTTGTCACAAAAATTCAGAAATAAGGTGAAAATAAGTTTCAGTCCATCTGTATCCATAATACTCGGTAGATGAAAGACTTTTTTAATGGACTGAAACGTTCTACGTTTTTAGAGTTCAGAAAAATTGCATTGATTAAGTATAATAGGTATCATTGTTGCGTTTGTCTATTTGTCCTATAACAGACATTTTTCTGAGAACATTTCTCATGACGAAGAAGGACCTACTTTGCGGATACAACATAACATCACTGCTATATTCCCAAAAGGGAGAAGTAGGTACCTGTATAGGACCTACACTCGTATTTCGCTTATTATAATATTAAGTCCCATGTAAAAGGGAGCGAGTCCATTCCCATAAACCGTGTACAAATCCCGACTCTGAGCTACTATTGAAAATTTTCTGGTGAAAAATCCCTGAAAAATTCAATAACAATGCTCGATCCAGGGAGCGAAGACCTCAGCAGCCGCTCTTGCTACCACTAGACAAACAAAACAATAACAGTCTTTTTCAACACACTTGCTCATAAAATGGCTCTAATTTCACTGCAATTAGGCACGTAAACTCATCAAACGGTGACTTTTTCATTGCTATTATTCACAAATGACTAGGGTTTTTTTATTCATCTGCCTAGCCTTTTCCCAAATTATATTGGGGTCGGCATCCAGTCTAACTAGTTTTGGCTGAATATCAATATTTTACGTGAAGTGACCGCCATCTGACCTCCACAACCCAATTAATGGGTAATACCGGTATTCGAATGTTAGACCAGCTGTCAGACTTTAGGGCTTCTGACTACCCGTAACCATTGTCAAAGATATTCTTATGACAACCGGGACCGACTGCTTAAGGTGCTCTCCGAGGCACGGAGGGGTCTCGATGTGTAAAGAACGGTCACCCATCCAAGGACTGACCGCGGCAAGCGCAGCTTAACCTCGCAGATCGATCGATCAGCGCGGCCGTCATTTAGCCACGAGACCCTCTACTAGGGTTTTTTTATTACTAAATAAAATGATGTTTTCGTATTATTTAATTCACAAGTGTGTTGAAAAACATCGTATGATACACGTGTGTATTGATGATTACCGTCCTTGGCTCTCTTAAGACCCTCGCCAGACGGCTCGGGTCAATGGCGCCTCAGCGGTAATCACCAACATTACAGACTTGTAACATAATGTACTATTAACAATGTAGTATAAAATACAAACATGTACATTGTACCTACATATAAAATACAACACACGTTATCAATGAGCGGCTTAGGGTGGCTACTTAGATGCCCTTTGCTTTGAGGGGTTAACGCAAGTGAGCCCATTCGGTAGCGTGGGGGACTCACCTGCTCAAAGACACCTCTGGGGAGATTAATAGTGTAAGCTTTCGTCTGAATTTGCAAAGAGGGATCAAGCAGAAAAGCTTTTCTAAAAATAGTATACGGTACCTGAAATAGGGGACACCAGGTATAAAAGTAACACGGGATTAACGTAACAAATGAGTTTCTGAACGATCTATGCTAGCTACACTGATGGCTTGTATCACTGATTTGCGCCATTTTGAACCCCCGTTCACCTCAGCAGCTCTCACAGGCGCTGTGCTGTCAGGTTTAGACGTAGCGAGTCGGTGCCGTAAAAATACCTCCAAAGTAAGTTTTGACCGTTTTTTCCAACTGTTTGTTTTTATAATGGTAGGTTTAAGCTTGCGTGTTAAATGTCAGTAAAGTAGCTTAACTATTCATCTTTCGATTTTGGCGTTGGAAACGGTATCTTTCTAACGGTTTTTTTGGGTTATAGGCATGTGTTTGTCATAATCGGTAAAATTTAAAGACAGGGTTGAAAGTAACAACTTGTTACTTTCATCCCGATTACATATGTAGTTTGTATGGAATAAGTATAGTTTCTTCTATACAGTTTATATGGAATCCTTTTCAAATAGCAGGTCACATAAAAAATTTGTACAACAATGCCTAGTGTCAGCTGTGGGTTCATGTAGACTCTACCAATAATGAAATATTTTTTTGTCTGACTAAGATCTCATTTTCAAATAATATTGATTATTTCAGAAGATTGTTGTTTCCTACAAATGTTTTTTTTTGTTTTCATAATTGTGACACTAATGTAAAACCTAAAAGGCTTAATAGGTATGTTGATTTTGAAAGTAACTTAATTTTTATTTACAATATTAAATTTACAACCATCCCCTTACACTGTTACAACCAACCCTAGGGGTAGGGATGGTTGTAACTAATTTCACTTTTTTTATTTAGTCGTTTTTCTCAAAATATGTAATGTCTATTGCATTTAAGCTGATGTTTTAAGATAGCTGAAAAACCAATCTATCGTGTGTACTAATTAGAATTTTGATATTCAAAAAGCTCTCTGTGATATTATAAAAAAAATTAAAATCGTTACGTTCATCCCTGGTCTCCCCTACATTACATTCACAAAACTGTCATAATATTTAGATCAGATGAAGTTTTCTTATTTTTACTGCACGACTGGGCAAAAAAGGAGTGTTATGTTTTAGGGCTCATGTCTGTATGTACTTATCTGTCTGTGAGTTTCTTTATTTCAACTTGTAAACACCTGATCCGATTCTATATATTTGCTCACGTCTCTTTTGGCCATTATCATTGACCTATATGTCTAGACAAGCAGTTCCGAACATTAAACATGTCACACTCAAGTGCTGTGTGGGCACCATGTGGGCACAACACAAGCCTCACATTCACTTTGACGTTTGATGCGGTGAGCAACAGACAAGTACCCGCGTGTGGGGCATGATTTTTGTTCGGAACGACTAGTCTAGGGACATATAGGTCAAGGGCCGTTATGCCATTTATTGCCTGTTTTTTAAGGGTTATGCAGGACCCGTCCTTGTTTGGCTACAG
Organism: Thalpophila matura; assembly: GCA_948465475.1. Lineage (NCBI taxonomy): Eukaryota > Metazoa > Arthropoda > Insecta > Lepidoptera > Noctuidae > Thalpophila > Thalpophila matura. The sequence continues at coordinate 12,438,791 of OX419176.1, read as the reverse complement.
ATGCTCCCATGTTTTACAATTTAGTCCTAGCCGTTAAGTAACGCTACTCTAGTAACCTAATGATAAATCCCGATATAAACCGTTATGATACAGGTATTTTGTCAATCATTATCAAACCCTGGGTGTACGTACTATACACCTCTGCCTAACCCTTCAGGGAATACAGGCGTAATGTTATAGAAGCCTTCATAGAACGTTGTATGCGTTATCAGAATATTCGTACGTTCGTTCATAGAATATCAAATTACATGCACACACATCCTGTAGGTACCTAGTAACGTTAGGTTTCGATCGAATTATATTGTGCAGCAAGTTTAGCAAAATAAACTATATAAGAGAAATATGACACATTGTTTAAGAAGTGTAATATTATTATATTATAACCATACCAGGCGTGAATAGGTTGATAAGTCGACTTACATATATATTTTTTTAATGCATATTATGCATTAGAATTGCTTCTTACATAGGGTGAATAAATGACTAAGTCGATAGGTCTGTTTTACCGCACATAGCAAATATGTGAATTTTTGAATAACTCTCTTATTAAAGGGTATAATATGCATTAAAAAAATATATATGTAAGTCGACGTATCAACCTATTCACGCCTGATACGGAAAATGCTCGTGGAAATGCTCACGCTATTTTCTGTAAACATACTCTCGTCTCCTTACCTGCTCCACTATTGAATTATTTACAGATTGTAACTAATTTTGTGTCTAAATAACGCCTTGTCACGTTTAGCGGTAATGCACTTCTCTCATATTAGTAATGTATACTACAGGTGATTTTTAGGGTTCCGTACCTCAAAATAAAAAACGGAACCCTTATATCCGGTTTTTCAGGCTTCCTGTTTTTTTTCTATTTAACTCCTCAAACAATATATGGAACGCATTCTTCACTCGCTTTCTCTTTTCTTACATGATTTTATATAGTCATTACACCAAAAAAAAATTTATTGGTTGCAAAAAAATTGTTCAATGGAGCAAAAAAAGAACTAATATCCCTTAAATCTCGACGATGACCACTATCGTCTTCAACCGCACCCGCGATATTCAATTTTGACAATAAATTAAATAAAACAGAAAATAAAAGAAATTTACTAAAAATTTTCACAGCCTATACGAAGTGAGAACCAAGTACGGACGTTTAATTGTGGCATAGATATTTAAGGGAGAGGTCAGTATAATATCCAACAATAATATAGTGTATTTACCAAAACAATCCTATTCTAGTATAAAACAATATTCGGGTTTTGTCTCGAGATTGTGCAACTTGATAAACAGTTATTCAATACGTTCTCTTGTTTCTTACAATTAAAAGGCAAAAGTTTTAGAAATCTCTAAAATAAAGATGTTTATAAAAATTTGTGGACGCATTCAATCGGCTAATTAATATGACACATGTGCATTTTACCTCGTTCAGCAACAACACTTTTATTTGTGAAAACAAGTGTATACAAAGAGTTTCGGACATACAAGGTGGATAGATACAGGGACAGTTATACAATGATTGGCACCTTCGATTTCTTAAAATATATTTTCATGATGGTGTCAACTGTGAAAATTTGTTAGTAATTATTATGTGATTAAGGATTATCGTAAAAGTTTTCTCTGTTTTTGAAATATAAAATTCGACTCGCAGCTCTATGATTGCAAGTGATATAATAATTTTGTAACACATTAGTCTAAGTTATGATCGGACGGAGAGGATAGATAACCGCTATACACACATCGGTATCAGCAATCATCTAAACAAACAAACATAAATTTACGCCATATTATGAGTAGGTATAGGCCGAACATAGTTACAACAATAGAATGTATTAATGTGTAGATACATCTTATGACAATAACGACTCTTAAAAGTAGATAATTTTACCTATTTAATTTTAACATTAATTTCATAGCTTCTGCTTTTACTTTGCCTATTCAGTAAATTTACCAGTAGTTTTTTTTTTTAAATAAAAAAATTTCAAAGTAGGTATCTCTTGACTTTTAAAACAAGATTGTGTATTTGATATTAAATACCAATAATACGAGTACCATTCTACTCACTATGGGATACCTATACAAAATGTCCACATGTTGCGCTTGAGACTGTCCTTTTTACAGAAAAAAATAAAATAAAAATAAAATATATATTATTATTATACGTGTTTAAAAAAACAAAATTACAATAATAGTACTATTTTTTGAATGCGTATGAATTGGTGTGGGCTGTTAGTATATTTCCATGATTATAGAAATGTGCCTTAATTGTCTTGAGATCAGGATTTTTTTAGAGCTTTTCTACGTATGACCCACGTAAGCTCATCAAAGGACCTCTCACTGAAAAGACATAAGTACTTAGTTCTTAACCAAGTACCTACCTACAGTACCTACTTACATTCAAGGTAGAGGAGAGCGGAGGCGGGAAAAGTAATTGGAGTGGATTTTTTTATTTTCTGGAAAAAAATAATACTATATTTAACAACACATTTATAATTATTTTATAAGCTTTTGTGAGCTTTTTAACATAGCATTTTATTATACTACAGAGGGCTTTATTCTGAAAAGTAAAAAAATAATATTATATAACATTGCTGTGTTTTGTAAAGCAACGTAAGATTTGAAGGTAGAATGGAAAGTAAGATGAGTGAATGAGAGAGCTAGGTGGATTTGAGAGAGGGAAGAACGCGGATGAAAGAATGGTGGACATTTACAAAATGATGCATTAGCAGAAAATTATTATAAAATATTAAACATGCCAAAATATAAACGAAGTTACCAGTCAAGCCAATCTCACACACATTTCAAAAAAATGAGTTGTTAAATTACCTGCATCTTAATTGCGCAACACAGTGCAACCATGGTTTTAATTTAACATAGGTACTAACGCTGAGTTGCAGAAAAGGTCATTAAGTTTTAAAGGAGATTTTAACGATAGAAATTGTATGATTAATGCCTCCTTTAAAATGTAATTTTCTTTCTGCAACCGACCGCTAGTGCCTTATTTTTCAAAATCCATGTTCTCGATAATTAACCGAACGACAATGCAATGGATGTGTCGATTTGCATAATGCATGCATATTCAGCCTATAATTTTCCCACTACTGGGACACAAGCCTCCTCCTTCAGAGGGAGTGGGCCGTAGTCCACCACGCGGGCCCGATGCGGGTTGGTGGACGTCACATGTCTTCGAATTTTTGGTTCTAGCAGATGCCGGTTCCCTCACGATGTTTTCCTTCACCGTTAAAGCAAGTGATAGTTAATTGCTAATACGCACATGACTTCGAAAAGTCAGCGGTGCGTGCCTCGGGATCGAACTCGAACCATTCGCCGTGGGATGCACATGGTTAAACCACTAGGCTATCACTGCTTTTTATTTATGTTTTCGATTTATCAAAATGAAAGCCATGGTGATAGCAATAGCAGCAGCTATGTTATGTACCTAAATACATATCAATCACTAAGTTTCATGTAGCAGTAAAAGCAGCAGTCCTAAAACGCATCGTAGAAGACGTAATGCCATTTAAATTATATTATTTGTACATTTCAAACTACAAATTCTCATAAAAAAATCGAGTGACTTCGGAGTCCATTAAATCTAAAGCCTTTGGAATTGTTAACAATAACTTCCAGAAATGACAAAGGCACATGAAAGGTACCGACGACACCACATGAAGGGGTAAACGAAAACATTTATTTCATCCCTCAGTTTCATGTATTCTAATATTTGTGTAGTTTATCTTCACTCTTTTATGGCGGTTCACGGTAGACTATCTGTACACCTGCGAAGTTTCATCTAAGAGTAGGTACCTATATAGTGCATTTTTGCCATTTGGCTACGAAACCCTAAAACGCCTCAGGCAATATGAGGGAACTGCGCTCTGCTGATGCATTTACGGCAGCCTGGAGCTTAATAATTACGAGTACCTTGTTAAGCCTGGCATCCAAGCAGGTCGCTAAATCGAGCTACAAAACATTGAAACATTAAACATCATTATTTTGTGCATAACTGATTTTTATTCAACAATAGGTAGGTTATACCTACCTATTTATTATATTCTGTGGCTAAGTTTTTATATTAATGTTTATTAGTCCATCAGAGAATTTAGAGCCGTGAACGTAGCAAATATAAAAAAAATGGCAAATGAAAAAAAATTAAGAACCCAGCCACTGTTTGCCCTATGTCTTATCTGGTGTGATAATAGGCTTGCGTTTGACCGCCTTACCTGATATTAAGCGATAATGCAGTGTACGATGAAGCATGCTTGCTTAGAAGAAATCGATTCACTCGTGACTTGAAGATTGTAACTGTCGGGGAACACCAACTCGGGCAGCGTATTCCACTGTTTGGCGGTTTTCACAATAAAAGTGGAATCAAAGCGCTTCGTTCGGGTTTTTAGAATATCAATCATGAACCGGTGGCACTTATCGTGCTTCTGGCCGTCCGATAGAAAAATGCGCAGGAGGGAATTAGATCATGCTCTCGCTTATTAAAATTTAGAAATACCTACATACAAACATACAGGTTAAAAACATTACCATTCCTTTTAGGCTTCGCCACAGTTGGGAAAAACACAATATTTGCACTTTGCAAATTTGTGTTGTTTTCAGATTTTTAAAATCCAAGAATGGATAGCAAAGTGCAATTTTATTAATGTATGTTTGCACCACGTTTTCACACAATACTTATCTAGCGCCAAAAACATTATAAGAGAGATTTTTAATTTGAAAAATAAACGTAATCATTTCTGGTTTGCATTTGCATCAGATGTTTATTTTAGAAAGCAAATTAAAATAAAGGATACCCAGACTTACCTCGACTAATGCTCTCTAATTTGTTTTGCAAATTATTTTTCGTTTTTTCATTCACTCCACAATAATTGTCTCGTACCGTTGGTCGTCAGATTCCTTTGTTTTATCGACAAACAAAGAATTTGTATGCCTCATTAAAAACAAGATAATAAACACACTCAGGCCCATTACAGACAGATGTTTAATCTAATAAATATTATTGAGGGAGATAAGTTATGTAACGTAACATCACGCCTGTATCCCCCGAAGGGTTAGGCAGGGGTGTATAGTATACAGCTATACCTACATACATTTTACCAGTTAAATGATAGAACCTACCGTTCTAACTAACGTTCTGACTTTTCTAGTTCGTCGGCCCTAGTGATAAAACTTGCATATTGCCATTCATAGGTGGCACACAGTCACGTCGTTAGCATGCAGTTTGCAAACGCTTTAACAAGTCGCTGTCCAATCTGAGCTAACTACATAGGTACTAGTAATGTTCCGGATATCCGTATCCGCGGATATCCGCGGAAAAAAAAAAGATCCGTATCCGTTACATTTTTGACGGATCTTTTACCACCCAAAATCATTCCAAATTGCACTACTAAACTTCTGCCTTTTGCCAGCCTTGGACCTAGGGGGGGGCTAGCCGGGGCCAGTGCCCCGGGTGGCAAATACAGAGGGCGACAAATTCAAGCTTGGTAGACGAATACACAGAGTAGTTGTATTCGTCTACCAAGCGTAGTAATCGCAAAGAGCAGCGTTAGACCGGTCGTTGCGGCGTTCTTAGGGGGAAGCCTATATCCATCAGCATCAGTGGGCGTGTTATGGCCGAAATTATGATGATGATAAAAAAAAATTGTCGGGCGGGGGCGGCATTTTTCAGTTTTTGCCCCGCCTCGAAATAATTCAAGATCCGCGGCTGCTATTAACAAAACTAAAGAAGGACCCGCGCAACGCAAGTCAAAATATGTTCTGGATCACGCAAAGCGTCAAATGGCGTCAACTATCGTTTCAAAGTCACACGCACCGACACCGATTGAGAGGTAAAGTTAAGATCCGTATCCGTATCCGCGGATCTTGATGCCAATAATCCGTATCCGCAGATCTACATTTTTAATGATCACATCACTAGTATCTACCTATGTGTACTTGTGCAGGAATATTATTAAAAGTTTTATGAGTAGTCTGCTGCTACACTGCAGAAACATAAACACGAGTTTCTAAAGTTTTTATTGAACACAATAATATGGGACCACTTTTGGGGTTTTGTACCTCAAAAGGACGAAGCAAGAGCCTGAGCGAAGTGTCCCACATTAGGCCCTGAACTAATTTGTATCCCAAAATGCACTTCTGCAAGATTGAAGACCTGGGCGCTTAACGAAAGCTTCATGCTTTGGAATTAAATTACAAGATAAAAACTCTCAAAGACGCTTTTTATAGGCTTCAAAAAGAGTTTTACTAAGGAAACGCTCTCTCTGAACCGGAATCATCTAAGACTTCTGGCAAGTACCCTTACTGGGCACTGCAAGCTTAACAAACATCTCCACAAAATCGATCTTAGTGAAACTACAGCCTGCAGATCTTGTCGAGAAAAGGATGAAATGCTCATACATATATAAGGCGATACAACTTACAAGCAGCCACAGAACTTTGTCGTTACCTATCTTGAGGTTACGGAGAAGTGTTGTAGTAATGAAGAGGCCTCACAATAGATTTTTGCAGGTCGCAGTGACTTAGGGGCCAATAGCCCTTACCTCTGCCTTCAAATATAATACACTGGCATAATATATACCTCAAAAGGAAAAAAGGAACCCTTAGAGGATCACGTCGTCGTTGTCCGTTTTTCTGAATTTCTGTCAAGATACTCTTTCTCAGGAACGCGTGGAGGTAGGTATATCGTCAAAATTAATATCAAAACGGTGCCTGGAGCTGTATAAAATCAAGCCTCTAAGTCGACGCAATAAAAAAATACGGCCATCTATGCCCTATAATTATTTTGACACTCGTAAACAAATTAAAACCTATAGAATACTTTCTGTTGATCTAGAATCTTGAAATTTGGCAAGAAGCAAGATCTCACAAGTAAAGCCATATCACATAAAACATATTTATAGTAGTAGTAATCACATAAAACATATTTTTCATCCCACCATATCGGAAAGAGTATTTTTGCTCTTCGATATCTGAGTGCAAAAGCTGTTTTTATCCGTTAGAGGATAAAGTAAATTGAACTTAGAACATCGTGTGCACTAATTTTGTGAATTCAAAACTTCATTAAACCTATTTACCTCCATGGTGCCGAATTTATAATATAACCTTTTTTTCCCCGCTGAGGTGGGATGAAAAGTTACGTGTTGCACTCGAGTGCAAAGATTTTTCACCTCGTGCTCTTTTGATTCCTTCGCTTGCTCGGTCATCAAAATTGAGCACGCGGTTAAAAAGCAACTTGTGCACTCTTGTATAACAAATAACTTTTTTTTCGATTTGTACGAAACCCTCAGGGCGCGAGTCCTATCCGCATCCGCACTTGTCTGGTTTTTTTTTTCTATTACATAGGTATTTGACAATGTTTTTTTGTAAAAATCTGTAAAATAATGTTTTAAATATGTGATCAGAAAAAGTGAATATAAAACACAAGTGAATAAACAGATACTCAGGGTATTGATCAAATAAATCAATTTACACGTTTTTGAAACCTTATAATAGAATTTTATATAAATAAAACAGTAAAAAGCTGTTTTATATAAAAATAGATCAAGTATGGCCGTTTGTGAATACATTAAAATGCTAACAGTACTAATAACCCATCTAATGCTACATCGAATAACAACATGAACTCTATATGGAATCTATTTAAATACACACACCTTACATAGGATCACTATGAACTTCATTACTTTTGAAACTGCCAAAAAGGCTTAAACCACTGTCAAGAAATTCCAAAATTTTCATGAAAACCAATTCATCTGCGTGAGCACCCCAAACAAACTCCATGTGGCTCATATTCCTGCCTCGTATGATGTAGTGGTCTATTGGATTTGCAATGCTAAAGTACAGTCTGAGCACGTCAGGGATAGTGGCCAGCCAGTCCTCGCTGGAACTGAACAGTGCGATCGGTAATGTTACTTGGTTGAGTAAAAACTCGTCATACACGTTATTAAATCTATGAAACTTGCCACTTTTGACCACTTGAGCGTAATGTAGCATTGTGTCGGTTGAACCGCCAGCCGGTATGTGGTACAACAATCTTGCCAGAAAACTTAGATTCCAAGCATGATTATCTTCTGGTATACCACCACTGATAAAATATAATGGATTACAGCAGAACAATAGTGGGCCTTTACAATACTTCAAGGCAAGCCATGTTGGTATTTTCCGAGAAGGAAAAAACTCCTTGCTCCCTATGAGTTTGAGTAATTGCTCGGGTGAGCTTGACGCCATGGCCGTCAGAACTTTGAATGGCCCTTCAACATGGCTCATAAAAGCTAGAGGCGCTAGCAGGATACCAATTCTTAAGTACTGATTATAGTTGGGTGAAGTCGAAAGTAATACCAGAAGAGCCGTGGCACCCATTGAGTGTCCGATGAAATCGATGGGATCGTCACTTTTTTTTACATTCCGAATGTAATCAATAACTGCAGGTAAGTCATATTCTCCCATTTCTTGAAAAGAGAATCTCCAGAATTTTTCGGAATCTACCGCTACTTTAACATGACCACGCGAATAGTCATTGCCCCTTGCGTTTGGCATCCAGACGTCGTAACCGGCATCAGTCAGAAGATAAGGAAGAGATTTTTCAGGTCCCAATAAAATCCAATCCGCGGAACTGCCAAGTAATCCGTGATGAAGTATCACTGTTTGGTTAATTACTTTTATTTCAGCTGACCTGTCCGTTCTAGGAGATATTCGATGTAAAGTAAGCAAATAACCATCTTTAGTGTGAATTATATGAGACTCTACTCTCCTTCCGTGCAAGGTGGCCAGCTGCGGAGTAGACATGAGAGCAGTCGGTTCCGACTTTAAATTGAGGTATTCGAGGATTTCCGTTTCATTCTCAGCTGCTGTTTTTTCGACGAAATCGTTGAAAGTTCTTTTGAAGTTGGGATCCCCATATTGGTGTAAAGCTACCGGTAGTTGCTCCAGACCAGGGGGTAAGAACAATTTTCTTACTTGATTCTTTATATTTTTGAAGGTACTCGCCAAGGACGCGGCTATATCACTAAACTTTGATGCGATAAAGTCAAAAAGCGGAAAACAGCTCACTTTTTGGTTGAGACATAGTAATATTACTAAACTTAATATTAAAATCTTCATGATCACACAATATGCGTCTTTCAGAATAGCGCGCGCGTACCTAACTGGCTAATTATTACGTAACTATTACACTCATGGATAGATAGATAATCCTTCGATATATTTACAAAATAGAACAATGGTGCTGTGCAGTGGTCATATTTTATAACACTTTTCATGACTCATTGATTATATAAATTTGAGTAGGTACCTACCTATGTTATAAAACATTGGAATAAACGAGTAGTTTGCTTGAGGAAATGGTAACATTGTCACTAAAAGTACAAAGGTTCTTATTATAATAAGAACCTTTGTACTTTTAAGTCCGAGTCAAGTAAGTCACGAAATACCAAAATAGATTAAAAAATGGCCGCAACTAGTTGCTATAGTAGCCGCCACTGGAAGCCGCACTGAGCTACTAGTAGATGTGAATGAAGTCACTAATAAGACGTTGTCACTTATTTGCTTGTGGCCGTCCGCAGCAACACGTAGGTTACGCAATGTGTGCGATGGGTAGGTACTTAAAAACTATAATAAAAACATCTAAAGTGCTAAGCTTGTTGCGGCTACTAGTCGTTGTGTGTGCAGCCGCTGTTAAAGACAAGATACATCTTAAAGACACTCATTTTTAGAAAAAACTGTAACCTTAATCAATATTTATTTTGGGGAAATTGGTAAGTTGATTTTACGGATACGAGATCAATGTAATATTTATTTTATTTTAAATAATATCATGTATGAGAACCTAATTATTATTAATACCACTCTCAAAACAAAATCCACTTAGAAGCAGGTCAAAAGGTGCCCATACGATTATGCGGAAAAATTAAATATACCAACATCAGCGCGGAACTTCGCCTCTCGCCCAGTTCGGGAGAACTTTCTTTCTTAACGACGTAAACAATTTAAATCTAATGCAATATGCAGACCGCGCCGGCGACTCCAACTCCCCGACTTTCGCCCCGACTCCCCCTCTACCTGCGTCTTTATAAAAAATTCACCCTAATTCTGAGCCCAGAGTGTTTCGAAACCTTTCGTTTCAAACTATTTGGGAATCGCCACTAACTCTATATCCTGGGGATTATTTCATCTCGTTATGTCCACTTTTATCCGTTAACGCCTTCTTTATTGTTGCCTTTGCGTTATTTATTTGAATAAAAGATAAGGCTTGCTAATTAACTAATTATTTATTATTACGCTAATAAGTAGTATTGACTGTCAATAGTTGCCTAAATAAATAATCTTATATAAGTACCTACTTGATTTTGATCTGTCGGGATACTGATTGGTGTGTCAAAAATTATGTAAACATAAATTTAATTAAACTCGCACAGTGGGCGCCCGCGAACACCCATAGCGACTAAATAATAAACAGGAACTACCCCAACTTCAAATAATTTCTATGATGAAAGAGCTCGGGTGTTCCTAATCCTAACCGTAAGGTATATTTAAGCCATTTCATGACTCCTCTATGACAGCTTTAGCTACTAGTTAATACATACTAAACTTCTTTCACAATTCAAGGAGCCACGTATGGTACATACACGTATGGTTTAACTAGTCTCTGCTTTGCGAATAGTGAAAGTATTAAAATAGGTCGAATTGTATCTTTACGTTATTATACAAATTGATAAAATTATTTAAAGTTAGATACTATCACAAAAATTGGAACGCTCAATAGTATAAGCTAATAAAAGACACAAAGCTGCCTGTATAGATGTGCAAGTAAGGAGAGTGGAATGAGGCAGATCGAGCTACCAACACTGAACTCATGCAAAATGCAGTGGCACACCTTTCCCCTCCTGTTTGGAGCGCCCCGCGTAACCCCCCCATTTATAAATGATTCGGAGCTCAATTTCACCCGCACTCACCCACTGGAATATTGTTTGACTTGTGGACGTACTGAGTTTTTACACGTCCATGAATGTCCGACGTATGGCCTTTTTATGTTGTTGTTCAAGAATTTCATTGAACATCAAGCTTGGTTTAAACAATGATGGTATTGAAACAAAGAGGTGTGGAATGCCTGTTGTCCCACTTGCACAACGCGTATCATACCTAATTATGTTGTAGTCGAGTCAGTAGTGTAATCATTATTTTAATTCTGTCTGAGCCATAGCAATTATTTTTTTCTTGCAGGACGTGGGGTACCCTAATGCCGATTAAACAATTCATATTCTGGTATACGTTCTCACAAAATTTAGCGTTATTCGTCATTATATAATATATTGCATTATACAGGGTGTAAGGAGAACGCTTCCGAAGCCAGAACGTAGATTATATACAACCTAAATGCAAACGGATGGAGCTGGGGTCGTCGGCCGCGCGGCTGTCGGCGAGCGCGTGTACTTTGAACTCGAGGTTATGCGCGAGCGTCAGCTGATATTATTTACGAGTACATGGCGTGTTAATGTTGCAAAGAAAAAAAATGTATTTAATCGCAATTATTGGTTTTAGTTACCTGTTCTCACAGCATAGTGTACGAAAAATGTAAAAAAAAATTGGTAAAATTGTATTTTTTTTTCCCGATTTTTTGATGGTATCGTATCGAGAATCACTAGCTCTATCACCTGTCTTCGTTTTCGGAAGCGTTTGCCTTACACCCTGTATATTGCATATTATACTCGTATATAATGTTATAGACAGGGCTAACTCTATCACGCCTGCCCGTCAGTAAATTTTTTCCTCTACTAAGGCCATGTTGTTTCATCTTACAGTTACGTATCTGTAACCGTCAAATCTGGCGGCTTGTATGACAATTTCATACTGACTTAACGATTACGTACTGACTTACGAATACAGATGGTTTGAAGCAACCCGCCCTTAAATGTAATGCCTTGACGACGAGGTACCTTCTAGTAACAAGATTAGATCGATCGCGTTTTTATTAATAGATAATATAATACCTATTACTGATTGACTTTTTCATTGACCTAGTAATCGCAAGCGCGATTGCTGAGTGTGGCGTCCTGGGTTCGATCCCAGGGTTGGGCGGTGTTACTGGATATTTCCATTAGGATATTCTCTTTAGCATCTCGGAACCCAGATTTGTGCCCGGTTGATGGCAAGATGCTTGCCGTCTATAACACTTAATATAACGTAACCGGTGAAATGTGTGTGCATCTCTGCCTATCCATTGGAGTATAATAGGTGTGATGTTATATGGTAACCTGGTATTTATGCGATAATTATTATTCATTGTTATGACTATAGTGAAGGTAGGCCTATTGTATTTCTTTTGTTTTGCTTTCACTTAAGACCAGTGTGTGTTTCGTACCGTAATCAATCAGGGCCAATTATCTTATTATATCGAAACCGAATAGGAATTATAATGTTCAAAGTATAATTCCTATTTTGGTTTCGATATAATCTCGATGTCTTAAATGTCTTAAATGTGTGTTCTCATACGTAGGTACCTACTAAATGACAAATAAGAGAATACCATTTCTGACATAATAATTATGAGGCATTGAGATTACCTAGGTATATCAAAACCAAATCGGAACTCATTTTTATTAACGAGAATTGAGCTTAATTGTACGCTAGATGGTTTATTTGGTACGATTTGAACTTATTATACTTATTCCGTGATTTACACTAATGTACACCAAAAGGCGCGCGTCGGAGCATGGCGAAGTGTATCATACAATGCGGTAAAAGAAATTGAAGTGTCTATACAGTAATTAAAGTTCATATTCGTATACTTAATGCACCTTGGAACCCGCGATCACTCCGCGCGTATGCCGCGACGGCCGGTGGGTTCTAAGGTTTTATTAAGTTGCATGCGAATATAAACTTTAATAACTTCAAAAAGGTCACAATCACCGAACCTTAAAACTTGTGAAAAATAAATAATACTAAATAGAAAATGTATCAAAATTGACTTAAGAAATTACAGTAAGCCGGATAAGGCTAATTAAAAAATATCATCTTCTTAAAAAAAAAGCACGTCCTTATCATAACCTCCACCTCTACGATCTTCCAGAAATCTTTCTAAAATGTAGTCTGGGTCGACTACTAATTGTCTAACATTGATGTAAGCTAAGCATACCTGTCTCTATTCCATTGCAGGTATCCCCTGCTCAAAGCGTGAGATCAAACGATGCTATACGTGATTGAAGCAGAGTTATTAGGTTAGTTTTATTGGCGTACTGAAATGCAGGATCCTATATTCCGTCTCTCTTTGTAATATTTCACCGCTCACCGAAAATCCTCAAAATACGGTAATTGAAATAGTAGGTACCTACAATTTGATTACCCGTAACAATTAAATAATTAACATTCATAATTACATACAATAATAATATGCAGGGCACCTTGAGGCGAGGTAACGGGGAGTAGCGACCCCGCGGTACCTGAGTGCTCCAGGGAGAAGGCACCGTTCCTCATCTTCGGCTTGCCTTAATTGGCTGGTCGGAGTGAACACTGACGAGGAACAGGTCTCCCGCCTCTGGCTTGCCTTAATTGGCCGTCCAAAGTGGAGTCGCTAGAGCAGATCCCCACTGCTCGAAGGGTGGATGCTGAGCGTAAGTGGTGAGTGGGCCAGTGATGCAGGACCCTCAGGGAGCAAATGATCTGAGTTTAAAGTCCAGCAAAGCCTCTCCACCCTTCAGCCGCTCACGTTCCTGTTGCCCCCTGTTGCGACTCGAGCAACCATTTTCGGGGGGCCCAGTTAGTGAGTTGGCAAGTCTCCGTCTGCCATTATTACGTGTCAATATACATTTTATATATTTTAAGTTTGTTGTAAAGGGCCTCTACGTGTTGGCTTCGGCCCCACGCACGCCTTCGAAAGGTCCGGGACTTTGTAAAGTCCCGTGCAACAAAAAACAAAAAAAAAAGAAGTAATTAATGCAGAATGATTCAGATCTATGACAAAAATGTCAAAAGGTCTCAAAAGAACTTTTTAAGAAAAACGGTTTATGTTTATCCCTCCTTCTCCATCGTGACGTATCCCCCTTAGTAGTCTACGTGTCCCCCACTCAGAGGACAAAATAATGGCAGAGAACACTATATAAGTCTACGCTGAAACTCTTTGTAATGTGTTTCTGAGCTAAAATATTTCTTTACTTCTTCCAGATAATTTTATAAATATTTTCGTAGTCGGGTTTCAGGACTAAAACATAATTATTTTGTAACACCCAAAAATCTAAGCCTACAGAAGTTTTTCTCACATACAACAAATCCGGGCAAAGAGTCGAATTTGTCTCGAAAATAACACTTCGTGACATTAAAAATGATCTCGCTTCTCATTGGATCAGTTCCATAACATTTTTGTTATATTACACTTTTGATAATCATTCCTATCGTCAAACCTCGTTTCTATGGCATACGGATGGCCATCTACATATAGGAACTAAAAACTGAAAAAGCCGTGTCTGTACATTTAAGATATTCCAGATAAAACAGTTGGAATAGGATACTGGGACGTAACCATGCCCAAAGTTTGGTAGCTTGGGGTCCAACTTAAAATCTAAGTCATATTACATAATTATAATTCTGATCAGATTAATCAGAGATACAGCTGGACCTCTACGCAGTAGGGGTCATTTCACTGTCCACGCCGACGGAGCCACGGGCAAAAGCCTGTATGATATAAGAAAAATAATTAATTAATCACCTCTTTTTGCAATCCATGCGCAGGTAGGTACCTAGGTAATATTATTTTCCTTCATCAAACAAAGTCACCTGCGTAGGTATTCATAACAAGACGTATTATGTAGTTGTAGGTACCTAATTAGTGAAGCCCTCAGGCAACTTTACCTAATTTTAAAACTGTTTCAATTAGCCATAAGGCTGCAAGCTAGCAGATTACATTACAAACAACGTCGGGATTGAACTGTGATGCTAATGCTAATTGCTCGTTACATTCGATATAATTTTATGTCACAATCGGCATTTGGATATATTCCTATTTCCCCAATCAATGAAATAATTTGTAATAAGTTATTTGTGCTCCTGGTGATTGCAATTAGTGGGGAGGTATTTAGAGCCAATTAAGTAGAAGGCAATTATGTTTCACATATCATTCAAATCAAATGCCGTTTTCACTCATTAAAATAGTTTCTTGTGCCATTTTGCTTTTGTCCATTTTCGGGTATAAATTAATCTTGTATTAAAGAAGGCGTCAAAGCGTTATGTCCTTAGATCATAGAAACTTGTTTCTATGATCTGAGGTTATGTCATAAGTAGGTTGTGTATTGAAATTCAATGTTTATAACCCAATGAAATTTAAAGCAACATACAGCCGCGGTGTTTGGATTTAATTAAAACGGCACCTTTGAGAATTATTTAATTAGCGTAAAATATGGTTTTACCTTTATTTTGGTTTCTGTTTAAAATCGGAGTAGGGTTTTTAAAATCGGAGTAGAGACTAATGTTTTTTTATACGAATGTACAATTTGATTTGATTGAATCCTTAGTGATAAACACGGCACACGGCAAACCGTATGTTGTTAGGTTTATAAATTATATAATCTACGAGTAGGTACAATAACAGCTACATTCGGTCGTTTATAGAAACCGAAATGGTGATGTTTGTTTTGAAGCTTTTATTAATCCAAATAGGTTTATAAAATTTAAAGCCTTTAATGTTTAATTATATTTTATATTAGCCTATGTGTTATTCTGATGTAGCTATATTACTGTAAAGTTTCATCAAAATCCGTTCAGCACTTTTTGTGTGAAAGAGTAACAAACATCTATACAGACATACATCCTCACAAACTTTCACATTTATAATATTAGTATAAGTAAGATACAATGAAAGCGAATAACAGCATAACATAAATATTGAGAATAAAGTTTCAATAGGTTGTCGCAACTCGCACAGCCGGCGCAACATGTAGGTAGGTCGAAAGCGTTTCACATAAGTAGTAGTCCCTTCGACGCTATGTTGGCTGCCCTGAAAGTCAATATGTTACAACGTTTTTAACGGTGTTGGAAGTTTTATTTCTCGTTCACTACTTTTTAGTGTCCTAGGCATTACTTTAACACATAAATCTACGAAACCGAACGAACCTAACCGAATTAATACGAAACGAACCTAAAAAAGAGTGACATTGAGGCCCTAGACAAGTTGCTTTTCTGTTAGCGTTCACGCCAAACGCTACGTCCAAAATGTATGGCAATGACATTACCTGTGGAAAAGTCACGTGACTCACAAATGTCAATATGTGACAAAAATGACATAAATGGGGTGTGGCCCACATGTTTTTTAAGCAAAAACACTTGGACACGTAACGGAAACCATGTTCGATGTTCAATTAAACAACGAACAAGGCGCAGCGGACCCGACCTTAGCTGTCACTATGTCACCTGCAACCTGCATGTTGACATAAATGTTGGTGACCGATCATCATAGTGAATGATGCATTGATTTGTTGGACATAAATGACTTCTAAATAGAAATTAATTTACACTATCAAGCTTTATTGGAAGACTTCCTTTTTCACCGTTCGTCCATTAAGTACCTACTTTCTGCATTCAATATTCTGTATCAAAGTAATTTTTTTAATAAAAAGTTGTAACATCCATTAACAGACATTGACGCTTTCTTGGTAGGAATATTCCACAAAGACCTCAAAGTGAGCTTGTAATTGAGTAGGTACCTCTTTCATTTTACCTTTAAATACAGACACTATTTAAAATTAACTGTTCAAAGTTGAACAATATTACCTATTCACATTTAGAATTTTAAAATAGACAAAGTAAAGCTTTAAACAGTTTTCAAAATACGTATTTGTACAGTAATTGACAACAACTCACAAGTAACTTACATAACTGAGCCGTAAGATCCATAGGAAACAATCGAAGACGGGAGATTAACCTCTTCATAGATTACAAGTTATAATACGAAACCCAAAAAGTATAAACTCCTCGTACTGGTATAATGATTGCCACTACACAGTTGCACTTCTCGTCCATAACTTTGATTGAAACTAGAATGAAGCGAAGTATAATTTTTGATTAAACTTTGCCGCATTGCTTTCCTTGAATTAACTGCACCTCGACTTGTTTACGAGTTCTCGAATATTAATTAGTAACTGTTCCTATCTCTTTCATGAATTTTCCATTAATTGTTTTTTGTTTTCCAAAACTTTGAGTTTTTCAAGATTAACATCTGATACTTTAATGCTGTCTACGCCGAATAGTGAAATTTTACAGATTAGTAATATCAGTGAAAACTTGTAATTGGCCTTTTTCTACATAATTGAAATATTATTAATCAAAATGTCTAGCTGTAAGTTTTCTTAAAATAATAAAATAAAATAAACTGTAATTATATGTTTTATTTTATCGGATTATTAATTTTATTTACTTCTTTATGATATTATAAAAAAAAATACTTTTAATATAGATACGTTATGAAAGACCAGTAGTCTTTCATTACCTACGTATCTATATTAAAAGTAAAATTCGTTAATTCATTTTATTTTCGTTTCGAACTTATAATGTATTGAGGCCTTAGGGCATAAGTATAAAAATATATTCTCTAAAGTTGAGGCCTGAGAATTAGTTTGTTTACCTACTGCACAATTTACAACTCAAAAAATTGGTCAGTACCGCGGACACGGCTAAATTCCTATATTATTTGTATGGCTTTGAATGGCTCCAAAAGACTTATCATTACGAGCTCTATACAAAAAAAATCATCTGACTTGATGAAATATTTCTAAAGAGTGACTAGTAGAAATCTTCTACAGTGAAGTAAACAGAGATAGAATTCAGGACCATTGAACAGGAAGCTTCATTACGGTAGGTATTGCGATTTTCATATGTATTAGTGCGACTCCGAACTCTTGCTCTGCTAAGCAGAAAATTGCCACATAATCTTACATTGCATGTTGTTACTACAATTAGTCAAGTTGCAGTTTGTTATTAATAGACACATTTTGCAGTCTTCTTTTTAATTTGTATAGCATACTATAGGTAATACATTTGTAAGTATAAGTATAACTATTAACATTTGATTACATACCTACTAAAGCTGTGTCCGGCATGCGTTGTAGTGCCTTCTTTTATTTATATTTTCTAGAGTTTTTTAGGTACCTATCTATGTACCTACCTCAAAAGGAAAAAACAGGTCCTTTAAAGGATATTTTTCTCAGGAACGGGTAGAGGTAGAGGAGTATCAAGTTGAAATTAAAATCAAATACATGGTCTCACGGTCCCTTGTAGCTGTAAAAAATTCAAGCTTCTAAGTCAACGCAATAAAAAAAGATGGCCATTTATAAATGATAATTGGTACCTAATAGCGCCTTATATGAGAACATAGTTAAACCATTGTCTTGCTATCAACAAATATATAGGAAGACAAGCTGCTTGACCAATTAGCACTAGGATCCGACGCTTTAGGGCGTTGACCTAAGGTAATAAATTCCCTAAATACAATCGACCTTTACATTGTACAAATATATTTATACTTATGATCATATTTTTCTGTTATCTTCGAGTCTTCCAATCTTCTAACATACATCATTTTTATACGGAACCGTTAGGTCGCAAGTCCTACTCAAACTTGCCTGTTTTTTTTAAAAGAACAATTGTAGTTTCAAGTTAATCGGATAAACGATGCGTGAACGCATAGCTGACGATCAAACAAACATTCATGAAGTAATATACCTTAATTGTTTAAAAAGGGATGCCGAAAATTTGTCCTGTATGGCTCCATCTCTTTCTCACACTGGAACAACGGTGGGAATATTAGTAATCATAACACAACTCCAGTAATGCCATATTATCACGATCAACTGTCCGAAGTCTCCGCGTTCTAATCGTAGCCAGTGTCCAAGCCTGGTGGCCTCATATTTTAGGAATACTTAATTCCAGCTTTTGTAAACTGCGTGTGTATCCGCATTTATAAATATAAGGTCTGAGTTTAAACAAATTAACTCACGTACTGAACTATTGATCCTCACACAGTATCTATTTTTCAAAGAGTTTTCAGTTAACACGCTGATGCCCAAAATAACAATAATGCCAGCCCGAAAGAGTCTACTAATGACGATTAACTTCACAACAAAGAGGGGAAGGGTAAATTGCCATAAAATTTACTCTTATTTAGGAAAAATAATCTACATTTTGCAGTAGAATTCGTTATCCCCAAAATATCAAAAATATTTTTCTCACACTTAAACTAAAAAAACATTCGGTGCCGATGACAAAATAAATGCTTTAATATCATTAAAATAAAACAGCTGCAGTGAAAATACAGAGCCCGAATAAATTCTTATTGGCGCAAACGTTATTCACACTGAAGCAGTACTAATACAATTGTAAATTAATTAACAAACTGAAATATATTTCAATACTCTACTGTACAATGGAACGATCTGAGTGTATGAATCCATTAGCTCGTGGAACTGCGACAGGAAATTAAACTCCTGCACTTGTTTGTACTCTACTAAAAGTTTATTACATTATTAAGAAAATAATTCTCTTCATCAAACATTGTTTTTGTAAACTTGCAAGTACTTACCTACATTGAAAATTTATGTAAACATTGTTTTTTTTATGAAGAGGGAATATGTCTGTTTTAGGTGTTGGTGTTCTTTCTAGATAGGGATTCAGGGTTATCTATCCTATCGGCTATCCTACTAATCTTACTACTATTATTATAAATGCGAAAGTTTGAGTGGATGAATGTTTAACTCTTTCACGCAAAAACCACTGAACAGATTTTGATGAAACTTTAACGTAACACATAGGATAAGTATAAAATAATTTATAAAAATATTGTGTAAAAAATACTATTCGTGGATGTAATGGTATTTCTGTTGGGGCTGTTTAACGGTTTGTTTTGAAATTTTTCGTAAAGTCAAAAACTACGCGGCATAAACAAAAACCTGTTTTGGAATGTGCAGTCTTTTAAATTTTATTTTTGTGGTCTTATTAACACCACACAAACCGCGGTCGGGATTTTAATTTACTATTTTTCACCTTTAATTTTAATTAACTATTTTTTTTGATACGGAACCTTAAAAAGATGGATCAGATTTGACGGAGCGTAACTGAAAAATCTAATGACCGTTTCACATAAGAATTCCTTTCGACGCTATGTTGGCTGCCCTGAATCTCAATTTATTACAACGTTTTTAACGGTGTTGGAAGTTTTCTTTCAGCACCATTTCACTTTCATCACTTCATAACGTCCTAAACATTATTATAAAACATAAATCTACAAAAAACACAAAACGATATGATCTAAATAGGAATGACAAGCAGGGGGGCCAACATAGCGTCGAAGAGAATTCTTACGTGAAACGGTCAATAGGTATACCTAGGTACATTCAAATTGACGGTCTTCTTCTTTTTACCCGACTGACCCAGAAGGGTAATGTTTTCCGAGTGTATGTATGTATGTATGTCTATTTCTTTGGCACGTTCTGAAGCATTAAACGGTGTAATTGATGCATAATTTTATTATGAGATTCGTCTTCATTGTGAAGTCACGCCCTACAAAAACAGCAAATTGCGATCGGGTTTAATTTTTTTTTTAATTTTTTCTCATTAAAATTAACGCATTTCAACGAATGTACGGAAACTTTATACTAATTAATGCATTGAAACGTATCCATGCAATTTGCACTCTAACTAACTGTAACTCAAATGAGAAATATCCATATAAATTTTTATAATTAGCAGTGGGGTGAATACCAAAGTTGGCATAGGGATCGCTCACATAATTGGCTCAACACGACACGGTCGAATTAGTTGGTAAAATATGCACAACATTATTAAAGGACTGCTTTATTTGCCGAGCATTATTACTATTCTTAATTATTCATAATGGTTCAGAGAAGGGGACGCTGTCAAGGGGAAAGAGATCAGTTTTTTTTAATCTATTAGGTAGGTACCGTACCTACATACCTACTACAGAGCATTTCACATCAAAATCCCATCGACACTATGTTGGCTGCCCTAAATGTCAATATGTTACAACTTAACACTGTTAAAAACGTAATTCTCGCTTGTTCATTTATTTTCGTTCACCATTTTTTTGTGTCCTAGGCATTACTCTATCATTCATTACATTATTCACATCATTACATTACACTATCTATAAAAATATAAAACGTTAAGATCTAGAAACAAGTGACAGACAGAGAGACAACATAACGTCCGGATTTGTGGCCGCCGAATGGCAATAGGTTTCAGCATAGCATAGGCCTTGGCGTCTTGCGGGAGGGAGTGGGCCGTGGTCCACCACACGGGCCCAGTACGGGTTGGTAGACGTCACATATCTTCGAATTTTTGGTTTAGGACATGCCGGTTTCCTCACGATGTTTTCCTTTACCGTTAAAACAAGTGATAATTAATTTCTAATACGCACATGAATTCGAAAAGTCAGCGGTGCATGCCTCGGGATCGAACTCGAACCATTCGCCGTGGGAGGCACATGGTTAAACCACTAGGCTATCACTGCATGGGGAATACAGGCGTGATGTTTATAACATTTTCAAGTACGAAGATGGCAGATCTAGTTCCTTGTAATAGTACCTACCTAATGTCTTATAATATGTCTTAAGTAGTAGCTCTCTTCCATCCAGCTTTCCAGCTACCGCTCATTTCTTTAGTGCAATATCCTGTTACAATGTCCTGTGGGGTTACTAGGTCAAGTGACATATCATATGAAAGGGCTTGATCTACACATTTCAAAATATATTTTCATTTTATTTTATGTCTCACAGTTTTCGACATACGATGAAAAATGTCCGAAAAATTACCATTCCCCCCCCCCCCTTAATGAATTGACCCAAATATGGCACCAAATATAACACGATATTCCTAACTACATAGTAGGTACAGTTTTTTCAAAATCATCAAAATTCCTTCACAAACAAACTTAGTTATGCGGTCCGGATTTTTTCACTTTATACGTCCAAAAATGATTCGGAACCCTCGATGCGCGAGTACGACTCGCACTTGGCCGGTTTTTTTTTCTATTACCCTTTGTTATTTTAATTAACTTAGATCATACAAAGATTTCTTCGTAAACAATCACAGTTTTACACCCCCATTGATTTTTTATATTAATAAGATGGTGTTTACAACAATGTAAACTGCAACTATTCATTTTAAGTAAAGACAGCATAATATCACAGAGAGCACAATGCGTTGCACCTAGCGTTGAAAATTGCGAACAAAACACTTGTTTTTTACACGAAAAAAATAAATTGTGTTTTATTTCGTTTTTTCACATGTTACATAAAAAATTAACATAACGAATCTTTCGGAAAGAAACAGGATTTTTTCAAATTTTTCGCTTAATGTTTAGAAAAATTGAAAAAACAAGTTTTATTGAAATCTTTTATTGAAATTAATAGGTGAAATATGTGTTATGGGCACTTTAATTAGCCCCCCCCCCCTCCCCCGAAGCCCCTCACCCCTCTCCCTACTGCCCTCACCACCTCACCCCCACCCCCTCCTTGATAAATTCATTCACAGTAAATAGTCATAAGGACACAGAAAAACTGTAACTGTATACAAAGCGGTGAATCACCAAATAACATTTTCTACCACTTTTTGCCGGGGGCGAGGTGAACACGTATAAGCACACTACGAAAGACAATCACACACAAATACAGGCTTACAGACTGTACTTAAATAAACCCACGTTGTGGTGCATAACATAAACTTACATGTGATAGTAAATTCCATGGCTTCGCAGATTTGAAGCAGCAGACCGCCTTTTACAAGAGGAACATACACAAAACTTAATATTTATCATTTTCGAACTAACAATACAAAATAGCAGCTGTCGCGCATGACTTAGTTTTTATATGGCCAAATCGGTTAAATGGCCGGTGTTTTTTGGTAGAAGGGGTCGCCCGGTTTTGGCAACTCCATATAAAAATATATGCTCTAAGCGTTGCGTACGTGGGATCAGTTTGTCTCTACTTCTACAGTAAACTCTGTAATGTGCAAAACCAAAAAGTATTATAATCCATGAAGCCATGACCGCATTGATAAAAAAAATAGCACTTGGAAGACAAAAATCAATGTCAAATTACTAATACAATTTAAAATAATTATAAAATAAAATTATATTTATAAAAATATTCTCTAGTTTTTGTTTAGATATTAATATTACATATTCGCCATCATGCCGATTATGCGACGGATGAAGGGCTTGGCCAAGGACCTCTTGGCTGCTGAAGGTTTGATGTACCAAGATTGGCACGCCATAACTCCGTGTCAGCGGGCGTGCGCTACACGGCTCGGAATAGCGATCCAACGAGAGCAGGAGTCATATATGACGAAACATCCAGAGGTAAAGGTGCTAGTATTCTGAAAATTTCTTGCTGCTATTGTATAGCCGTGAGTTGGGGATCTAGGTATATAGTACAGCATTTATTGTGATGTACCATCATTTAATTTAATTGCAATATCGGCGGGCTATACTGCAAGATTGCCGCAATTGTTCTACAAAGTTGCACGATATAGATCTCAACTCACGGCCATAACAATTGCAGCAAGAAATTGTCAAAAAACTAGACCGTTTAACCACACCTTAAGATAAAATAATTGAAAATCTTGGCTCTTAATTCGGCCTGAGTAGTTCCTAAAGATCTGTCTTCTGCCCAATGGTTTTTAAATAGCCACTCTCCTGACGAAACCTTATTGCTTTTTAGGGTTCCGTACGTCAATAGGAACAACGGAACTGTCGTATGTCGAGACCCATAACGGGTGGAGGCATCTGCTCATAGATGGCATCACGAGAAGTATGACTGTAATAGCGGCATCTTGCTCATAGATGCTGCTATTGCATATTTCTAGTGGTATAATTTATTTTATTTATTATTCCGATTGCCGGGATGGATGAACTGTCAACATACATAATTATTTAAGTTTGTACTGAACTCTCAGGGCGCGAGTCTCACCTGATCTTGTGTTAAAAATATTTAATTTTGTATTCAAAATAATTATTTAAGACTAGCAGTCAAAATGCTTGTACCTATTTATAAAAATAATATAATTTTATTTGTTGTATTTTTAAGATTTTAGCAATGCTTAAGATATTTATTGCTAAAATGACCCAACGAGGAAAACGAAAGGATTTTGAGAGGCAAGCTGCTGAACATTTCACAAGGCCTTTTGCAGAACTGGACGAAGAAATCAGAACCTTTCTGGAATTACCGGAGGATGGACCTTATGTTAATATGGTACAAAAACAATTCACAATTTTACTTGGATTAGTATACCAATAGTGTGCTTGGGCGGTTGATAACCTGAGAGCGTTTGTACATTGTGCGACTTGCTTGAGCACTAGTGGTCCGGGCTACACACGCGGCACGTATCTAAGTCACTGGATAAACCCAAGCTCTTATTTACACGATGAATGCTTGGATGCAGTATCTAAAATGTCGCGTCCTCTCAAACCCAACTTTTGACTATACTATGTAGTTTTTGTTAGACCGAATTTAGTTTCAAGTACTCCCAAGCGCATCCAGATTCACTTGTTTGTCCTAGTCTAAACTAGTTCCTTCAAAGTGCGTTAGGAAAATCAGCTAATCTTAGAATAAAACGAAACCATTACAATACATAGTCGTTTTTTAGCAGGACGAAGGTTTCCTAACCCTTTAACCACCCTTAGCCGGTTTTAGCACTTCACCAACCACTGTCGCGACATAATTGCTGCACTCATTCTGTTTGACGGACTCGCAGCGGGCATGCTGCGTCACATTGTAGCGCCGAGAGACGCAAGGAGTAGCAACAATTCTCGTTCACTGTTTAGGTATTACTTTAACACCTAAGGAGCTAGGTAGAGTCACGGTTAGGCACTCAGGGGAGCCAACATAATATCAAAGGGAATTAACTCTTATGTGAAACGCTTTATAGTTACTATTGGATTTGATAGCATAGCGATACAATCGCCGCATTACACTCGGTTGTGGGAATGGCCCCATATATTAAAAAATCATTTCTGTTACAGGAAGATAGAGAGTTTTATGAATTTGATGATGAAGATTTCCAGAGTGATATAAAAAATATCCTCACCCAGTATTATCCACCAGCGCCTTGGATCGTCGCCTCCCCTTCTGTTAGCCCACCTAATACCAAGTCTTCTTCGTTTATCTCTATACAAACATCAGAAATCACTCTGCCTACTCCAGGTAAATCTGTTATCTAACCTACTGACGGACAATAATATAAGAAGTACTATCGATACGGAAACAAGAAAGAACTCGGTGTAATTAATTGCATGCGAAAATTATTTGCGTGGATTTACAATAAAATAATATGTTTTATGTAGGTCTATGAAATATCTTAATTCACCCATAGTTTCTTGGCTCACGTTTAGTTAAATAAAAGCTATATCAAAATAATAATTATTTTTCTTTCAACAGAGCCTATTCCGACTCCTGAGCCGACTACCTCGGAGATATTTTACAAGCTTATCTCCAATACTGTGGATAAAGTGATTTATGTCCAAGTTGATGAAGGAGCTATCCTATATGATACTGCCTATGTTGAACTGATGAAGGCAGTAGAACAAGCCATGGAGATCCCCGTAATAGACATCCGAGCTGACATAGCGGCGCTCTTCTATAATGCTTATCACATGTTTGAAATCAGCATCATGGAAAAAGAGAGATTCGGTAATACCTACAGTTTATTGGTTATTAATAGAGGACCCACTTTCCTGCATATTTTCATGCTATTCACGCTGAGTTGCAGAAAAGGTCATTAAGTTTTAAAGGAGACTTTAATGACAGATATTGTATGGATAATGCCTCCATTAAAATTTAATTATCTTTCTGCAACCGATCACTAGTGTGTTGTTTTTCTTCTAGTTTAGTTTCGTAACATAGAGTATAGAGCGTTTCACGTAAGAATTCCCTTCGACGCTATGTTGGCTCCCCTGTCTGTCACTTCTGTTTAGGTCTTAACGTTTATGTTTTTCGTAGATTTACCTATATATTAAAGTAATGCCAAGGACGCTAAAAAGTGGTGAAAAAGAATTAGTGCTGAAAGAAAACTTCCGACACTGATAAAAACGTAATAAATTGCCACTCAGGGCAGCCAACATAGCGTCGAAGAGAATTCTGTGAAACTCTATATAGGTAGAGAGCATTTCACATAAGAAGTCCCTTCGTCCCTATGTTGGCTACACTGAATGTAGCCAAAATAGTACCAATTCTCGTTCACCACTTTTTTGTGTCCTACCTAGGCATATCTACAAAAAACATAAAACGTTATGACCTAAACAGGAGTGACGGACAAGGCAGCCAACATAGCGTCAAAAGGACTTTTTATGTGAACCGCTCTATATAGGTAGAATTCTATGGCTGTCGCATGCTTTTCGTCATTAGGAACAGTTTTTTTAAAAGGTCAGCTTAGATGTTGCCTTGCGTTGACCTAACATATTTTGTTAAGGCGTATAGTACCCTCAAAAAGATAAATTCCGTCGCCGTTGGGGGCGTACTACTCTTAAAATAACTAACATAAGAATCCAGAAAAAATATATAATAAACCTTGATATTATATACCTTTATTTTGGAAGTATAAAAATATCGTAGCTTAAAAATTACAGTATGAAAATAATTACTGAAATGAGGTCGTTTATAGAACTAAATCGCTACTGCTCCGAAAGGTGATATTTTTTTGGTTTTTGCTAGAGAATATAGGCAATTTAATTTGCATCTGCGCCGGCGACTGGCGGCAGTACAGCAAAATGCACGTGACAATTAGCAAAATTATTTCCTGCTTCGGCTACAAAACATATTTTGAAATAAGCCACATCTAGATTAAAGATAAATGGATTGCCTATATTCTCCAGCAAAAACCAAAAAAATATCACCTTTAGTTTAGGAGCAGTAGCGAATTTAGTTATGTGTACCTATTCGTTAAATGTGAATCATAGTCTGTTTTGAGTGAAATTTTTATTATTCCGTGTACCTAACAGCAAGATTTTGTTTTCATTCAAAACATTTCCATGTTTTCGTTAGTCATTTATTTTCATTTCATTTATTTTCATAAATTCGTCGAATACTAGCAAAATGTTGTGCCTCAGTTTGCCTGTGCATTGATCAATATTGCCTCTATTATTAATAAAGTTCATTAATGTGCAGGTATTCATCAGCTACCCGTAATAGCATGTCCATTAAAAACGCTTTAACGAAATAGTGCCCTCAATGTCAGCATATTTTGTGAAATGGAAAATAACCGTATTATTATTGTGTGTTTTCAGCTGCTGCGGTCGCATGGGAAAAACGAATGAGGAAAAAATTGAAGAAGTCACTGAGGAGACAAAAGAACTTTAAAGGTTTTATACTTTTTCTAACCTTACTCGTTCATGACGTTTTGTCTTTGAATTACATTTGACACTTTTACGTCAAATCCTATTTGTCATTTTAATAAAATCTGAAGTCAACAAATTAACAGTAGGTAGTATTAATCTTTAAATCGGAATAGGATAAACAATTTGACAGAATTTAAGTGTCTAAGCTGCAGTAGGTATAATATTACAAAAATATAATACTAGGTTTAAAGAGGCACTTAGATATCAAAGTACTCTTCCACATGGTAGTGATCTGTACCCATTCAATTCAAAATATGCTTACGTTAACGAAACTATACGTCAAAAAAACTCATGATCGGCCCTCAGAACCCCTATCATGAGTTTTTTTGACGTATAGTTTCGTTAACGTAAGCATATTTTATTTTATATTTTTGTACATTTTAAAAAATACAGAGAAATTAATTAAGTATTTAATTTATATAAATATTGTGTAACAAACGTGTATTTTCAATTCAAAATATGCTTACGTTAACGATACTACACGTCAAAAAAACTCATGATCGGGGTAGGTACTGGGCCCCAAGTCTGCTAATGCAATTGTCACAATCGTGTCGGAATGGTCTCTCAACGACATCGTTTTGACCAATAGCGTCTTACTCTAAGCCAATGACCGCTTAGCTTTTGACAGTTATAGTGTCATTATGACACCATTCTTACACAATTGCAATAGCAGAATTGGGGCCCTGGTAACGTGCCCAGAAGACAGGCAGCGTTAACTAGTGAGCTATGTAAGTTTTCATTTTAAAGCATGGTGTTTTTTCTCATTATAAGGTTATACCTAAATATTATGAGTCATTTATATTTTTTTTTAGTAACGTACATGAAACTTAAAGGGAAATTGTTAGAAAAAGTAACAGAATCTGTAAGTACTACATTGGAAATATTTTCACGAAAATCAGCAGGAATACCTATTTATGTACTAGAAATAAGCAACAAAACACGAAACAATTGTTTAAATATTTTATGTCTTCGAAAGGATTAAACGTAGGGTCCTGCTGCGTATATCTACAGACATCTCTGTCTGTCTGCCTATTTGTTACCACATCACGGGAAAACGGCTGATCGGATTTCAATGAAACTCACTGTTTGCCACTAGCTTAACTTAAAATCCCTTTGTGTTCGTGAAAAAACCGACATTGGCGAAGCACAGCTGAGCACGAGTCAAACTCGAGGCGAGCTCGTTAGTCGGTCCACACTTCGCGAATTCGTGCTCAGCTTGTGCTTCGCTCGTGCTCGGCTTGTGCTCTGCTCGTGCTCGGCTCGTCTAGCGTAGACGCACCTTAAGAGGATGAAGTCTCGAGCAGTCCTCTAATTGGATTCATTTTTACCGTTCAGCAACATCCATTATGTTAGGATAGGTAGTTATCGATGTTAAACACATAATGAGCAACTGTGATTGCCAGTATGTATAGAGTGTTGATATCTTGTTTCTGGCTTGGGAAGTTATAATAATGTATTTAAAAAAAGTTATCTAATCAATCTAAAGTAGATTTTTTATTTATTTTCATCTTTGGTTTAAACATAATAAATCAAGATTAAGGAACGAAATAATAATTTAGCTCAAGGCGTCTTCTACCTGCATTAGCAGTAGCATAATTATAAAAATTGTGATCAATAGGTTATGAAACTCCACCCACCCCAAAGAGCGAAATTTCATCACACGAGAGCTATAAGAGGCCTCCCCCGCGGCATTGCGAGTGTCAACCATTGGCCCACTACAATAGATATGGAAAGGTAAAAAAATAGCCAAGCCACTGTCATAAGAAAAGGTATCTAATGTCCGTTTTCACCAACACACCTAAGTGAAATGTTTAAATATTAAAAGGAGTTCCCTAACGCAAAAAACCACGTCACCAACTACTAGGTGACAACTATGGGCTATCCATGGTTTTTGCCTAATGGTTGGTGACATGTTTTTTAGCGCTAGGTAAATTCTTTTAATATTTAAACATGTCACTTAGGTGTTTCCTAGTGTTGGTGAAAACGGGCGTAAGACACCTGAAATAAGTTAGAAGCCCGAATGTCTGACATCAATCTAACCTTAATAAAATTAGTATCACAAAATGTCAGTTACCTAATAATATTAAAATCCTAGTTTAGCAGATTGCTCAGTGTGCAGGACTTATAATCAATGAACATACGTGTGTCCAGCCATATCTGCCCAGATTTAGAAAATAGGCTTCAAGGGAATTAAAGATTACCTACTTTATGTTCTAGGACCGCTTCGGCATCTACCTGCCGCGCGAAGAAGTATATAGCAGGAAAAATATAACTACAACTCCAGCCTGTTCTATGGGGACGGCGGAAGGAGGTACTGATGAGAAGTCAGAAGTCAGGTCTAATATCAGCAAGAAATCGAACATAACCGCCAAAAGTGCTACTCGCTCCGCCGCTTCAAGCAAAAGTAGCGGCAGGCGAGGCAGAGCCATGCCAGCATCAGATGACAGCGAGTCTTCATAACTTGAACCCGACATGGATTAAAATTTTTATTACTAAGCCCTAAGTTCACCGACAAGATAAACAGTCCGTTAAATTGAAAACAGCTGTTTATCCTAACTTTTTCTATACAAAAAGTCATGTTAAACGGCCGTTTACAATTTATCGGACTGTTATCTTGTCGGTGAACTTAGGGCTTAGTAATAAAAATTTTAATCTAAGGCCCTAAGGCCTCCCCCACATTGGGCGTGCGCGTTCCTCCGGCGTGTGAATGACGCGAACGTTCACGCAAGGCGGCGTTCGCGTCGTTCACACGCTGGAGAAACACGCACGCCCAATGTGGGGGAGGCGTTAATCTACGCAAAAGGAACGCTAAGACAATTCATTATAAATTAATCTCGCCTAACGTAACTTATTATCTGGAATAAATGCTTATATAATATACAATACAACACAAATTTTATTTTTAATGACACTAATTAAATCCATCAACTAATGAACACAATTCAAAAAGCCACAAATTTTAACATAATAAAAAAAATTGAGTGATGTTTATCTTTGGGCCACATTATCTGCCGCTGAGTGTATATGGATCTGCTGGTATCGGGAACTATAGTAGGTAACAAACAACAAACATTGCTTAAAATAATAGTATTGCAAATAAATATAAAATACAGGTGGACCATGGCAATATAAGTATTCATATTCCTGTTTCCCTATAGTTGAGCTTGAGATGGACCATGGGCAAAAAAAATTGCCCGTGGTCCACCCAGGTGCAATGGACCACGGGCAATACTCGGCCACTCACTGCCGGCAGCGTCGCTATGGCGTCCCGGTGGAGGTACGGCCCTAAAATATTTTAAAGAAATGTAAAGGTGGATCCACACATTGCGAGGCATGCGCTCCGCACGGCGCACAACGCATGCCTTGCCAAGTGTGGACCTGTATATTCGTGGCGAGGCATGCGCTCCGCACGCGCGAGGGCGAGCCAACGTATGTCGGCAAATGCTTCAAGCATGCCTTGTGCGCCGTGCGGAGCACATGCTCGCAATGTGTGGATCCACCTCAATGTGAATGCTCAAGCACGGGGGTAACATTCAGATATATCTCAAGCGGTACCTACTTGACGCCTAGACGCCTACATTTTTTGAGAGTGTGTATTTGTGTAAAACAATTCAATTTTATAAATCATGTGTAGGTATATAATGGTTTTGAATAAAACACATAGGTACATAAACAGGCAAACAATATATTTAATTAAAATCAATTGAATAACAATCATAATTTAAAGCAGAAAATATATTGTTATGAACTTATGAGACACACAAAAGATTTAACAACTGACACGGGCAGAACTTGAATCCGCGACCTCTGCTATACGGTGATGTTGGTCTAACGACTGCGATACCGTGTTACACCCGCATCAATTTAAATTTTACATAATAATATTTATACGCATCTTAGGAGCGATGGTCACACCTATCGGAGACTAATTACAAAACTCGCAACTAACGCGATTCGCACACTGCCCCGCATCACGCAACGTAGCGCGGGGGTGCGTGATGTTCCGTTGTTTGCAAGTACCTGTATTTGTATAGAAATCACGCATGGTGCAACACACTGAAAACGCATTCACGCGCGGGATTTTTGTTCCGTCGCCACGCACCCCGCAGCGTAGCGCGGGGCGGTATGTGATTTGCCTTAATGCTTAGTACTTCATATGAAGGAAGAACGGGTTGTTTATTCCACTCCAAACAAGTACACACAAAACAAAAGCAGAAAAAAAAACAGCAAATAAAAAATACTTAATTAATTTTATGCACTGGCAACATTGACCGCAAATTATTATTTCGAAAACAATTGAACAAGTGACACAGGTGGACTTGTACCTGTACCCACGACCTCTGCCGTACCGTGGCGATGGCAAGTCCCAAATCACAGGTTCAGGTTCTGCCCGCGTCAGTTGTTTTTATTACCTGACTGCCAATGAAGGGTTATTTATTTAACAACAATGATATGTTTAAAATTCACAAATACAATAAAATGTATGTTGTCATTATCATAATATTAATAAAAAAAAAATTATCATGAAAATATAAAGTAAAGATATAGAGAGGTAATTATGATAGCCTCCTCAATTGGCCTACGACGTCTTTTAGAGGAGGTTCATGTTGTGCATCACAGCATTGGTAGCATTAGTATTTCCAAACGGAATTTCTGCCATTTTACAAAATTAGACCATTATATAAATAATATTATGCGACAATCTTCTTGCAACCAGCCTCTGTCTTATCGCCCTCTGCAGCCAGTATAGTTTGGAAGCAAAATGGACGAAACGGCCAGCCACCCCCACTGTAAAACTTACTCATGAATTCCACCCTAAAAACAAAAAAACCTTCAAACCAATGAACTAAGGGTCAGATCACATCAAGACGCCACGCGACCCGACGCTCTGCGCGCATAAGTTCCGCAGCGCTGCGGTACGTACCTATAGCGCGGTGTAAGGAGGCGTATTTCGACACGTATCCAGTTCACTTTTGATTTAGTAAACAAATTATATATTGTATCGCTATCTCAAAAAGTGCGCGCAGCGTCCGCCGTCGTCAATTTTCATCGAAAGTGTTCAGTGTGCCAAAAATCCCAAAAATCTGACAACTGGTCTAAGATTCGAATACCGCTCGCTATTCCCCAATAATTGGGTTGTGGAGGTTGGCAGTCGCTCCATGTAAAATATTAATATTGATATTCAGCTGCAACCAGTTAGAATTAAGAAGCCGAAGCCGACCCCAATCATGTTTGGGAAAAGGCTAGGCGGATGATAATTATGTCGCGCTCGCCGCGTCACGGGCCTTGCTAGATGTTTTATATGACTTGCCTGGCGCAGCAGTGGCCACGAGTCAGCTAATTCAAGCTCTAAAATGCTACTTATATAGAAAAATCAAAGTTAGAGCGTTAAGCTTAACTTACCAGTGTAATCGTAAGCAATGAAGAAAAGCAGATAATCCTTCCATCACCACGAGGATGGAAAGAGTAAATACAGCCCATAGTGCAAATATTATGACCAGCTTTATACAGCCAACTCCTGAATGATCTTGTAGCGCCAGTTTTGACAGAACCATTCCCCACAACATCTCAGAGAGTTCTGAAACAATCAATGTGGGATTTAGGGTACTTATAATATAATACACAAGCCTTCGCCATATCATGTACCTACAGATACATTTTTTGCAGAAATATTCAATGTATGTTACAGTTTCAAATATAATTTTTTTCTCGTTGAAACTTTCTTACAAATCGTAAAATCAACATATTTTCTGTTATTTGGTCCTAAATGTCCATTGTATTAAAAAAAAATACTTACGAGCGTGGGCTAGTGACAAAGCCCAAAGTCGAAGGTATGAGGCTGTATGTGATATGGTACTGAGCACAAACTCAATGGTGTGGACTCCTTGGTGTATCATCAACTCTCCAAATGGTTGCGAGTATTTTTCTACTTCTTCTTCCAAAAACTCCTCAGTTTTTTTATCAGAGCGTGTACTGTTCTTGTATGCCGCGAGATTATACTATAAAAAAATTATTGTTAAGGATAGTCAGAAAGGTTAACTGAAGGGGATTTGTAATAATCATTTATTTATTAGAACAGTCTGCCATGATATTATGCTAATCTTGCCATCAAACCATAGAAGTTAGAACTTATTCCTAACGCTTCCTTGCTGTGGAAGGCCATTTAAACTATTACGTCACGATCAAATGCTAACAATCTATGGTACCTAGGTAGGATATTTTTGCTATTCTAGTACTTTATTCAGACATATTATTATCGAGCTAAAACTTGTGCATAATGATTCTAATTACTATTTACGTGGATAAAAAAACTACCATAAACATCTGGGGGCACAGCAGTATCCCCGGCCAAGGCGAGCAAAAAAAACAGAGACAGCCGTACCATCCTTTTTTCGAAGCCATTCAGGACATTTCGAGACCCGAGTGTAACTTTTGTTGCACATAAAGCTAGAACCCTGAGTTTTCTAAAGAAATTTGAGGTTGTACATACGAATAGTAAGAACAGAAAATAATAATACTTAGTTAACGATTGTAACGATACTAGATACCGGAAATAAACAAATACTTACTATAGCCTTAGCTCTTTTCTTTTTATTGTCTCTTAACTTGTATATTGGTGTTCCAAGGAGTAAAACAGGAACACATGCTACAGCAGTGAACACCAGGGCCATTTGGACTGTTCTCTGGTGATCAAACATGTACGCTTCCTTGCACCCCTCGGATGCTGGCTTGGTTTCCGTCATGAGTACCATGTCAATAAATAATATTAAGATCTGAGGGGCGCAGCTAGTGTTCTTCTCCTGATCAGCTGCGTAAAGGATCAGATTAAACCGTTGGAAACAGACCTTATTTTTAAATATTTTTTACAACCCAGGCCTTCCAAATAGTCAGCTACTAATAGAGTTTTTGTGAATTCATAAAAGACAGGTATAGTCCTTCAGTTATTAAAAACTAGCCGACCTGCCCCGGCTTTGCACGGGTAAAGTTTAATCTATACAAATATTGGACTTTCCTTTTATAAAATAAAAGTAACCAAGTTACTTTTTTTAACATCACCAGCCGTTTCGGAGATTAGCCGGAACAAACAGACACAATTTTTTATTTGTCTTAAGTCCTACCTATACCATAATTTACATACTTTCATTATTATACATTTAGTAAAAAGGTATAATTTTGACATTACAAACAGACACTTCAATTTTATTTATTTGTTCACTTCAGTTTTTATTTATTTCATTTTAATTTTTTTTTTGCGCTTCGTTGGTTTAGTTGTCGCAAGCGCGACTGCTGACCATGAGGTTCTAGGTTCGGTCCCCGGATTGGACAAAGTGTTATGATTATGCCTGTGACTTTTTTATTATGTAATTCTCAGTACCTTGCAAAACAATCGCCCTCTAATAGAACCTAAGCCTTCGGGGAACACAGGCATAATTGTATGTTATATTTGATGTTATCTATACTAATATTATAAAGAGGAAAGATTTTTTTGTTTGTTTGTACCGAATAGGCTCCGAAACTACTGAACCGATTTTAAAAATTCTTTCACTAACAGAAAGCTACATTATCACTGAGCACCATAGGCTACTTTTTATTCCGGAAAAATGCACAGTTCCTGTGGGACACGCGGACGAAGTCGCGGGCGAAGTGCTAGTTACCTATAATAAAAAAAACCAAGCACCCTGTCTTTGATTTGTACATACCTACTAATCATTGAAATTCTTAGTTGTTACATTTAGAATACTCTTGGAGTACAAACCCCCCAATTCTTATATCTAAAATGCAATTTCAATAACCAATTTTATTGTTGGTTTTGGTAATCTCTAACAGCTCTAACAAAAACAGTCAGACACCTCAGATCATAGAAACAAGGAGATGTGCCAAGGCGCTATCGAGCTTGATGCCTGATCTTGAGCAAATTGCTCATATTAAAAACGTACGCGCTGGCGACGAACCGAACACGATCGATGGTATAAATACAGTGTTTTAGTTTAGTGCTAGTGTTGAGTGACGATTAACAGTGTTAGATTGAGGCTGTGCAGAATGTTTAATGCGTGGGAGATCTTTTTATTCACAAGGAGCGCTTAATTATGCGCGTAATTGTGTCGAAAAATGTACTAAAAGTGGCATCAGTTGTTCCCGTACTAATTTGCTATGATATCTCCTTGTTTCTATGATCTGAGGAAGACACATTTAATACCAAATGTGCGATGAAGTACAAAGTGAAGTCCAACTTGCATTACCTGGCGTCCTAATTGGTTATCGCTTGTTGATGCGAGTAGATCTACGTTATAATTTTGTGGTAATACATATTATTTCTTACTTACGTGTTTTAGGGCCGTATAGGAACCATTTCATGTAAATCATAACTACCAGCCAAAAGAATAATAATGTTAGGAACAGTAGCTCAGGAATGAATTGCAGAAATATAGAGTAGGTGCGTTTGAAATACCTGCAATAAATTGATTGATTTGGCTAGGTATGTAAGAAGAAAATTCAAAAGCAATAATGCTAGCTCTTCACTCTCGTCGAAGCTAGGCGAGGCAGCGCGATCACCATAATGTAGTTGAGTGTCTCAAGTCCCTCGCCGCGTCTTTCGTCACTTCGCTAGCGCTCGCGTTGCAATCGGTTTTTTGGGCGTGAGACCCGTGCGAGAGACCCGGAGGCGAGACGTAGAAGCCACAATCTCGCGTTCACTCGTCTCGTCAGGATGCCCCCAAATTTCAGGATTTATTGCGATTTTACGATATGGCAACCGAGTAGAGCCATGACAATTTGGTAAAGTTTGTGGAGCTATACCAAACTAAACCTGAATTATAGATCCCTGAAAACCACAGATATTATTTTTTAAATTTTAAACGTATGGTGTGCGTAAATAAAATTCATACTTTTATGCAAAGACACATAAATCGCGGCAACTGTCGCTTCGA
This sequence comes from Thalpophila matura, assembly GCA_948465475.1. Taxonomy (NCBI): domain Eukaryota; kingdom Metazoa; phylum Arthropoda; class Insecta; order Lepidoptera; family Noctuidae; genus Thalpophila; species Thalpophila matura. Next base: position 12,402,479 of record OX419176.1, on the reverse strand, counting down.
GCACGTCCATTAAGCCGGTGATAGAGGAAGAAACCGAGCAAAGAGAAGACCGGAAGAGTGTGGTCGAATACTTCCTCGCTAACCGTCATGGGCCCTATCAGAATACCAGCGCTGTGGCATTTTTATGTCCCAGCACTATGCTGAGATAGTGGCCTTTTGGTCTCGCACCAGGTTTTACTTTTTATTTAATTTTTTACACTATTTTTTTCTCAACTTCTTTATGTCTGTAACTTCCTGTGCGAGTCTAATAAATAATTTTTCTTTCTTTCTTGCTTTTTTTCATCGAACTTCACCTCACCTAACCTCAACGAGACTGAAGAACCAGCATGAGAAGTACCTATTTAAAAAAGTCAGCCCAGTCAATATAAAACACACTTACCGATGATTGAAAAAACTGAGACTGATGCCAAATATCATATGAATAATTCCAATGATTATTGAAAGTTTCATTTTAGTAGAATTTTCGAACATGATTTTATTTTTCGCCAGCTGTAACAAATACTCGTACATAGGTAGGTACTACAATAATTGTACATCAAAAGTGTCTAAGGATTTTACTCATATATAATTTTATCCTATTAAACTAAATAAAAATATCTATGAAAATTGATTAGGCATAAATATTTTTCTATGTCTAGTCTTACGAAGTACCTACCGCTGCTTTTGCATTAATAAAGACTTTTTGCAGTTTTCGCTAATTCTGAAAAACACTACAGTAAAAAGATGAAGATATAGGTAATCTAAATGCTGGTGCTGATAATATAGGTCATACCCTCAGATTCAGATCATAGAAACAAGGGAGATGTGCCAAGACGCTATTGAGCTTGACGCTTTCATACGGTCACATTGACCGTATATAAAAAGTACACGCTGGCGACGAACCGAACACGATCGATGATATAAATACAGTGATTTAGTTTAGTGCTAGTGTTGAGTAACGATTAACAGTGATTCCGCACACCCTCATCTGAGGGTGTGCGGAATTTTTAATGTGTGGGAGATCTTTTTATTCACAAGGAGCGCTTGTAATTGTGTCGAAAAATGTACTAAAAGTGGCGACAGTTGTTCCCGTACTAATTTGCTATGATGGCATACCTCCTTGTTTCTATGATCTGAGGTCATACCTCATAAAATGTGCAAGGAAAAGAATATTAAACCTCCACAGAAACCATAGAAGTAGCAAATCCTCAATGGCTGTTCTCCGCCAATATCCCAAGCGAACAATTTTTGATTAAGTTTACATTGTCGGAACAAGCCAAGATTGTAAAATTGGTTTATTACTATACCTATGGCTTTGCATTGAATTTTGGGTGCTGTATTGGAAAAAGACTTCTTAATCATTACTGTTTCGCAACAACAAATGCCCATATTGAGAAATGTACTCGTAAAACGCTTTCCTTTTGACTAAATGGCACTAGCCTGAAGGTTGAATCACAAACTGGCGAGCGAGAGGTTGTGAGTTTGCACCCCAGAAGTAGGTGTTAGGGAGAAGAAAGGATGAGATTTCTGTGATATTTTTGGTGCGAAAACAATGTGGGGCTGGATTTGTACGCAAATGGTTCATGGCCCACGGTGTTCTGACGATTCAAGCGACAGTTATTGTAGATTTAATATGGCACCCAACTCGTGCATAGAGCCTTCTAGACACTGATCACTTTTAGCTCGGTTGACCCACCCCCGCACTTATATCTCATACGCCTTTGACATCTGAACAAACACCGAGTTAAGATGCACCGCATGTTAAACTTACAAGGTGCAACAGATGCAATATAGAATCTGCAATATTTCTAGAGCCATTCTAAATTAGGTACTATACACTGATTAGAGCCTACCAACAAAACTTAATTAGAAATGAACTTCTTCATATTTTGTAATTGTATAGAACAAAATGTACCAGAAACATGTAGAGCAAATGTGTCATAGTTAAAAATAGCACTATCGTGACAGGCTGTCGACCTGGTTTCGACTAATGAATAGTTTTTAGGCCAACCTTAATTATCAAAATAAAACAAATTTTGTTTATTTTTTAAATCTTTTGTACAACATTAGTAACGTGAAAGACTCAGCAATTTCTCCAGATTGCGGGTATCAGAACAAGACCAAGACATTTTATGATTTTAAACATTTTTTTGATGTGACTGCGATTTTTTCTATTAAATGAAAATAGTTGAATCGTATTTTGGGCGCAATACTGCTCTTCAATTTAATTAAACACCTATTCAAAATTGACACATTTGACCTCAAAACGAAACACGGAACCCTTATAGGATCACTTTGTTGTCCGCCGTCAGTCACCGGATCATAAGTGGAGCCATCTGTTCATAGATGACACCACTAGAAGTATGCAGTAGCGCCATCTATGATCATTTATCGGAACCCTTAAGGCGCGAGGCATAGGTACTCGCACTTGTCCGGTTTTTTTAAGTGTATTGTAGGTACTTAATGTAGGTACTTTTAATATGTAAAGTATTTTTTTATG